>JAOTRH010000027.1:9520406-9561378 GCA_034768845.1 Heliamphora exappendiculata
AGTGGGTTAGTAGTGACATTTGGTTTTGGGGTGACAGATGGTGGTGGGATCACCTTGTTATCAATGAGGTTTTGGATTTCGTGCCGGAGTCTCAAGCATTTCTCAGTTAGGTGCCCGTGGCCCTAGTGAAAGGCATAGTATTGGGAAGCGTTGAACCTTGGCGGTAGGGAATCAGGAACAGGCATGGGGTCTAGTGGCTTGATAAGCCCTTTCTCAACAAGTCGATTTAGGGCGGTGGACAAAGAGATATTGAGGGGGGTAAAGATCCATCTAAGCTTTTGTTGCTGTTGGCCATTGTCTGACTGTTGAAGGTTATTCGTCGAGTGGGTAGAAGAATTTAGAAGGTTCACCTAACCCGAGCGAGTAGTGGATTGATTTTGGTTGGTTGTAGGGAAGCTCCTTCTTAGTGTTTTCTGGCTTGGCTCAGCTTTTTCAATATCCTCAGACTGAATAGCATCCTCTATCTGAACACCGGCGTCAAACAATTTCTCAAATGTGGAGAGTGGCTGCATGATCAAGTAACGCTTTAACGGAGACTGTAGCTTTTCACCACCATTCTTACTTGCTCCTTTTTTGAAGGATGGTTGGTCATCTTAGCGGCCTTACCCCTCCATCGGGTCAGGAAGTCCACAAAAGATTCCCTGTTCTCCTATCGGGTTGTTTTGAGCTCTCGGGTAGTTATATCCAGTTGGACGTTGTAACTATACTGGCTGATAAAAACCGCTACGATGTCTCCCAAGTTTTAGTTTTGGTTACATCAAGAGAGAGAAATCATTTTTGGGCTGCCCTAGAAAGAGATCGGTGAAAGAGCTGAGCCTTCAACTGGTCATCAATCCCCATTGGCGACAAGGTACCAACGGACATTCAGAGATGAATTCTGGGATCTCCAGTTCCGTCAAATTTTTCTACGTCTGGCATTTTGAACTTTCCTGGTAATTTTGCATCTGTGAACAGGCAGAGTCCCCTACATCGAGCATGTATTCCTCGACCCCTTTGGCTTTTCTGAGGACCTTTTCCATCCTGTCAATCTTCTCAATCAGTGCAGATTCTTTAGACTGCACAGTATTTTCTTCCTCAACTATCACCTGATGAGGGTTCCGTAGTGGTGGTGGGACAACTTGTGGTCCATTGGGGACTTGGTTGTCATCCCAAAAGTCTTCTCCATTCTCATTTGTCTCATTTGGTTATTCATTCGCAATAGGAATACGGGTCTGAATTGCCTGAATCTGTGCCTGACATTGCACTTGAGCCTGGGTCTGTTGCTCTACGGCTCTCTGTATATCAGCAATCCCCTCATTAGGGCTGCTAGATTCATCTCGTTTTCTGCCATTTCAGTTAACTCAGTCGGCTGTTCTGATATCCTGCAAAGTCTTCCCATCACTGATCTTTCCCAAACACGTATTGACTGCACTTTTCTTGGCCCAATGGTAATCCCTCTGAGAAACCTGGATCCCATGAGAGAAATGACCAGTATTAGACACTTTTTAGGCAAATATTCTGGCAACGAATAGCAGATATCTTGAATTTTCAAAATAACAGATCATGAACATATAACCATGGAAGCTATAACAATGCCTTTGCCGGGCTCACATGGGCAGCGTAACGAGATGACTCGAAAACCACTATGATGGCTGAAAAGGGGATCAACTAAAATTTAGGGGGAAGGTTTGCCCAAAAAAATGGACAGCACTCTGGCAAGAAACAAAGCTATGCTCACCGGATTGGTTCGATCTAAAAAGAATGACGGTAGAGGAATAATTCTCGAGGGTATTACAAGAATTTGAAAGAAACGAGCTTATATCAAGGGGGAGGGAACTAACGACCCGGGAAGATCTCAGAGGAAAAACAAACCACCCTAGGAGTTAAGACGAAACACGATCATGATGACGGTAAGAAAAACCAAAAAGTGGTGAGAAACAAAACCCGGGTAAGAATCCGAAGGAAAAGCTAGCCTAAGCAAAGGATAACAGAAAATCCAAGTCGAATCCAGATAAAGAACTAGCCTAAGCTGAACAAGCAAGCCTAACAATAGCAATCAAAACATACAATAAAGAAAACACATAATCCTACTAGGGTCAGCATTACATTATGGGGAGTTCTAAGTTCACTATATGCAAAAGGCTAGTTTTGATCAATTGAAAATGGTACATTCTTAATAGAGTCGGATATATACCTCCCAAGTAGGACATGGTCAAACAATACGCCCGAACTCTTTTACCGCACCTATGATAGTGTACAGTCAGCAAGGGTTGCCCGTCTTCCCAATAATTCCCGAAACAGATTAACGTTCAGGGCATCGGGTCGACCAGGCAGGAGAGGTTTGACGAACAATGCACATGCATGCAAAAATGCAGATGAGAGATACATATTAAGAACCAACGATGTTTTCAAGTCTAGCCCTCCTATTTGATTTTATAAACCAGTCCCCAGAGGAATCGCCAAAAAATAATGTGTCTTTGGAATTTATGGGCCATTTTGAAAAAATGTTCAAAAATAAGGAATTCAAAGAAAGTTTTTTAAAAAATCGTTTAATACCTTGAAAACCAAATTTTAAAAATCGCTTTTTGTTGAAAATGGAGTCGCCACTTAGTTTTTGAAAAAAATTAAGAAAAACAAAATTGGCTACTGATCTTTAAAACGTTAACAAGAGAAAAAGGGTTCAGGGGTTAAGATGCGAATCGGAAAAGGTGTTAGGCAACCCATTCGTCTAACCGTGAAGTTGGCATCTACTAATCATCATTGGTTCTTTAATATGATTTCTCAAATGCATGCAGATAAAGAAGATAGAGGCAAAGAGAGAACATCCAAAATCAAATATAGAAAATACATAAAATATATACATAACACTTCAAAACAAATAAATAAAAAAAATTTCAAGTCCTATGACATGTAATTTCTAACTAAATGATACATGGTACACATACCCACATGCAATATTATTTAAACAACCTAAACTAGTATGATTTGGTTAACATAATAAAAATATGCTAAATTGGCAAAACTACTTAAATATGAATTTGCTACAAAAAAAAATCAAACTATCCTAAATATGCTTCCAAATAAAAAAATTAAAACTTGCATATTATCAAAATTAATTAGGTTAACGTTAACATGATAAATCAATAAAGAAATAAAAAATGTAAAATAAGATATGCATAAAAGAGAAGAATGCTACATTAAAAGAAAGTTTGTTTAACAAAGAAATTTAAAATAAGAATTTTGTAACAAAAGAGAATTCAAAAATTTATAAGAAAAGAGAAAGATTTGACAATGGTAAAAAATGCTATTAAGAAGAACATCTAATTATTTACATAAAAGATGAAAATAGGAAGAATAAGAGAAGATATCTTTATGTTTTGTGTTTTTTGTTGTTAATAGAAGAAAAAAAATATTATAAAAGACAAGTTAAGAAGATTTAGTTATTAACATTTTATAATTTAAAAGAGAATAAAAGAGAAAAAAAATAGAAGAAATGGAAAGAATAATGGAGTACTTTAAAAGAGAAAATTATGAATTGCTTAAAGATGAAAATTAACTTAAAAGCTTTTTATGATTTTTTGATTTTAAAAAAATAAAATAAAAATGCCATGAAAAAAATATTAATATTACAATAAATGAAACGTTAAATAGTACTTTGTAAAAAAATTAAGACTATTACTAAAAGAAAATAAAATAATGAAAAATAAAGTTACACTAATAAGAGAATAAAGGCTAAAAAAAGAAAAAGAAAAAAAAATTAAAAGAACATTAACTTAAAAGAACACCTAAGTTAATATTACAAGAACTTTTAGGTTGGTGTTATCAAAAGAATATTAAATTAGAATTAAAATGAGAAGAAATAATGGTATTTAAATGGAATGTAAAATTAAAACTTAAAAGAAAAAAGAAATAAAAATGCTATAAAGAAAATTTAAAATTAATAAATAAAGTGCTAGAAAAAGTAAAATTAAAGTAATGCTTAAAAGAATATAAACACTAAACTAGAAGAAAATGAAATTGAGCATTAAACTAATTAGGACAAGAAAATGAAATAAAATGCCATTGAAGTGAAATTTAGACTAAAAGAAAATTAAATGCTAGAACATTAAATTAATGTAAAAAGAAAGAAAAAGAATGAAATACCAGAATTTAAATGGATGTAATATTAACTATTACAACTATTTTTTTATGTAAGTGCATTAGATTATAACAATTAACAACATTGATAAGTTGTAATTGTCAAAAAAATATGTAACACTATTCAATGATGTAATAATTTATAATAAGCTTAAAATGTAAGAAAGTACATTAACAAAACAAGTAAACTACATAAGCTAAAACATTAATTTAAACCTAAATGTAATAACTAATAAATAAAACAAGAATATAATCAAAACAAATACGTGAAAATTAACCCGATCACTCCAAAAGAGAAAAGATGGAGCTAGAAGGATCGGGGATCCAAGCATAATACTTGGATTGTTACGGAATCCTCAAATTGGGGGGGATTGTGCTCCAATGTTCCAACCCTCAGGTAGTGATCCAAGCTAGGGCTGTAGGACTTCGGAGACTCGGCTTATGGCATTTCGGCAGGATTTCGGCGTCAGGGCTCAGAATTACTTGGAATTTTGGTAGAATTTCTCTCACTAAACTTCTTTCTAATTTTTTGTCCTTGAAAACGTTCCAGATGCACGATATTTATAGAGTTCTTCAACCAATGAGATGCTGACACGTTTTTAGACACGTCAGGCCATTTCGAGTTGGCGGTCGCCACATTGTGAGTTGGCAGTCGCTATGTTTAAGTTGGCGATCGCCATTTTGGAAAAAGGTTCCACAAGGTTCTATTGGCGGTCGCCACAATAGAGTTGGCGGTCGTCATGTTTGGGAATTTCTTGGACAACAAGTTATCGGTTTTCAAAGTTTTTTACGATTAAAGTTCAAATTTCGAGCTTGGACCGCTTCCCGAGGATTGAACTGAAGCACTTGTTTCACCTGTTTTCATCATCGGATCCACCTAAGATTGGGTGGGGTCAAATTGGGGTGTCTACAGATACCCCCTTAAGGAAGCGTATACGTTTTGATCGGATCAAACCCTACAAGTAGATTTAATTATTCGATGGTTAAATAAATTAAGCGGAAGGACTTAAGAAATATCAAGATGCCAATTAAATTAAATTGTCAGTAATTAAATTTAATTGGCGAGTATCGAAAATCTTAACGTTGGGAAAAATAGTAAGCATTTAATAACAAGAGCTCAATGTTATATGGTCTTGAGATTATGGGTCATAGTGCAATTATAGTTCTTTAGTGGTGTGAACTGTAATTCAGTGTTTTATGGAAATTACAGAAACCGTGCTGGTTTTTCATAATTGCAGAAACTGCTGATAGGTGTCTATGTTCCACTGGAAGTCTTACTCATAATTACTCCCAAAGTCCCTGCTGTAGCCCTATATATATGCGGATAGGCTGAACCAGTTTTATATCATAACTTGTCTTTTAAGACTAAATATATCTGGATTCTTCTGGTACGAGTTCTCGATAGTTCATACCCCACACTACGTTCAAAAATCGCGTAAGAAAATACAGTAGAAGATCTGACAGGAGCTTCAACTTAAAATCAAACCTAATTGAAGAATCGACTGATAAAAAAGTATTTTTCTAAATTAACTTTGGTTGCACGGATTTTATTTAATCCTTCGACATCAAAAGTTTTATCAAGAGCCCATTTCGGCGTTTGCTCGTCTAGTTAATTTTTTATCGAAAATTCTTTATAAAAATAATAATCTTAACAGTTTTGCCTCCATCAATTGGTACTTTAGACTTCGGGTTGATACTGGCAAGGGGATCACGACTCTTAAGATGGGTGCATTGGGTACACAACCAGATCTGCATCAGTCCCGATCACGTTCGATAACACAGTCATATTATACCGGTCCCTACTCCCCGCCGTTGTGAATAAATAAAATAGCAAGGGCATGAAGCCCGATGACGCAGTTATCCTTCACAACGAGGCTCGATTGATGGCTTTGTGGTCAATTTTTTCAATGAAGTCTACTCTTGGAATTCGGGGTGTAGAATTCTGTTGTTTAGGTTGTGGAGTATGGTCGGGATGGGCATTTGCATTGCACTTGTTACTACATCCCATGCATGATTAATTGGTTTACATTTACCTACTTACTGTATGTATATCATCAAATTTGCAGTCTCCATAATATATAAATGCTCTAAGTGTTATGTGGAATGCGTTTTGATGATTTTGCGCCGTGAGTTTGGTTAGAGAGTTTGGAGAGTTTTTTCTGGGTTTTAGCTCATGGCTTCGTGCCACAAGTGAAGAAGGAGAAGATTTCTATTATGAAGAATACACAGATCATGGTGAGTTCACGGAACAAGTAAACCCGTGCGAAGCGTAGATGAAGGGCTCTGCTCTTTTTGTTTCTTTCTTTACAGTTTCTGAGCGCTCTTTGTAATTTTGTAATCTTTTCTGTGACACTGCAATGCTTATGTATTTTGTGAGCTATTCGAGACTCAAACGATATAATATTACAATGATTATCTATGAATGATACTTTAGCATAACCCTATTTATATGTATATGTAGTTCTTAACATACCCGAGAGTCGGGGCGTCATAGTTTGATATCAGAGCCCAGGTTTAATAAATCTTTAGGCCATGCGTTATGGAAAACTATGAGTTCTGTAGCATAGAAACACTGTAGAGTTTCTATATTATTTAATTTATCACTTAAAATTGTAATAACTTAAAATCCTTACCTTAAGTTTTTCTTCCTAGTCTTCTATTCTCTTACGATGGCATTCAACATGGAACTTGAAGAAGACCATGGTCAGCTTCAGAATTAGAGGACTCAGATCCGAAGGAGATACCCATGGACACTATCCCTTTGGCTTGGATATTCCCAGAAGAGGCAAGAGAGGACAACGACGACGAGGAAGAAGGGGAGATCACTATTCTTTACGACCCGCTAGAGGTATCACTGCCCAATTCAGACAAAAATGAGGTCACGAATGCAACTATATACCAAAGTTACCCGGACTACCGCTAGGACTATTGAGTTAGGGAATGGGTATATGCTAGGATCAGCCCCGAGAGGATGCGAAGATGGAGAAAGCCTGAAACCATTCCTCGCTTCATGGGTCCCCTAAGAGTTTTAGAGACGCGAAGTGAGACTACATTATGTCTGGAGGTACCACCAGGGTTTATAAATCAACTTAGAGATATGTTGGACGCTAAATGGTTATAGACACAGAGACCGAGGGATGAGAGAGATATTGTTGACCCACGCAATCTGGCAATCAACTTCAACAACCCTGAGACTTACGTGGAGATTCCGGTGGAAATAACTAGCAAGGCTTGCATGGGACCAACTGGCATTTGGCACGTTGAGGTGCAGTGGCGCTGTTACGAAATTGACGAGGCAACTCGGGAGCGCGAGACAGTTGTCTGACATTTCTATCCGCATCTATTTTAGATAGGCTCTAGCAAGCTAGGCATTGTATCTTTTCTTTTTTTGGATGTTGTATGCGCATCTTTTGTGAACCTTTTAAGCCTCGTATTGACGATGTGCCAAAACTTAAATGATATGAAATACAAGTATTTGTTATCAAAATCCCCACAAGTTATCTTACAATCTCAAACTTAGCTCCACAAGATCCCAAGACATAGAAATAATCAATAATTGAAACAACTCCCAAATCATAACACTCTCATTTTCTTTTATTCTAGGATGGCTAGTACACGACTGAATCACCGTCAAGCTAACGGACCCGTAGATAATGAAGCTAAAGCCAAGTTTATTAGTCACCTTCCACTCTTAGATCTTGAAATAAGGTAGGAAAATCTCTAAAATTTCTAAACTCAATCATCTCAAACTCCCCACAATCCATCTCTGATTTCTTTTTAGGTGGTGGGTCCGCAGGTTTGGAACCCTATACAAGGGGCTGGTCTCGATCTCGCTTGGCAACTCAAGAAAAAGAAACAAAACATGGACTAAAAAAGCTTCATAATAGAACATTAGGGATTGCTCAGAAATTTTATGGTTTGAGATGTCTTTGCATGTTGCTATCTTTGAGTTTCATGACTTCTATAAGTTCTGAAATTTTGATATATGAGTGTACAAACCATGTATGCAAAGAAAATGGATTAAAACTTAACATACAATATACTAGGAGGCTAGAACTTAACATAACCAGAGATTTGACATTTTTAGCTCTGTGTCCCGATTTGTGAAAAATCATAACTAAATCTAAAAAACTATTCTACATGGTTGCCTTATGTCCAAACCTAGATTTGTATGTTATCTTTCATCTAAAATTTGTTTGAACTGATTTAAACGAATAAAACTCGAGATATGACATTTTTACTAAAACATGTCATCTTCATACCAGTCTATGTTGCAGAGCCAAAAACTCTATTTTCAAACGTGAACCGAGCTTAGGTGTTTTCATGAAAATTGTAGTCAACATGTTTGTTTAGCTACCCACCAAATATGAGCCTCTTTTGTTGAGCCCCTTTTGTTGAGTTTTAAATGGTCAAATCACCTTTGAAACTCTCTGTTCATGTTTAGTGATCAACAAAACTCTATGTCACATTATTTTGTATAACCCAAAACCTCTATTTTTAATGATCGTCTTTAAAAGTGGTCTTCATGAAAAATATTAGGGACATTTCAATCTAATTGCTGTCCAAGAATTAGGTTCAAAAGCCTCAGTATGATCCCCCAAATGATTTTTAGATTTTTTGTTAAAAACTAACTCTGCTGAGTGTTTGACGCCTTCTGAACACATTTTATTAATCAATTTATTTCTTCAATATTATCTTAAGAACCAACTTGAGCACTCTTTGTGAGATTTGTAGAGCTTGAACTAAAACATATCCTAAATTGAGCTTGGTAAGACCCATTTTGATGCCCAAAAATCGAGACCAATAGAGACCCATTTTCAGTAAAATTTCTGTGTTGCTGAACCGTTTTTACTTGAGAGAGCTAAGTCACCGAGTTGCCTTACGATTGAGTTTTGGTGTTCTTCATAAAAATTATAGAGAATATTATTATCTAAATTGTGACAAAAATTCGAAAGCTAAGTCCAAGTCTAAGTGCCTCAAAAAGTTGTTGTAGTTTACAAATAAGTAGTTGAAAGTTAGCTAGCAATGTGTTAAGTGTTTGGTGAAGCATACTCTTGATATTTGAAATGATTTATATGTTTTGTTTGATTTAAATTAGGTGAATAATGATTTAATATAAATACATGATGAAAAATGACCATACCATGAGATTAGAACCATGTTTTAAAAGTTGTACCCTATGCTTTAAATTGTTGTACTTCATGCTTTAAAGGTTTATACCTTATGCTATGTTGGGTTGAACATCTTGCCATGCTTAATTTCAAACCATGCTATTTTTAGTTGTACTTCAAGACGCATATTGTAGTACCATTAGCATTGCCATATCATGTTAGGGTTTTATCTTGTACAAGTCGACATCGTTGTGTTGTCATGGGTTTTGGGCGTGTCTTTAGAGTTATCACCCCTTTGATTCCAAGTCTAGGGCATCTCTGGTATGCCGGTTTGTGAAATGTTTTGGGATAAATTCTTCATGAACACCCTGGGTGCGTTCCCGACGTATAGATATTGGTTATAATGGAAAATTGTTGGGCACCATGGGTTCGTCGCTAGTATTTTGATATTGGTACTTTAGATTTTGGGTTGACACTGGCAAGGGTATCACAACTCTTAAGGTGGGTGCATTGGGTACACAGCCGGATCTGCATCGGTCCCGGTCGCGTTTGGTAACACAACTGTATGGCACTAGTCCCCACCCCCTGCTGTTGTGATTAAATAAGACAGTAGGGGCATAAAGCCCGGTGACGGCGTCATCCTTCACAATGAGGCTCAATTGATGGCTTAATGATCAATTTGTCTAATGAAGTCTACTCTTTATATTCCCAGCGTGGAATTCTATTGTTTGGGTTGTGGAGTATGGTCGGGATGGGCATTTGCATTTCACTTATTACTGCATCCCATGCTTGATTAATTGGTTTACATTCACTTGCTTACTGTATGTATATATCTTCAAATTTGCATGTCTCCTTGATATATAAATGCTCTAAGTGTTATGTGAAATGTGTTTTGGTAATTTTGTGCCGTGAGTTTGGTTAGAGAGTTTGGGGAGTTTTCTTTTGGCTTTTGTTCATGGTTTTGTGCCATAGGTGAAGAAGGAGGAGATTTCTCTAAAAAAAATACACGGATCAGGGTGAGTTCACGGAGCAAGCAGACTCGCGCGCAGCATAGATGAAGAGCTCCGTGCGTTTTATTTCTTTCTTTACAGTTTTTGAGCGCTCTTTGTAATTTTGTAATCTTCTTTGTGAAACTGTAATGCTTATGTATTTTGCGAACTATTCAAGACTCAAATGATGTAATATTACAATGATTATCTATGAATGAGACGTTAGCATAACCATATTTCTATGTATATGTATATGTATCTCTTAACATACCCAGAAGCTGGGGCATCACACAACCAATCCAACATATTTGAACATGGTGTTGACATATACAGTGCGTGACCTCTTCGTTGCTATGGGTCATAGCTGGGCTGGTGATGATAACTTTATGTCCCCTCTAGATCCTAACCTCTGCTACAGTACAAACAATATATGTACCATGCGATTCGAGTTGTAATATCGAATTACGCAATCAGAGGTCCTAGTGCATGACTACTGAGCAGCTGGTGTTCGAGTCCCACGACAACTAGAAAAGAACATACCCACTAATACTAGTCAACAATTGTAGATGGCTTTGCATCGTTTTTGTGAACAAGTTAATCGCATGCAAATGTGGTTACACAGGTTCAATTGTGAACAGACATCGAGGGAGCGAGTAGAAGAAGGTTTACTGCACGATGCATCATTGTACCATAATTGAAGCATGAATACTACCTACCAATCGAATATTGAAATGTCGGATGATGATGGAAGCACATAATGTGGAGGTGTATTGCAGTATAGGTTAGTTCGAAAGTTCAGTTCATGTATGAAAGAGATGTTTATATTCGATCATTGAAGTGTGTGTTGTACTATGTGTCGTACTAATAATTCAAATGATGTATTAATATGATATGTGTGTGGTTGAGCACAAAATGTAACACCTTGACCTTTTACATGGCAACGGTATTGTCTGTTTTGGGTAAAATTTCTCACGGTTTTTTTTTCTCAAGAGGTCACTCATCTTTCCATTGCTCCCGCCCAAGTGCGCTTAAGTGCGGAATTCTACTAGGGTCTCTACCACCTAGAAAAAGGTCTCATTGAATGTAAGGGTCCAAGATTTTTCTTTTATAGCCTAGGAACTCCCTCTCTCTTTCCGATGTGGAATACTAAGATATCACAATCCACCCCCTTAGGGTTGCACGTCCCCGTTCAGTAGCCTCTTAGCTCCGGTAGCCTGTCGGTCCTTATCAACCCGCCCACTCAATAGCCCGCCTACGTGTCACGCGAGATGGCAGGGGCCCACACTCGGAGGTGAAAAAAGTCAGGTCTGATACCATTTGTAACACTCTGACCCTTCTCATGGCAACGATATTATCCGCCTGGAAAGAACAAAACTGTGAGGGCTTTACCCAAGGCGGACAATATCATTGCCACGAGAAGAGTTGGGGTGTTACAGATGGTATCAAAGTCGACTCTCCTCACCTCCGAGTGTGGGCCCATGCCGTCTCGCGTGACACGTGGGTGAACTACTGAGTGGGTGAGTCGATAAGAACTAGCAAGCTACCGGAGCTAGCAGGCTACTGCACGAGGACGTGCAGCCCTAAGGAGGTGGATTGTGATATCCTGGTATCCCACATCGAAAAGAAAGAGGGAGTTTCTGGGTTATAAAGGAAAAACTTTGGACCCCTACATAGCAACGAGGCCTTCTCCTAGGTGATAGAGACCCTAGCAGAACTCCGTAGTTAAGCGTGCTAGGGCGGAAGCAATGCAAAAATGAGTGACCCCCTGGGAAGAACAAAACTGTAAGGATTTTTGCCTAAAGTGGACAATATTGTTATCACCAAAAGTTGTGTTTACTTTGTTGCTTACGTGTGTGTTGTTACATTTATTTGGAATTTAAATTTAAAGGTGCTATTAATCTATTGGTTAATCATGCAATAGCTAGAACAAATGTATATATAAAGTTGGAAGAATAAATAAGCATAGTGAGCCGCCAACTTTGTGAGGTCAATATGATCTGTATAGACTTTCATTTTTAATGTTATTTGATGCATTGCAAAGATAAATTTACACTCTTAAACATTCATGTATAACTCTGAACCGAACGATCGTTGGATTTACTGTTAAACGATTTCGAAATTAGCTTTCCAAACTTGAGATGACTGGAATAATTAAATAATAAAGTGTGTTTAACAAAATCGGTTTTAGTACAATAACTAAACACTTTCAATATAACAAATTATATTTTTTAGTTTTTAATTTATATTTTAACAAAAAATTATAAAAAATCTAAACAAGTGTGACCATAACTTTTTATTTCTAACATGGATTTTAAATCAACAAACAAAAGTTTGAATTTATAAGTTAATTTACAACTATAATAAACATTTGTAATATTTTTTTGTTTAAAATTATAATTACATTTTTTAATTATAATTTATAAGTTCATAATTTTAGTTATATCAAACATTCTCTAATTTGTAGAACGCAATTGAAATAATTAATTGGTGCTAATTTTGTTGGCCAAAGTCTTTTTGCTTCATTAATTAAGGCCTCGTTTGGCTTTCAATTTTAAGCTGGGCTTAAAGCTTCATTTTTAATCTCAACTTTTTATTTTTTTACTTATTAGCTTTTAGTCTTTTTTTTCTTTTTGCATATTAACCATGAATATTTTTACATGTTTTTAAAAATATCATAATTTTTATTATACACATCTATTTTTTATAAAAATTATATTTTTAAAAGTTTCAATATCTATCAAACAAGTTTTATATTAAATATAAAATTATATGATAAATTAAAAAAATTATAATAACTTTTTTTTTACTTAAAATTTCTTAGCTTGTTGCCTTATTGTCTTTTAGCTTAAAAGTCACTTATTTTTACATAATTTTGTCTCTTTTTTTGTTGCTTTAAGCTACCCTTAAAATTCACTCAACAAAATTTTGATTTATTTAATTTAAAGTGATTTTAAATAAAAAGACTGGCTTAAAGCTAAGTTACCAAACTAGACCTAAGTGTTCAAGAGTTTGATTCTTGTTAAAAATAAAATTTACATACCTCTTGTTATGATAAAATCTCAAAGATAATGGAATATTGTCAACAAAATAGTTACATAACCATTCACTCTTTTTATATAATCTTATTTTGTTTAATTTATTTCGAAATCTCAATAATCTTTGCTTGTATATATTTTAGGATCGACCCTGAGTTATTTGGGGCCCAAAGCGGATGATTAAAATGGGACTCTTATAATTTTTTATACACAATAATTTTTTTAAAAAAATATTACAACAGTTTCAATGAATTAAATTTTTGTCTTGTTGTTTCACAGTTCAATAATATTCAATTTACAATCAAAACAACGACAAAAAAAATCAAAAATAATAATACCAGAACAAAAAAATTTGAATAAACAGTAACAAAATATCACTTGAACACTACCCATTACGCATTTTTTGTTACAAAACTACTAATTAAGCTTGTATAATCAAGCTTATCTAGTATTTCTTTTTCGATGAACATCATCGCTAATCCATTCAACCTTTATTGTGGCATTGTTAATCGAAAATAAGATTTGATCATTTTTAACTTTGAAAAGTTCCTTTCTCCTGAGGCTATTGTAACAGGTATAGTTAACAATATCCGATATACAATCCATGTATTCGGGAAACAACCATCCATTAGCTTTAAATAACTCAGTATTTCAATTGGCTTTTCTGTTTATTTTGGTAAAACTTCTTTAAGGATTTGTAATTCTAAAAATAAATCTCTTCTATCAATATCAGAAATCCCATTATGTTGCAAAAAAAATTTCAAGTTTGGCACAATAGGTATTCAAATATTCATCGTTGACAGAGTTCAACTTCTTCAAATCAAACAAAAATCTTAAAATTCCCTTATGTATTTGAAATTGATCAAACCTGCTTTTGAGTGAAGAAAGAACCTGATCTACTATATATATGAAGTAATTGACTCTAAATGATTCTTCAACTGACTGAGTTGTTTCTTCGTCAACATTCTCATCAAAATGTTTCTTTTTGCGAATGGTACACTTTTGACGAAAAATAGGCTCAATTTCCATTGCTGCTGCAACTTCTTTTGCTTCAATTATAACCTCTACAAATCCAATTTTTCTATACTTTTCAAAGAAGATTATAAGCCATTTTAAGTGATCTATAGCATTACCTATATCCATGTCTTCACTTTGAAAGATCTTGCTAACAAAATTAACAACAAACAACAGATTATGCCAAATAATCATACCAACCAAAAATTTAAAATTCTCAATTTCATATGTTGCTAGAGACTCTACTTTACTATTTGTTTTGGGATCTTTACTAGTATTTGCTAACTCAAGTAAAGCATCTCTTATTTGTAGGTTTGGTATCTTATTGCTTTCGTACTTTCAACATGACTTTCCCAACATGTTTGTGACAATAGTTTAAGAGTGAGACATTTCATGTTATATTTCAAAACTTTCCATCACTTTATCGAAGATGAAAATAATAAATATATACACTGCACCATTCCAAAGAAAGATATAACTTTAGAACAAGAGTTGACCATATCACAAAGAACAAAATTAAGATTATGACAACTACACGGGGTATAAAATGCTCTAGGATTTACTTCGAATAGTCTTTTCTGTACACCTTTATATTTTTCTTTCATATTGGAGCCATTGTCATACACTTGTCCTCTTATATCATCAATACAAAGTTGAAAAGTACTCAATACATATTTTAGTTCAATGAAAAGTCCTAATCCTGAAGTATCTTCCACCTTCAAAAATTCTATAAAGAATTCTTGGACCATTATTGGACTTGTTGTAACATCCACACATCGTATTACAAGTGACATTTAACCTTCGTGACTTATATTCGGAGTACAATCAAGGATAACTGAAAAATATTTTACTTCTTTGATTCTTGAAATAATTATACTTTTGATTTCACCTACTAACATTTGAATAGTTCATTTTGAATTTTGTAACCAAGATAATGATAATGAACCTTATTCCTACCAATTATTCGAAGATGTTCTTACATTGTTGGATCAAATTTGGCAATCATCTCAATTATGCTTAAAAAAATTTCATTTCTCTATTGATAAATCTTCTTATTGTCTCCACGAAATGCTAAAATTATTTTTTGCAAGTGTTTTAACAACACCTAGTTTCCTCAATAATACTCATTTCCAATGCTCTCTCTCTTTGTTGATTTGTTCTTACACATTTTTATCGATTGTTTCAGTCTTTTGTAATCTCATCTTGAACTCAATCTATTTGCTCATGCATATAATGTGCTCATCACTACTTTCATGACCTATAAGTCTTTGACCAACAGTTCTCCAATCTTTAAATCATTCACAAGCCAATTGAGTTATGTTTCCATTTTATTTAAACAATTTACAAAAAAAGCAAAAAATTATGTCCAAAGCATCTGAATAGACTAGCCATTTTCTATCATATTTCTCTCCATTTGATATATACCGAATATAATGTATAAAAGAAAAATATCTACCAGAAACATCTTTAGAAAAATTGTTGTCATTATTTGTTCTTCTAGGTTTAGGACCTCTTTCTACCTACAAATCTCTTAAATTCTTATCAATATGGTCATAATTACTTGGATCATCAATATTTAAAGGTCCATATTCTGAACTCAATCCTGCATTTTGATTTCCATCAATACTATCTTCATTGTCACTCTCATCCGCACACTGATTATCGTCTAGATTTTTATTTACTAAATTCATATTTTTTTCATTTTTCAAATGTTCAAGTTCTTCTTCTTCATTTACTGATTCTTCAACCAAACTGAAATTTTCTTGTTATTTTTTCACCACTAAAAAATTTCTCAAGAGATCCCACTTGAGATTAAATTAATTCTTTCATTTTTTGCTTTTTTTTCTTTTTTTCGATCCAGACATATATTTTCTATGAGGCATGATTATAAAATTATGCAAATCAAAGAAATAACAAACAAAAAAAAGAATTTAAAAAATTAAAATATAGCAAACAGAAAAATATTTTAAAAAATTATCTAAGTACTAAGAACTAAAAAAATTATCACAGTACTAAGTACTAAAAAACAATAAAAACTTACTATTAAACATATATTATATTATATATATAAATAGTATTAATATAATAAAAAAAGTAAAAATTTACTGTCAGAATGAGATCTGGTGTCTCAACTTTGAGATTGAGATTGAGGCTTGAACGAATCACCGATGCTTGAGCAACACCATCGACGACGCATGAGCCACGGTGAGCGACGCATGGCACCCGACGTGGCGACACTGACGCACAGCGAGCGACGCGGAAACACTGATGCACGGCGACAGTGGTGACTTTGACTCTTTCAGTTTAGATTGAGCGACGCCGACAAGTTTAATTCTCTTCTTCTTTGTTTTTCTCTTTCAGAATCAGATCTCAACTTTCAGCCGTTCTACGTTCGTGTTTGTCTATTAGATGTAAAAAACTATTAGCGTATAATTTTTTTTAAAAAAAAAATTGGGGGCCCCTGATCTTTGCACAAATTTTGGGGCCCAAAACCATTGCCTTGTGGATTTTGGCCCAAAGCCAGTCATGTATATTTTTTAGCTAACACATTTTATTTTTATAAGTTTATACTTATTTATGACAAGTTTTTTTATATAAAAAATACAAATAATTATTCAAATTTAACCTTTTAATTTATGTATATAGATAAATCATAGAACTTGAAAGTAGAACAAAAATTCCATCTCTCTCTTTAAAATTATTAAAAAATAAAGTGGCCTAGAAAACTTGTGAAGAAAGCGTCGATACCAAACACGCTTTCTAAAAGCATTTTTACAAAAATCGCTTTAAATATAACTATAATATATTGATAAAAATATAGTGGCTATGAGGATTTAAAAGAAAAGCGTGTTTGGTAAATACACATTCAATTCAACTATAACAGAGCGATAAAAATATAGTGGTTGTGAGAATTTAAAAGGAAAGCGTGTTTAATAAACATACTTTCTTTATAAACTCTAAAAGAGTCTTTAAGAAACACGTTTTATGTGAAACGAATTGAAAATATTTTTACTAAAAACGTTTTATGTATTAAAATAGAAAGTATTTTTTATTAAAAATATTTTCATGTCGTTATTTTGTCATCTTACGAGATGTGCGGAGTTTAGGATCAAAACGTGTTTAGTAAAAATATTTTTTATAAACAAATTTTTACATAGATTGATAAAATAAATTTAAAAATATCTATTAAGTAAATAAAATTTGGAAATTTAGTTATAATGGCGGTGGGGGTGGATTGGGGGAAGAGCCGGGACAAAGTGGGACGACTGAGCATATATTGGAACTAGTTTTTTTTTTTATAGGTTTTTTGAATTTTTTATTTTTTATTTATAAAAAAAATAAATATAAAAATATATAAAGAAATCAACTGAGATAAAAAAAATAGATTTTTATTTTTAAAATTTTTAAGCAAAAAAAACTCTAAGCTAGTGCAAACATAGGCTCGGAGCAGCTGTTGGCCTACTTAAAAATGGGCGGCTGAGATTTCATATTTAGATCTAACGGTTAATAAATAATGCCGCAAAACCGCTTTCGGCATGCCAGCAGGACCCATTTGCTTGACAATGGGGTTGCTCGATCTCTCGCTGGCTTTCTCTCTCCTAGCATTCATCTCTTCTTCTTCTTGCAATCAGTTCGCAATCGATGGGAAGGTGTTGGAGCTCAGCGAATCGAATTTCGATGCCGCTATTTCCTCCTTCGACTACGTCTTCGTGGATTTCTACGCCCCTTGGTGTGGCCACTGCAAGCGCCTCTCTCCCGAGGTCTCTTTCTCTCTCTACAAATTCTGGTCGTAGTATGATCGGATACCTATTTGTGTATCTCTATGTACTTCCTATCCTCAGATCAGCAGACGTGTTTTCTCAAAATCACTTCATCATATTACCAATTTATGTATCTGTGTATGCGTTATGTGTTGGTGGTGGTTATTGGCGTGATCGGAGATGCTGGTTACAGTTGTGTGAACATAGAATTCACTGGCTGAAAAGAAAGAAAGAAAAATAATCTTTCTTGAATCTAAAAAATGAAATTTGAAGAAGTTTCAGTTGTGGAGCAACAAACCACACTAAGCTTTTATTGGATCGGCTACATTAATTTTTTAAAGCCATTAAAGGTCATATTTTCAGTTATCTGTCAATTTAGGTTTACCTCCTCTTCTCATACCCATCCCTTTTTTTTTTAACTACGGCATCAATGGATCTATTTTGTATGTGATCAAATCACCTAAATTTATTTTCTGTCAACTTATTTTTAATTGGTGCAACTTTTATCATTTCACAAATTTTTTAATTCATAATTTTATTTTTTCTAATTTTATCACGCATCAACCTTTACAATAACCCATTTCTTAATTTTTCTATTATGTTTGTTCCAAAATATAGAATATTAATATACTCGTAAGTAGGAATATGGAAGCATAACAGATCAACTATTTAATTTCCAGACAGTGTTAGTATGATCTGCATTGTGCTTCTGATCAATTCTGATTAATTGTACTTTTGCTTGGAAAAATTGAATAGATTCCTAAGGTTTTTCTCCAAAGTCGCACTGTTGTATGGATGCTACAATAGATACTTTGACATATGTTGATGTCTACAACTCCCTGGCATGGATTCCCAAATTCTCAAGTCAATGAAAACTTCGTATTTGAACCCGGTTGATTCATTAATTCAGTAGTTATAAGGTTAATATAAAGACAAAATAAGTGGTGTCCCGGTGATACATTTCCTGTTGATTGATGACCTATTTCAGATGTTGATCTTCTAGATTATCATATTGGAGGAGTAGTCCTTTGCTTCTAAAATTTCTGATTAGTAGATGTAATTGCAAACGTAGAAAATCAAGGAAGATAGATTGACGTCCTACATTTGATGATTAACTGATCTAACAGATATTTTTCTGATTATTTGAATCAAAGAAAACTAGATTTCCTTGCTATGATGGTAAGCCATTTTGATACTTTACCATTTTAATAGAACTTTAGGTGAACATGATGCAGTGAGTTTTAGTTACTTTCATCTTTGGTGACACTAAGTTCTTGTAAGCATTGGTCAAAACATTAAGCTTCAAAATTTCCTTTGGAATTCATTCTTTAGTCTTATAAAAGTAAGCCACTTGAATATTTTTGATGTACTAACACATTTTGTAATAGCCCGTATGTGAATCAAATTTTAACCAGTTCATTAGTTATAGAAGAAAATTTCTGAACCTAACTTCTTGGAGAAGAGCCAACCTAAACTTTGAGTCTTCTTGAACCCGAGATTCGGAATGGGCCAAGCCTACTATTGGTTTAAGGTTATTAATTTTGTTTTGGTAGCCCAAGTTCTTAAGCCCAAAGAGGAAAGAAATTAGAGGATTTGGCCCAAAGCTTAAACAAAGCCCAAGTATAATCATGGTCCATTTCTTCAATGAAGCTCAAACACACACAAAGCTCAAAACTAATAATAAGGTCCAAGTAGGAAGAATGACCCAACTTAAGTAAGACCCAAATTCTTTAATTTAGGCCCACAAAAGTTTAAAGAAAACCCATGGATTAAGCCCAATCCAACTTTAAAGCTAAACCCATCATTTAATTCCTTTGGCCCAAATTTTGACTCATGAGTTTTTAATTACAAAAATCTTTTCTTTATATATATATATATATATAAGAAATATGGCATTAATGTGGCCGGCCAAGTGGGCCCACCGCAAGGTACACAAATTCCCTAATTTAAGGAAAAGGACTCTTAATTTAAGGATAAAGTTGTAAAGGCTTAATTATGACTTTTTAGGAAAATTAATTCTTAACTTGTGTATATATATCATTTTTTGAGCCAAAATATTTGTATTTGAATTTATATATACATATATCTCATAGAAATGTAAGTCACATGAAATTCAAACTGAAATTCAAGTTGAAATGCAAATGGAATACAAGTGAAATGAGGTTAGAATGCAAATTCAAATGCAAAGTTTTGCACTATAAATAGAGGATCACTCTCACCCCTTTCCCACACAAAATCTGGCCAAGTGAGAGGTCTAGAGAGAGTGAGCTCTTGGGAAGAAGAAGAAGATGAAGAAGAAGAAGAAGAAAGAAGGTTGATCCCGGATAAGGTAAAACCAAGTTCTAAACTTCTTTGATCAAGAATTCGAGATAAGAACTCCTGAAAACCATATTTAACCTTCTCTTCTAATACCTCTCTACAACACTTACTATGATCTAAAAATCTAAAACCAAGATTAGAAGCAAGAAGATTTGAAAAGGATTGAATATGAGATAGCTATGCAAAATCGGTAGTTGTTACGCCTTGTTGGTTGTTTAATATTCCATGACTTAAATGAGTAGGTTATGAGCATATTAGGACCTCTGTAGTCTCTGGTTTTTGAGGGATTATTGCATGTATGGACCTGTAATCGAAGTTAAATAAGAAAATAAACAAGTTTACCGAAGTAAAACTAAGAAAAAGTCATTTTTGAGCCATATCCGAATTTTCAGAGGAACCAAACAGTATCTTTTTCCAAACTTGTTTTTTACTGGAGCTTCTTGAAGTTGTTTTTAGCATGCGTGATTTTTGGTAGAACCTAGACAGGTTTCTAAGTGCCCCAAACAAAGTTTTTATATTTTTATGCCAAAGTTACAGAAAAACAGTCCACTTTATCGAATTTTAGAAAATTCCAGAAAAATCCCTTTAGGCTAAGCTTTATCTTTCATTAAAAATTTATTTGGAGTGATTTGATCGGATGGTTTTTTCTAAAAGTCATTTTTACCAAACAGCGTTGTTTTTAGATCTTTTCTGTTCAACGAATTTTTATCCCTGTTTAGGAGCTGTCCACAGCTTATCTGCCTTCATAAAATATGTTCCTAACATGTATGTCTATCACCCTGTCAAAATTCGTAACAAATTACTAACGTTTAGTATTTTAAAAGTATTTGACGGTGGGACCATTCAATTATGAATTTTTAGTTTAAAATGATGAGTGATAATTAGTGAGTAACATACTTACCATGAATGAGTCTAAGATATGGCAAGTGACCTTTTGACTCTAAGGGTTAATGAAATATTATAATAAGTTCTTCTTTAAGATTTAAAAGAAATAGGTTGGAGTTATTAATCGTAGAACCGACCTGAAAACCCGAACTTTCCTTTATCGCTTAACAATAGAATTTGGTGTCCTATGTTTACGTATGGTTTTGATTGTTTACTAGGCACCAGGGTTTTGTCACTGGAGGTTTGAGTTGTTGATCATTGAGAGGAGGTGGTTTGCGTATCATCTAATCTAGGTGAGTGTGCATAGCCATTATCTTGAAACAAGTAATTATGTGAAGTGTTTTCTAAAACGTTTCTATATTTATGAAATGTTGTTGAACGATAGCATGAGACTTTTGCTTTGAATAAATCAAATAACTCAATGTGATATTTATATTATTGGAAAGTAAATGATATTAGTAGTGTTAATATGCGATGGCGTGAGACTTTTACTTTGGTATGCATTGTTAATTGAAATGTTCTATTTAAGAAAGCATGTGTGAGAAAAACGGATGATATTAATGATAAACGTATATTTCAAAGTGTTAAGTTATGCCGGTTTCCGGTCTGTTATATCCTGTTATGAGGGAGGTTACTCAACTATGGGTTTTGTTTATTCATATAGGGGAGGTTTTTCGCTGAGCGGTGGTTATATTTTGGCTTAAAAGCTTTTGGGCTGAGTCCTAGGTTATAGTACATACCACTCGTGCTTGGTGGAAAGTGGCCCTCATTCTGTCACATTGTTATCCGTGCATTAAGAATTAAGATTACCGTGCCGTCGGAACTCCTAGTCGTGAGGTAGACGACTACTTGGTCACTATTGGATAAAAGAGTGTGTTGGGAATTGGTATAATAGAATGTGGCTTTGAAGCTTTAATTATACCATTATGTTGTGTTTAAGTTATGGCTATTAAGCTTATATATAAGAATGATTAAAATGTGTTGTGACTGTTAAGCCGTATCATGAAAGTTGTTTATAATATATTTTGGGCGGTTAAGTCTTGTTACGAAAATTGATTATCATATGTTGTGGGCAGTTAAGCCTTATTACGAGAATTGGTGATTATATACTGTGAACTGTTAAACCTTATTACGAGAAATGTTTTTAATGAGTTGTGGCTAATAAGCCTTAATTACCCCTTTGTAAAATGTGGAAGTTAATCATAACTTATAAGATCCCTGTGTTGAAGTGAATGCAATATTTACTTATCTTTTGTAAAAGGTACGATGAACTACTTTTCAAAGATGTTGGTATACTCTTAAAACTAAGTGTTTGGTTTAAACTTGTTCATTATAATACTAAGTGCACTCTCCTGTAACCCTTGTGGTTTCAGATAGCAAGAACGTCCACCACTGTCAACGTCTTAGACTTGGGATCGAAGCTTAGATGCCATTTTTGTTGCCTTTCGTTTTATGGTTTGTAATTGTAAGACATATTATGCTAGAGACTAAGAGTTTTAATTTGAGACGTAATGTATGGTATGGGAGGGAGTATCCCGGTTATGATGTATGGGATGGAGTATCAGTATCCCTTGATCTTATGTTCTTCGATTTTAATGAAAGGATGTTTTCGAATCAATCTTGTATGGAAAGTTTTTGTTTTTGGTTATTCTAAACCTTGTTATTTTCTTGAGAACACTGGAATGTTGGGGGGAATATGCCTCACTGCACAGGTAGAATACCTTGCGGGAGCGGGTTGTGACACGTTTACCTTGGATGTGGGTCTTTTTATTGGATATGTATGTCTTATGACTCTTATTGGGCTATTGCTTTTATCTTGAGATATATGAAATGCTTCAATTTTTTTGGAAGCTACTTAGTTTTGATGATACCGGTTTTCGAGGTTCAATTTTGATCACTGTCAATCATCTGTTACGGATATTTCTTTCAGTTACAAACTGAACGCCATGTCAAACTACAGAATAACAACTCTTAATTGTTGCACCTGCAGTTGGACAAAGCTGCTCCTATTCTTGCTGGACTGAAGGAGCCCATATTAATTGCGAAAGTAAATGCTGACAAGTTCACTCGTCTTGCTGATAAATATGAAATTGAGTATGCTGCTACAGCCTGGTTTTTCTGTTCAACTTTGATGATTGAATGAGATTGTCTAATATGTAGAGAAGGCTGTTTCATTTTCAGTTGAATCAAACTAGAATATTAATTATGAGGTTACTGCTTTTGGGAAAATTATCGCCGGCAATGAACTAGCGTATCAAACTTCTAAGCTTAAAATTTCTCACTGAAAATTCTAAGAAAAATCACTTCTAGAAATTCAAACTTCACTTGCTGACAATTCCTTTCTTATACTGAGACATACACTTTTTTGATACAGTGGGTTTCCTACATTAAAGATATTTATGCATGGAGTTCCAACAGATTATTATGGCCCGAGGAAAGCAGATTCACTTGTTCGCTACTTGAGGAAATTTGTTGCTGCGGATGTTGCCATGCTGAACTCTGACTCTGATATAAGGGATTTCGTTGAAGCAGCTGGCACTGATTTTCCTATTTTTTTAGGCTTTGGTTTAAATGAATCCATGATATCAAATTTGGCAATCAAGTACAAGAAAAAAGCTTGGTTTTCTGTGGCAAAAGATTTCTCAGAGGATGTCATGCTGCTGTATGATTTTGACAAGGTTCCGGCTTTGGCATCCCTTCGTCCAAACTACAATGAGCAGAGCATACTTTATGGACCCTTTGAAGGTTGGTTTATACTCATATTAGTAACCGCAGCTGAAATGTTTGAACTGAGAGCTCTTTTTCAACCTTCTTTCGTGTTCGAATATTGGCAGTTTAACACTTATGCTTGCCCCTGATTTACGGCATTTAGTTTTTTGTAGGATATTAGTTGAGCATGCCACAGTTTTTGTCTCAGGAGGCTACTTTATTTATAGGCTTAATTTTCTCGATCTGGTTTAATCTTTTTTGTACAATGGTAAAACTGGTGCCTCCAAGTGTGATTAAATGGTTCAAGAGCAGCAACTTTATGCAAATGATGACAAAACTAGCTATGCTTCTAGTCTTATACCTTCCATTGCCCTCAATTAAGTGGGACTAACATTGGGAAATTTTCTTTTATTTTAAATAAAATCTCAGAAATGAAAGGTGTGGGTTCCCTGTCTAAAGTTCTGCAATGATTTTGGATATGGTTGGAATGTTCTAGAAAGAGATGTAAGTAATCGAAATATTTCATGAAAGCACCACTTTGAGAGTAGCTTGATTTTACTGAGCTCTAATATTTAAGGGCCGATTAGTTTGTTGGATGGCATGACTTTTAGAACATATTGCTCACTCTTGGTGTAAGGTTAAGCCTGTTTCGTGAGGGAGGTTATCTTTTACTCAAAAAGCTTTGGTTCGACATAAATTCTATTTGGTGCGTGCTGCAAAAGAGTAGTTAGAACTGATATTGTAGTGTGGGAGGATAGGCTTGATTCGCTTGGGAATGCCTGTTTTCCCAAGAGATTATCTATTGTTACTTACAAGACAGGCGGTATCGAATTGCTTCTTTTTCTTTATTGGCTTTTCTTTCTATCATGGTGAATTGGAGCCATTTCTTTCTTTGGAGTTTGAGATGCCTTGCGCAAGGAGAAACAATCATCTGCTTTCTTCTTGATTGTATACATCAATCCTGTAGTGCCTGAATTGAAGGGTTCAAACTAATGTATGGTGTTGAGACGATGATGAAAGAAATGGGGATGTTTGTCTTTTAACTTTCGTTCTAGTGATCTTGCAACTTGCATGGTGCACTTGAGGTGCACTTTGGTTGTTGATATCTATCGAGGTAGTATTGGGTCTTAAATTGAATATGGATAGGAGTAAAATAGTCTAGAAGAGCTGTAGGTATATCTTGCATTACAACAACTGTATGATGTATCAGGGGCACATCCCTTTGATTTTGTATCCATGGTTGGATCAAAATGACCTAAACCGTCTTTCTAAAATCTATTTCTGATACCAATTTAGATCCATCAGTTCCAAGGCCACATTAGATTAAAGAGGATTGAACCCAGATCCATGTTGATTCGATCTGACTATGATATTTATCTATTTATGTAATAATTTGAATTCAATGACTTGAAGATATTGGATACCATAACATTAAGATAACACTTTGTACAAACACACGAGTGGTGCTTTGTACAATTCCAATATGAATTTCAATTTGAACGTCGGCTTCTATACATTGGTTCAAATTTGGATCTTGGTAGAATTGTAATGAGTTTTATCCATTGGCGATTCTATTATTTAGCTTGCCTTTCGGCCAATCATATAAGTGAAGACAGTTAGGGTTTTGATGCTGAAAGTGAGGAGAGGAGATTGAGTGAGAGGGCGAATGCTTACTTTAACTAAGTGGGAAATTGACCTTGCTTTAGAGTAGTTTGCATGCACTGTTTGATGCTTTTCTTTTGTATTTTTGGTTTTGGTTGGTTTGAGGTCAGTAACCTTCCAAGTATATTTTGTAGTGTGTGCAGGATATGACGTTAAGTATTACCTTGCGAACTGGAGGCTGATGCAGCACTGGTGTTAATAACTGCCTTGATGACTATCGATATATTTTCTATTTTTGGTGGCTAAAGATTAGTGAATGTTGTAGGCTTTGTGAAGGAAAATAGTAATATCTCAGGCTTTTAATTATGATGAGGATGACCAGACTACGGGAACATTTTCAGCTGTGCAAACTATTGTAAGTACGTAACCCTAGCCTCCCCCCCCCCCCCGGGCATGGGGGGTGGGGGCTTGAGGGAGCACTTGTTGACTGCGGAAGGATTAGAGTTTGTCAAAGAGATTAACGGTAGAAAGGGCTAACAATGTTTGGTTTGCGAATTTAGTGCTTCAAAATAAAATTATTGACACCAAAACAGAAAGTAAGAAGATGCTAGGAATATCACCAAGAATTCCTTAGGCATGAGTCACATGACTCAGGGTCGGGGACAGGATTACAATATACTATCATAATAGACTGTAATTGCTGGGTAAACTCTGAATAACTTGCTTTTGTTTCTAATAAACTTGGGTTTCATTTTTAAGAACTTCTAACACTTAACAGATGTTGATTTCATTTTCAGAGACTTATGTTCGGCTCATTTTTTACGTCGCTGAGATTGTGGTTTCTAAGTTAGTACTTTAAACTATTGCTTGGTTTAATTCTGGAAAATATTCTTAACAAATATGTGACTTTGTTAAATTAAGCATATTAGATTTAAAATAATAATTATTTATTTGCATACTTCAAAAAAATTAAACTAAAAAATTTCAATCAATACAAACCTAACATATTTTTGATATCTTTTTTCAAAATCTGTTTTGGAAAAAAATCTCTTTTTTTTTTCACATAACAGAAAAGAACATAAGATCCACTCGCTAGGCGAAATCAGTTGGGCATCGGATCTTCAAATGACCTAAATGCTCCCAGAGGGAAAAGCCTATCCATGACCTAAATGGCTATGAAAGGTAATGTAGACACTCATAAGGATGTGGAAATGGTTTACTTAACCCCATCATTCATGGTGGAAACTGTCATTAACTATTCTTAGCCCGTTGAAAGATATTTTTGGAAATATGAATCTATAATGAAGGTGAAGAAATGTTTATTATATCTGATAACAGTTGACAATCATGTGCTAGTATTTGGGCTCTAGTAATTTAGCATCAGAAAATACTTATTGATAGGCTTAGGCCTCGTTTGGCAACCGGCTTTAAGCCGGGCTTTTTGCCTTTTTGGTTAAAGCCAAAAAAAGCCAAAAAAGCCAAAAAGCCTCTTTCGGGAACGCCAAGGTTTTTAGCCTTTTACCCTTTTTGCTTTTTTACATAAAATAGTTTTATATATTTTTTAGAAATATCATAACTTTTATTATACTCATTTATTTTTTTATAAAATTCATATTTTTAAACTTGTCAAAATCTATCAAACAAGATTCATATTGAATATAAAATGATGTAAAAATAAATCTTAAAAATTTATGACAACTTTTTTTTTAACTTAAAACTTTTTTAGCTTAAAACCACTTTAAGTCGAGCTTTTGGGTTTATTGCTTTTTTTGCTTAAAGCCACTCTTATGATTCACCAAACGAATTTTTTACTTATTTAGCTTAAAGCTACTTTAAGTAAAAAGTCTGGCTTAAAACCAAGTTGCCAAACGAGGCCTCAATAATACCAAATATGGCCATTTGTAAAGGTTTTCAATTTTGTTATTGATAAATAAATAATTTCATCGAGAGGTACCAGTAGGGGCACAACCTTGAACACACGAATATAAACTCCTACAAAACTCTGCAACAAATCCAATGAAAAGGAAAAAACACCTTTTAACCAAAATAATAAGGATGGTTGCATCATTCCTTTCATAGCAAGAATGAAACACGCCATTCCCTTGAATGATCTATGATTATGCTCTCTCCATATGCACCACATTATGCAAAGCTGCACTACACCCATTCCTTTTTATTACTACTCCTAGGGAGTCTTCTATGCTAGCAAGCAGAAAGATCCTTCCCTGAACTAAGCATCACCCATGATACACCGAAAACGGAGAGCTTCAAACTCCACATCTGTGATGCCACAGGATAATATTTACACAGTTATACATACAATACCAGTCCATCAAGAACTTTCTCTGCCTCCTCAAGTTAGCAATGGTTGTATTAGCTTTCTTAGTTGCTGTACGAGGGAAAAAGCAACCTTCGGAGGGCCTCAAAATTGCTCACCCCCTCAAAATGGGTTGCAATCACCTTGCCCAATAATAGTCCTGTAAAAGGACGTCATCGTAAAACTGCCATTCGAAGCACCACCCCACATCAAATGTCTTGCCAGCACTTCACCCTCTAATCATTACCCACCTTGAAGGAAGTGAGTCTAAAAAATCATCCCATGTCATCATAATCCCCTTCCCAGCAGGGTCTTACATGGGCACTGCTGGTTAATTTTTGTTGGTGATGTTTATAGAAACCATGACCTGAAAAAAATAAAAGAACAAAAACAAAAAGACTAGCGACCGAAATGCAAATGCAATAGCAGGTATATAAGTAAATTGCTTGATGTTTCCAAGTTAGTCCAAACTTTGTACCTTTTTGGTGTAAGCTATATCTCAGGGAAGATGTTTCGTTGGGCTGGTTGTAACTATTGTTTCATTTTCCAAGCTGGTGATTCAGGATTTTCCGTTAAATTGGAGATTTTTGTCTTTCTTGAGGGCCTTCTCAACCCTCACGTTGCACGCTTTCAGCAGTTGACAGCTGAAGGAGATTTTGCTGTCCGTCATGCAGACAAATAATTATGATTTGAACCTCGGCACTTTTATTGTCATGTTTGGTAAATTGCAGATGAAGTTAAGAGAGTCTAGGGCTGATTTGTTTGGGTTTCTGTAGCAGCAAAAGTGGAGGTTGCTCAGAAGCTCTTGAGCACTTCCGAAGGAAGCTGATATTACTCACCAGTTGAGGGTTTTTAGGTTTTGCTTCCTTTTTCTTGTCACTCTTTTTCCTTTCGATGGTTGCCTCATCCTTCCTTTGTATTTTTTATCCACTTCCTTCATAAAGTTTAATGTCCTATTACGGAATTCTGGGTCTAGATGTGGAGATGTGCATGGTATTCCCAGCATCTAGCTTGCAGATTGAAATAATTTTGGTACTTCTTATATACATTGCATTCAGTTAGTTGATTCACAGAGTTATCATTTTTATTTACTTTTCATTTTCATTGACATGAGAAGTTGGCTGAACATAGTCTCTTGTCAATGTCCAGACTTACATGTCAATAATGGGCATTTGAGAAGTGGCCATATCACTTTATACAGTTACAATTTACCTCACAATTTGGGACCTATTTAGGAGCTTAAGTTACCCCAAAAACTTAACATGAAGGCAACATTGCAGACTTCTTGTTAAAAAGTAAAACAATCTAAGACAACAGAATTTAGTCTCCTAGTAAAAAACGTCTAATCATTTCACTCTGCTCTGATTAGTCAATTATATTAGTACTAGTGAAGAATTTTGTGAAAGATTCTTGTGAGAAGTTTCATTAACATGGATGGTTTCCCCAGAGATTCTCCATTTCTCTCTTTGTATGTGCACTATAAGTAGTACTAATCCCGAATATTGTAATGTTAAAATCTGCAATTGTGATGAAGCTGGCATGCTAGAGATTCGTATTGAGGAAAAAGGGCATCAAGGTCCATTACCCAGTGTTGGTGCTGTTAATTGAGGTCATTGGGAGGGAAAAGACTGGAGACCTTCCTATTGGGAGTATATGCAATAATCAGCTTGATTATATCATTATTGTAGAATTTAGATTGAATATATTCCTGATCTTTTCGTGAGAAGTATCCATTGTATGTGAAAGTGAGACTGACTAATGTCTTAATGTAGGATGAGTGCTAAATTGAATCAGGTCTCATATTAGTGGCTAGAATTTGTAACATTTTCCTGATACTTTCTTATACAGCTCAATCAACAATTAGCACAAACTTCTACATTCTTTGCTCAGTTTTGCAGTAGGTCAATTCTTTGATATTTTTCAACATGCAAATTTGAATTGCCTTCTGATTTATAAATATTAATCAGATTTCAACTAATAAACTGGCAAGTGATTTAATGAAATATTTTAATTATGATAGGTTTGAACATGGCATTAGCTACTGTTAAGTTAAGAATATTATTGTACTTTTGATATTTTGGTCTTATTATATAAATAACAGCAGTAAGGGAGTAAATCCTAATTGACTGGGTGCTCTCTCATTCACCGTCACAATAATTCTCTCTCTCTCTCTCTCTCTCCTCTATTTCTTTTTGCTCATACATCAATTCTAACATGATATCAGAGCTAATTCTTGTGTAAGAGAGATATAGTGATTTCTTTCTTTTTTGCTCTTTTTTTCTCTTTTTGGTCTCTGAATTTGTCACTGTAAAAAAAAAAAAGAAAACGAAAACTTCCCCAGATGATCGACTTATCTTTAAGATCAGAATCATGTTTTTCCCCTTCTTTTTCTAGTATGTTTACTATTTTTTCTGATTTTTTTTAATTTTTCAGCGCCGCCTAGAGTTCTTATCACGATTGCGCCGTTCTAGTCTGGGTCGATAGTTTCTTCTTAGTCCAAGGGTGCCAATTAGAGGTATATAAGGTATCGATTCAACCTATTTAGGTGTTTTTTGGTTGATTTCAAGCTCGGCAAGATCGCGGCTTTGGTTTTTTGACCTCAAATCAGTTTTTGCTTCGCAACTAAGGTTTTTTTTTGGCTTCTATCAATGTCGACCAGTATTATTTGAAGCTCCTTGGGTTGCTCTCTGGTCTGTGCAAATCTACTAGGGTTTCCAACTGTTCTTTTGGTTCATATTTTGGTTTTGCTACAACCTGGTAAGATATTCTGGATATTATTAGTATCCTACTGGTTTAGTTCCAACGTTCATTGCTTCTGTCTATTTCGTTCTGCTTGCTCATTTTTCCATGGCCGTGTTTGATATAAAAAAGCCTTTTGATAGTCATGAGAACATCGGATTGTCTCGTTCAGGGATTTCTACTAATAGTCCATCTTCTCATATCAGTCCTGTCAAGTTGGATGGTCGCAATTATTTGATCTGGTCTCGTGCCTGTAGTTTAGCCATTGTTGCTCGTGGTGTATCCAGGTATATCACTAGTGAAACTAAACAACTAATAGTTGTGGGACCTTCTCGCACCCGGTGGATAGAGGAAAATGCTCGTCATATCCTAGCTGTTACACTTTATACACCTCTCCATTAGTCGTAGTTTTTTACTTCTGGATACTGTACATAAGATTTGGTCCGCTACTGCCCAGACTTATTTTCAGACTAGCAATGTTGCCTAGTTATACGAGTTGAGGAAGAAACTCTGTGGGCTAGATCAAAAAGACTAATCCTTGGTTTAGTATTACACTGAGCTGACTTGTTTGTGGAACGAGATTGATTACTATCAGGGCTTTCATGCTGTTTGTACTATTGATGTGGCTGCCTTTCAAAAGATGGTAGAAAAAGAACGGGTATATAACTTCCTTGCTGGCCTTAGATCCAGATTCGTTTCCTACTTTGCGACAGGCATATGCTTATGTCCAGCACTAAGAGAATCGTCGTCATGCTATGGTTCCTCTTTCCAGTCAGGAGTGGTCTGTGTTAACTGCCACGTCTATCCCCCGTACAGGCTAGCCTAGTAATACCAAATATAGGGATAAGAATACCTCAGTAACCTAAGATCAGCTATGCTGTGAGCATTGTGGTAAATCTCGCCATAATATTGATCACTGTTGGAAGTTACATGGTCATCCTACTCAAGGACATGGTGGTGGACGTAGTGGCCCCATTCGCTCCCACGCTCATCTTTCTGAGATCCCTTCTTGCACATCTGGTGAGATTGACGCTAATCTCCAACTGTTTTCAAGCACAACCACCATTCTCTTGCTTTGTGGGCGGGACCCCCGCTCTCTCTTTGAGGCAGAGTTGACTACTCTCCAGCGCTTGCTGGCTCAGGTTAACTTGGCATCTCTTCTTCTACAGCCTTTACTTTCTCCTCAAACTTTGCTGATTCAGATATATTTTCTAGTGCACTTAGTGTTTTCGCCTCTCATACTCCTTATATTATTGACTCAGGTGCCACTAATCATATGAATGGCTCTTCTATTTTATTTTCATCTTGCTCCACTTGTTCTGTTAAAGATAAGGTTAGAATAGCTGATTGATCTTAGTCTTCTGTATTTGGCAAAGGTTCTATCCATTGCTTTTCTTTACTTTCTCTTTCATCTGTCCATGTCCCCAACTTTTCTAATAATCTTTTATCTGTTAGTTGTTTTTTCAGTTTCTTAAACTGTTATGTAACCTTTTTTTCCACTCATTGTCTATTTCAGGAACTAGAGATGAGGAGAACGATTGATAGTGGTAGTGCACACAGCGGCCTGTAGTTACTGAATGTTCCATCTTCCGCTTCTCTTCCACCTTTACAATCTGACCAGACTCTCTATGCAGATTCCGAAGCCATACTTGTGCAGCTACATCAGTTGCATTGCCGTTTGAGGCACCTTTCTTTTGGAGTTTTAGAGTGACTTTTTCCTTCTTTAGTTAAACATTGTTCTAGAAATACTTTTTTTTGTGAGGCTTGTGAACTTGTAAAATATAAATCATCTGTTTAACCTTCGTTCAATAAACACAATAATTTCCCTTCACTATTGTCCAAAAGATCAAACTGCATGTGCGCCACTGCCACCTTGCCAATTGCTATCTCCGTCCTCCGGTTTAGACTCCCCCACTGATCCACCTGGTAATGGGTCATTTGTTGTTGATCTTAATACTTGTAACTTACTTATCGCCCTTTGGAAAGGCATTGGGATATGCACTCAATACCCAATTTCTCACTTTCTCTCATATAACTCTTTATCAGTCTTATATCGTACTTTTGTCTCGTCTTTGTCCTCTATATTGATCCCATAGGGTTAGAAGAAAGCTATTGCAGATCTTAAGTGGAAGAAGGCTATGGTTGAGGAAATGATAGCCCTGAAAAAGAATGGTACATGGGAGTTAGTCTTTCTTCCAAAAGAGAAGAAGGCAGTTGGATTCAAGTGGGTATTTACAGTAAAGCACAAGGCAGATGGTTCTATCAAGAGATTTAAGACAAGGCTAGTTGCTAAGGGCTTTACTCAGACTTATGGTATTGACAATCAGTAGACTTTTGCTCCTGTAGCCAAAATGAACTCAGTTCAAGTACTCTTATTCTGTATTGCTAATATGGGTTGGCTTCTCCAGCAGTTGAGAATGCATTTTTCTATATAGATCTTGAGGAAGAGGTATATATAGATGTACCCCTAGGTTCTCATATTGTGAAACTGAAGGGAAGGTGCGCAAATTGAAGAAGGCCTTATATGGGCTAAAACAATTCCCTAGAGTCTCGTTTGATAGATTTTTCAAGGCTATGCTAAGATTTGGGTACCGACAGAGTCATGCAGAGTATACTATGTTTATCAAGCGAGATAATAATATGATCACAATTTTTATCGTGTATATTGATGATATAGTTGTGACAGGTAATGATACTGATGAGGCATCCTGTCTTAAGGCAAACCTAGCAAAAGAGTTTGAATGAAATCTGGGGGCCTTACAGTATTTTCTTGAAATTAAGGTGTAGATCAAATAATGGGATATTCACTTCTCAAAAAAAGTATATTCTTAACTTTCTAGAGGAAACTGGTATGTTGGGTTGTCGATCTGCAGATTCACCTATTGAGGCTAATTATCGCCTCAGTAGTGGTGATGGAGAACCTGTCGACATGGGTCCATTTCAGAAGCTTGTAAGAAGACTAATATACCTGTCTCACACCAGACCTGATATTGTATATGCTGTGGGGGTTGTTTGTCAGTTCATGCATGATCTCCGTAGTGTACATCTTGATACTGCTTATCGGATTTTGAGATATCTCAAGTCTGCTACTGGAAACGGGCTCCTGTTTTCTCATCACGACCACATGAAATTAGAAGGTTTCACATATGCAGATTGGGCTAGTTCAGTTGATGATACACGACCTACATCGGGTTATTGCATATTTGTAGGATGTAATTTGGTTACTTGGCAAAGTAAAAGACAGACGGTGATAGCTTGATCAAGTGCAGAAACTGAATATAGGGTTATGGCACATGGAATTTGCGAACTTATATGGCTCCAAATACTATTAAAGGACTTGGGGATTAAGTGCGATAAACTTATGGAGTTGTATTGTGACAACAAGGCTACCATTAATATTGTCCATAACCCGGTATAACATGACAGGATGAAATATATAGAGATTGACAGACACTTCATCAAGGAAAAAATGTGCCAGAGTTCAATTTGTATGCCATTTGTGAAGTCTGAATATCAATTAGCAAATATTTTTACTAAGGGCTTAGTAGTAAAATGTTTCAACTAATTGTATACAAGTTGGGCGTGAGAAATATTTATGCATCAACTTGAGAGAGAGTGTTAAGTTATGGGTATTATTGTACTTTTGATACTTTGGTCTTATTATATAAATAACAGTGGTAAAAGAGTAAACTCTAATTGACTGGGTGCTCTCTTTTATTTCTCTCTGTTCATACATCAATTCTAACAGTTACATACATAAAGGTTGATATGAGCTTCCCTGTTTTGAACACGCAGATCAGTTCTTGGAGGAATTTTTGAAGCAGAATTTGCTCCCTCTGGTTGTGCCCATAAATTATGAGACATTAAAGTTGTTGAAAGATGATGAGAGGAAAATTGTTCTGACAATTATGGAGGATGATACAGATGATAAGTCAAAGGAATTAATCAAGATATTGAAGGCTGCTGCATCTGCGAACCGCAATTTTGTATTTGGTTATGTAGGGGTCAAGCAATGGGAAGACTTTGCTGAATCATTTGAAATCACAAAGCGAACCAAATTGCCAAAAATAGTTGTTTGGGATGGAAATGAGGAGTACTTTTCAGTAAGTTAAAATTCTTCCCTAGTTTCAAGGTTACTTTAGTTTTTCATCCTGACTACAGTGTTACAAATAGGATTTGGTTCCAGCTCTTTTGTGCAATGTTAGTCGTAGCATTAGATATTTGTGACATGATATTTGCAACATTTGAAGAAACAGTATTTGTAACTAATTATGCTTAACTGATAATTGCGTATGCATTATTGTGACTTTGCTATAGGAGATAGAATATATACAATAATACAACAGACCTTCATAGTGAATCAATCATTTTATCTTTTTTGTTGGTTGAACTTTGGTCTATTGCTGGAGCATACACTGTAGCTACTTTGTTTGGGTATGCCATTTTGATAAATCTAGAGGTGAAAGCTTTTGGGAACACCATAAGCTTCTCACTTTAAATTGCTTGAAAACATTTTAATACCCAAGAAGTAAAGAAAAGCATTCTGATGTTAAATTATCTAATGGGTGATTATAGGGTAAGCTGGAGGTTTATGCAGCCACCTGCCTAAACAGTATGCACTAGGGAGGATGAGAGAAGATTTTCATGAGATGCAACAACCGAAGATTGTAATGCTAAGTTGGTGTAAGACATTAAATTCCAATCATGTGAATAACAATGCATGTGAAATGTGTGCAAGTATGTAACTGCCTAATTGATAAGGTTCTTCGTAGACGCACAATTGTAGCCTATAAAAACACATTATTGGGTCTTTTGTGTAGTCTTTACATGATAGAAATGATGGTTGTGCTCAATAAACTTTTTGAAGTATTGGTATTTGGAGTGCCTCAAATATATCTTTGTATGTAATCTACTAAACTCATTGAATTAAGAAAGTCATTGGTGATCATGCGATGTTATTCTAACCATAGATGTGAGTCCTAAAGGTGAGTTCATTTGTAGTTCAAGAATCTTGTTCTTCTCCCCCTTTTCTTTTGCTCCCTGCAGACATAATTTATTATTTTAGTCATACCTTGCCTCTTTTTCCCCCTAGCCAACTATTGTTACTCTAATTCTACCCAACCTTCTATGCTTTTTTTTTTTTCAAAAAACAAAAGAGAAAGGGGTATTTATGTATGTATAGTCTTATCAAAATTTCACTCATTTTATATTTTAGTTTATTACACTTGAATTTCTCCTACGGAAAATGTGAAGGTAGTAAATAGGAAAAACATAAGAGGGATCACTTTGGATCTCTAAATTCTAGGTTTTGGAGTAGAGGTGTACCATGTTTTGAAATGTGTGTTCCAATAAGTAGATTGCTAAGGTGTTTGGTTTTTTTAGGTGCATGGACCTGTATGCAGTATTGACACAAGGAAATAACCACCAAGAGTTTTGGAAGTGTTAACCTTATCCCACTCGCCAAAAGATTTATTTTAGATTAACCTGCCAAAATCTAAGGACAGTTCTCCTTGTATTTAAGCAACTTATTACAGTCAATGCCAAGCTAAATCCAACTCTTTTCCATCTGTAGTCAAATACCTATATTTATTTCAATATCCCGACTCCTAAATCAACAAGCTTTTCTTTGACCTTATCCCGTCAATATGCTATAGTACTAATGGATACATTGTTTTAATGCTCTTTATGTATTGGTCTTCTTATTTTGTTTTAGTAGTTTAAAATTAAAAAGGGTTCGAAAAATAACGAGGAAACCCATTGTAATTGCTACAATAATTGTGAAGATCATTTATTGAAGTCCTAAATTCGCCTTATTTGAGATGGTTACTTGTGAAAGTCAAACTTCCTTTGTAAAGAAAAATATGAATGAAAGAAGGAAAAATGATCGATTTAATACACTCCCAAATGTGATGCATTCATTCTTCTTGAATGGCATGCACAACACAATGGACTACTTAAATTCCCATGAAAAATGTCCAATTCCCTCTCACATTTTTAATTTTCTTTTAGTTCTATTTTTGGTACCACATTGATGCTATTGTCTCACTCTTGTTTCGCTTACCACTTCTGGCTTTTGTATGATCTTAGAATGAGGACATACATATATTTACTAGACAAACAAGAAAAATTGCAATCGAGTGGTGAACATGTTGGCAGGCGCATCTCTCAAATATTGTGTCCAAGATTGATAAGGTCACATCGTGATGACAAATGCATTTGTTGGCTTTATGCTTATTGAGATACCATTTATAGAATGATGCCCATTTTCACACTTGCATGAGTATAGGTTGTCCTGTCCTAATATATGAGGAGAGACAAGTTCAAACTGTGAATTAGCTAGTAACATTCTTATTAGCTGGATTTGGTTGTGGGTGTTTGTTGTTGAATTAATCTATCAAGTTGTTTTAGTCACTTGTCATCTTTTCATTACAATACTTGATGTTGTCGTCATTCTTATTATTTTTGTTGTTATTATTATCATTATTGTATAAACTAGTTTTTTTTTCCTGTGTGTACCGTGCAATTCTCATATTCTATATGATTTGTTAACAATTTGATGAATCAGTCCACCGAAACGAATAAAGAAGCGGATAAACATGAAACAAATTAAGCGTTGTGGTTGACTCAAGTGGCAAGAGCCCCAACATCTCACAGTTATTCCCAGGATTCGAACCCTTGGATCCCCATTCTCGCTTTCCTATCAGAAATATAAATAAAATAAAATAAACACAAACCAAATTAAAGCCAACAACATAGAAGATACCTCGTAGAAGAACCCATGTAACTCTCTAATAAAGAAAAACAAATTGTCTGTTGAGATTATAATTGTCAAATCGAGAATCGAATCGTTAATTGAAATGACCTTTATTCAAATTGTGAATTGAATATAATCAAGAATGATAAAGATTTCGTTATAATTTCTAAAATACATATTAAAGTTATAATAAATATGAAAAAATTAGTCTAAATTAATGAGAAGCTTGTTTTGAAGATAAGCACATGGTGCAATAGATAAGACGCTTGCATCTAGAGTAAGAGATGCGTTTTCAAAATTTCAGCGTTATTAATGATCCTATATTACATTATTAATTATGCTATGTTTTATGACAGTTCGTAATTACATTTTAAGACTTGTGTGCAGCCAACCTAAAATCAATTCACAATGAGGGGAGAGGCCTCTAAATTATTTGAATAAACTTGAATGGCTTAGAGAAGTGATATCCCCAAACATATTTAACACTGCCCCACACATGCAGTTCGGTTGCATGTAAAAATGATAGAAAGATAAATTACATGAACAGAACAAACCATGGGAAAAAACTTGGCTCATAAGACCACCCAAGACAGTTTTGATACCACGTTAGAATTTATAAACATGCAATACAAAACTAGTTAGTAATAGAGAGACCTCTAGAATATATAACAAAAGGTTAGGTGGTTTAGAAAAGTGATGTGAGACAAGTCTCTAAATATAAAATTATGAATTACAAGAAGCAAGAATCCAGACTTGTTTGGTGTCAAATCAATTTATTAGTGCATTCAACCGAATCATACCAAACCATGTGATGCATGTCGTGAATCATATTATTTTGCTTTTGTCAATTCACCCTACCAATATATATCGATTGGTAGATGTACCGAATTGACAGGAGAAGAATAGAAGAAATAAAGAGGAATGATTAGAACTGTTCAGAAAGAGTGAATGCGTGAGTTGATAAATGAGATGGAAGGTGAAGAGAGTGTGCAGAACAAAGGCATGAGAAGAAGAGAGGGAGATGAAACCACAAAATGGGTAATAAGACATTAACATTACACATTCGGAACGCATGAATTTGGATAGGTGACACTCTTAACCTGCCAATAAAAGGTTTTGCATTACTATATTGGAAGATATGTTTTATGATACACTATAATTGTAGAGAAGGGGCGTTAAAAGAAGGGGAAGTGGGATCCTTTGTCTTTCATGAGAACAATAGTATATATTCAAAACAGTAAATAATTACAGAAATGAAGAGGCAGCGACAATCGTAAATCAATTATAAATCATACTCTAAATGAGGCAGCCAATCAAATGCATTGATTCATTGATTAATGGTTGTGTAACGTATGATGATACCAAAAATGGACAATAAGCAATTGACACATGGCACATTCAGAAAATGACAAGTGGCGGTTCCTTAAGGCCTTGCCAATCAATGGTTCTGCATTACTATTATATTATATGAATTCATTTTTGTGGAGCGGTTGTGGTGGCAGAGGCAGTGGCAGAGGCAGAGGCAGAGTAGTCCACTTAGTTTGCCAATTGCTCGAAGAAAGTTGTATTCTTTCACAATTAGTTCTTTGTATTGAAATGAACATTTGTTTCCATAACAGGTTATTGGATCAGAAAGCATAGACGAAGAAGATCAAGGATCCCAAATCACGCGATTTCTTGATGGATACAGAGAGGGAAGCATAATACAGAAGCAAATCAGTGGTCCATCATTGATGGGCTATATCAACTCGTTGATTGGGATAAGAACGGTTTACATTTTTGTTTTTGTGGTTGCGGTTATCATGCTCATACGAACCATCGGCAACGAGGAACCTCTCCGGGTTGTTACGCGTGACGAGGCTGATCATGCAAGCAGCTTCGTTTCTCAGGCTGAGAACAGAGAGGTGCAGCGGTCAGGAGAGAAGGAAGATTAATCACTTCACTACTTGCCACTTCGCATGGTGAAAGTAAGAATCACATTTAACTGCTAAGTTTTCCATTTTTCTTCTATAGTTTCCATTTTTCTTCTATAGTTCTATGATTGAAAGGATAATGATGTGTGCACGGTCAGAAAATTTATTTTTGGAAAGAATATTCAACTAATGTTATATACACTATTACTATTTACTATTGCATTTTGCATCTAAATGAGACAAAGTTAGTTTCAATCTTCTTTGACTGTACATCTTGTGGGGTTTCATTGAGAATGATTATTAACATCCTTCTCTCTTTTTATATGATAAATTGAAAACTCTTTCTTTTTCTCTTTTTTTTTCTTTTCTCCAAGTAAATTCTCTGATATAAACCACTGCAAACCAATTTTTTGTCCAAATCATTTGGGCTTGGCACATGAATCATTTCTCCATTTTATGCAGTTGAGTGGTATAGGGCCATTTAAATTTAATGAATTTATATTAATTTTTACCGTGATATTTTATGGAAAATTATATTCCCACTCCCTTTTGTATTAATGCAATCCAAAGTATGGTTTTAGTGTCCAAGATTGCGTAAAACACACTTTCCAATGCACACTAGAATACAGATTGAGTCATTTATAAAGAAGTGGAGTGGGAACATCGTTTGTGTATTTTTTGTCAATTTATGTTTTCATTTTTTCCTCAACATTTTCATTAGCAGTAATTTGGCTAGCTCTTCCTAATCCTTGCAACTACTGATTTTCATTTTATGTGATCAAATTACCTTTACTTATTTTTTAATTGGTGCTATCATCACCATTTTATGAATATTTTCATTTCAACATTCTCTCTCTCTCTCTCTCTCTCTCTCTCTCTCTCTCTCTCTCTCTCTCTCATCTAATTTTACCAAATTTCCATTTTGACATTCTCATCTTAACTATACTTATTTTATTTATGTGTTTTTTTTTGTCCAACAGTGTTTCATAAAAGAATTGATAGCTTTTTAGTTCTATAAAATTTTCATTTTAATTTTGTAGGTGCTGGTCTAAGCTAGAAGTAATTCCACTTGAGCCAACATTTTCATTTTATGGGTATAGTGTCCATAACGTTTCTTTCCCACAGTTTTCTTGAATATTTTGCGATCTTGATTTTAAAATTAATCTTACACAAACTAGTTTTCATCCTCACAAGATGTAATAGAAAATTCGACATTACTGAACTCTAAGAAATGGAAAAGAAGAAGAAATACTATATATATGTTTGGCCAACAATTTTTTTTTGTTGATTAAGGTTGGGGGTGGGGGGGTTGATTTTCCGGAAAACACAATAATTGATGATTTCAAATTTTGAAAATTTGGAGTTTTCAAACGTTCAAAAGCTATTTTTGGCACAAATATAAAGGAGTAAATTACATTTACCTCCCATGATATTTAAGTTTATTACAGGGATTTTTTCTGTGGTCTTTGAAATTATACTAACTTCTTCTGAAATTTAATTTTAACATCAATTGTACGTAAATATTAAATTTTTGAACAATTTTTTATGATTCAACTCGTTCATTACGTAGAATTCGTCGAGTTTGTTTAGCATGTAAAAATTTAGATTCATTCGATATCTGTATTTAAGTAATTGAATAATTTTTATTTATTTATTTATTAGGAGATCTTATTCAATCACTTAGTTACAGATATCGGATGAATCTAAA
>JAOTRH010000027.1:9561478-9579544 GCA_034768845.1 Heliamphora exappendiculata
ATCCAATTGTAATTGAATCTGCTATTGAAATCTGGATTTCCATGGCCAATGAAATTCACAGATTCCAACAATTTGTTGTGAGGCTGGATGTATGGAGGAAATAAGCGGTTGGAATCAGGAATTCTTCCCATGGCAGGCATCATGTGTCCTGTCTGGAAAAACTGTTAGGATAGTCTTTTGGTTTCTGGGTATGCTAGTAATTAACCAGAAAACATATTTTTTTCTTTTAGATTCTGGTTGCATCAATTTGCTATAAGTTTCTTGTGCTATTCGATATTTCTTTGAAGTATTTATTCTACTTTCTCATGCTTCAATCTGTTATTCTTCTGTTTGTGTTACTAAATAATCACACTTGTTTCCGGACATCTGAAGTTGGAAATTTGGTGCTGATGCTTGGCAGATTTACCTTGGGAAAGTGGTGCTATTACATCAAATCTTATTAAGAAAGGCGAAGCCCTTGCTGTAGCTGGTTTTGTGGAATTTGGAGATGAGATAGATGTCATTGCTCCTGCTGACATTTTGAAACAAATCTTTAAGATACCATATTCCAAGGCTCAATTATCCATTGCAGTCCATCGTATTGGGAAGACTCTGGTTCTGAATACTGGGTAAGTTTTTGCGTATTTCGTCTTTTATTATCTCAACTATTTTATTAACATTTTAATACACTTTTGTGAAGCACAGGCCTGACGTTGAGGAGGGAGAAAAAATGGTTAGAAGACATAACAACCAATCAAAATGTGCAGATCAATCTTTGGTTTTGAATTTTGCTATGCATTCAGTTAGAATGGAGGCCTGTGATTGTCCACCTGCACATCATGCTCCATCAGAAGACCAATCAAAACCATCTGTTCTTCCTGGGCAGTTTGAATCTAGAGATGCATCCCAGTTTTCTGGACAGGGTGATGACACTGGTCAAGAAGAAGAATTTAGTCCTGAGTGCCCGCAAGTCAAAATGGATAATTTCTATTGGGGAAGTAAGAATAACAAGAAAAGCAAAAGTTGTCATGCTGTCAAAAAGGCCTCACAAGTTAAAGAAAAGTCTAGGGGCTCAATGAAAGAGTCTGAAAAGTACAGGAGAGTTGGTAATGAGGAGTTCTCAAGGGTTTTGTTTTGGCAATTTCACAACTTCCGTATGCTCCTTGGCAGTGACTTGCTTTTATTTAGTAATGAGAAATATGTTGCGGTGAGCTTGCATTTATGGGATGTGTCACGGCAGGTGGGTGGTGATGGACCAAATTTCTATTCATAACTCCCCCCACTTCTCAAAAAAATAAAAAACAAAATGTTAAGTCACCAATTGTCCCAAAAGCTTAATTATTAGAAAATGGGCTCAACAATGTATATCAAGTTATCGAACACTCTCCCTCACGTGCAACCCTATCTCGCACGTGGAGAGACGAACAAACTGAACATGTGCACCAACACACAGAGTGCACAATAACAAATATAGCACGGAATACTTCATGAGACTTAAACCCAAGGCCTCATGGAACCAGAGCTCTGATATCATGTTAAGTCACCAATTGTCTCAAAAGCTTAAGTTATTAGGAACTGGGCCAACAATGTAAATCAAACTATCGAACACAAAATAAAAGAAAAACAAAAATTCATATATGCTTTTTATATTTCTTTTGTTTCCTACTTCGTCAGGTTACTCCATTGACTTGGCTTGAAGCCTGGCTCGACAATGTCATGGCTACCGTTCCAGAATTAGCCATCTGTTATCATCAAGATGGTGTGGTTCAGGGTTATGAGCTTTTAAAGACAGATGATATTTTTCTTTTAAAGGGTGTCTCTGAGGATGGTACACCTGCTTTTTATCCTCATGTTGTCCAACAAAATGGCCTTTCTGTTTTAAGGTTTATTCAAGAAAACTGCAAGCAAGATCCCGGTGCTTATTGGGTACGGACCTATCTTTTTATGTGAAATGCTCTTTTCTCTGTTTCTTCTTCAGTAGGCTATTGTAATACTTCTCATTTTCTGAGTTCACAATTTACAGCTATACAAAAATGCTGGAGAAGATGTCATTCAACTTTTCGATCTGTCTGTTATTCCCAAGAAACGTTCTTCCAATGATTGTGATGAGAGCTCCACTTCCCTGCCATCTCTGATTCATAGTGGGAGAAGTGATTCCCTACTTTCATTGGGAACCCTCTTGTACCGTATTGCTCACAGGCTTTCACTTTCAATGGTGAGGAATGGTTATTGTCTTTGTGTCATGCGGTGTAACCTGAATTTATCTCTCACTAACATAAACGGTTTTACTGCAGTCACCTAATAACCGGGCCAGGTGTGCAAGGTTCTTCAAAAAATGTCTCGATTTCCTGGATGAACAAGATCATCTGGTACATGTAGTTTCAGAGTAACGTTTAATGAGAGAGTTGTCTTTTTATATTGTATACTTGACAAGTTTAGGAACAAAATTGAACTAACTAGTAACTACCAATTATGATATTGAATAGGTTGTCCGTGCATTTGCTCATGAACAATTTGCAAGGTTTCTTCTAAACTATGACGAGGAGCTTGATTTAACACCTGAAGCGCTTCCTGTAGAGTCTGGAGTTACAGTTACTGAGACTGAGGAAGAATCCTTTGACTTTTTTAGTAGCACTTCGGAGTCTATAGTTCGTGAGATGGTCTACTATCCAGTGGCAGAAGATGAACCCAGTAAAGATGGTGAACCTTATGAAGATCCACAATCAGATGCTTCTTTGAAGGGGACTTTGGAGGCAAATAAAACTGCCTCCAAAAATTTAATTGCGTCCGTTGAGACAGAATTGGGAGACCCTGGAGTTAAGCCATGTTCAGAGGATAGGAAATCTGAAGTTTGTGAGATGTCTAAAATTTCAGATCATGTGATTCAAACTGTTGGTGATCCAATCTCCTCAAAGTTAGCTGCAATACATCATGTTTCTCAAGCTATTAAGTCACTTCGATGGAAACGCCAACTACAAAGCATTGCATCTGAGCTGGACTATGATAGTAGAGCTCCAGACAGGCTGCCTTCAGCAATTGATTTCTCTGTTTGTGCATGTGGTGATGTTGACTGTATTGAAGTTTGTGATATTAGGGAGTGGCTTCCAACGTCGAAACTGGATGATAAATTGTGGAAACTCGTTCTTTTACTTGGAGAATCATATTTAGCCCTTGGACAAGCTTATAAAGATAATTGTCAGTTGCATCAAGCTTTGAAGGTTGTAGAGTTAGCATCATTGGTTTATGGTTCAATGCCTCAGTATCTTGAAGAGGCGAGGTTTATTTCATCAATGGTTTGTAGCTTGCCGCAGCATATGGAGATAAATGGTAGAAGAGGTAAGACTGAATGTGTTGTAGGTGATGCAAAAACAGTGATATCTGGTTTGAATGATGATTTTCTTACCTCTGAGCGGTTCTCTTCAACTTACCTCTTTTGGGCCAAGGCGTGGACATTAGTTGGGGATGTGTATGCTGAGTTCCACATGATTAAGGGTAAAGAGATCACTTTAGAAACTGAGAGAAAACCTCTTACGAGAGAGTTGAGAATGTCATCTGAAGTTCTAAGGGAGGTCAAAAGGCTAAAGAAAAAGCTGGGACATTCCAACCCGAACTGCAGTTCATGTTCCTTGGTAAACTGTAGCTGCCAGAGCGACAGGGCCAGCAGTGGAAGCAGTGCAAGCAGTAGTAGCGGTGACATGCTCCCACTATGCTATGGCAGAAAGCAGAGTAAAAGATCATATGTTAAGAACAACCCCTACTCACATTCCGGAAAACATGAAGATGATCGTGTTCTTCATAATGTGGAAAGTGGAAAGAATTCTGAAAGTGAATTCCTGAAGCATAGCATAAATGGCAATACTGTAATGGGAGCTTCCACTATAATGGAGGATGTGCAGGGGAAGAAGACCTTGGCAGCTAGTGACTCTAAAAAGGTTGAGGGGTTTGTGGAACTACATAATATAGAGTCTCAAATGTCTGCTGAATCCAAAACATCTTCGAGTGAAACAACCGATATGAAAAATGGTGGCATATTCAAATACGTTGGAGCTCCTGTAATTGGAGATGGAGAATACAATCTTTCAGCTGCCCTAAGCTGCTATGAAGAAGCCAGAAAAGCGTTGGGCGGACTTCCTTGTGGTTCAGTGGAAAAACAGTCTGTTCTAAGAAAGAAAGGTTGGGTTTGCAATGAACTGGGTCGAAAGAGACTTGAAAAGAAAGAATTGGACAAAGCTGAACTTGCATTTGCAGATGCTATAATCTCATTCAGAGAAGTTTCTGATCATACTAACATCATATTAATTTACTGTAACCTGGGCCATGGTAAACGAGCATTAGGTGAGGAGATGGTATCAAAGATAGAAACTCTCAGAAAACATGCAATCTTCCACAATGCATACAATCATGCACTTGAGACTGCAAAACTGAAATACAGCGAATCACTCAGGTATTATGGATCAGCAAAGATAGAACTAAACGCCATTGCGGACGAAGCTGATTCTGTGCCGAGCAGCTTAAGGAATGAAGTATATACACAGTTTGCTCATACATATCTAAGGCTTGGAATGCTTTTGGCAAAAGAGGATGCAATTGCAGAGGTTTATGAAAATGGAGAGCTGGAAACTTTTATGGGTCCCTGTGTCAGAAGAGCTAAGAAAGAACTTAGAAAGCATGAGGTTTCAGCCAACGATGCCATTAGGGAGGCTTTATCAGTTTATGAATCACTAGGTGAGTTACGGAAACAGGAGGCTGCATTTGCATATTTTCAGCTTGCTTGCTACCAAAGGGATTGCTGTTTGAAGTTTTTGGAATCAGACCAGAAGAAAAGCAATCTGTCTAGAGGTGAAAACAGCATTCTCCAAAGGGTGAAGCAGTATGCCTCCTTGGCTGAGAGGAACTGGCAAAAATCCATGGAAGTCTATGGGCCGGAAACACATGCTGTGATGTACCTGACTATATTAATAGAAAGATCTGCTCTTTCCTTAAGACTCTCAGATTCTTTTCGCTCAAATGCGGTACGCTTTGGGACCTTTTAAGAACGGCTGCTTAGTGATCATGTTTTTCCCCTTGTAGTTTGATGCGTGTGTTGCATTTCCTGTGGGACATTATTTATTCTTCACTTCCTTATAATCTTTACTGAACTCTGTGGTAGTAATTACTGAAGATACAATATCCAATATTCTTGTAGGCCAATGTTTTTGTTTTTGGGTAATTAATATAGGTCAATGTTAAAGCTACCTATTTCATAGATTTGTACAGTTAGTGAGTTCCATTTTTCTTAGAGGGGGGTACTTTTGCAGTCCTTTCATTTGTCGAGTTCTGCCACCCGGTTTGTTTACAATAGTTAAATTCCCATGGCTTTAATTGATGCAGAGGGTTTATGTGGCTAGGAATTGGTTTGTGATTTAACGAGTGCAATTAAGAGTACTTGAACATTAGGATTTGAATAGTTCTGATCTGTTTACTTTTCTGACCTAGAATGATCTTCGGGGTGCATTATCTTCTAATTCTTTTTGTTCTTCTTTCTCTTCCCACCGTCCTATTCTGCATAATGTTTCAGGAAATACTCACTATTGGTGATAGTATGTAGTGCTTCAAGTTGGGTGCAGAAGGATTAGAACCTCACCCTAATAGGTCTTTGGCAGCATTTTGGTTCAATTCCAATCATATCTGTACGTTAACCTTATCTAGGAGTCTCGGTTCTTGTCGTCTGTTGTAGTTTGAGCTTGCTCATGTGTAGTTCGAGCTTGCTACAAGATGCAAGCCAATTACGCGTGAGCATTTCGTTTGAGTTTGCTCCTGTGTAAAGCTTTACCGTTTGTAGTCTTTGTGAAAATGTTGGTACTCAGTTATTTAAATGTCTCTACAACACGTGTGATGCAGAGTGTTGAAAGAAGAAAATTGGCTTTTGACATGAAGCACGCGTAGGGCTTTGTACAATAATGTTTTTTTGGGTTAAATTTGAGTCTTAGTTTTATATACTTCACAGATAGATTTTATGACTTCTTTTTAGGTTGAAGTGTCAAGGTATATAAGTAGTGCTGCAAAGTTGATATATGTGGGTTGTAGGGATTTGCCTATTGGTTGTGCTATGGATCAAACATTTTTGTTTGCGTCTCCATAGAACCTATGTTAGGTCTGGAAGATTTTAATCAGTCAGAAGTTTCTTAGTTTTGAAAATTGGAGTCTAGTAGAATTAGGAAAGTTTTGACATGAAGCATGCGTAGGGCTTTGTACAATAATGTTTTTTGGGGGTAAATTTGAGTCTTAGTTTTATACACTTTACAGATAGATTTTATGACTTCTTTTCAGGTTGAAGTGTCAAGGTATATAAGTATTGCTGCAAAGTTGATAGATATGGGTTATAGGGATTGCCTACTGGTCGTGCTATGGATCAAACACTGTCGTTTGTGTCTCAATAGAGTTTGTGTTCAGTCTGGAAGATTCTAGTCGGTCAAAAGTTTCTTAGTTTTGAAAATTGGAGTTTAGTAGAATTAGGAGAGTCAGTAACTTATAAATATCTATATAATTCTTCAATTATATGGAGTTGAGATTTTGAGAATGTTTTTGATGTTTTGTGCAACCTTTAACTTAGGGGGTAATTCTTTGGGAGTTAAAAGTGAGGTTCCTATATATTTTTGTATCTGTTGAGAGTTTATTTTATTTTCGTAATAGAATTCTTGTACTTATCTTTATCTTTGACCTAATAATATATAAATGATATGTGGGTGAAGGAGGCTAATTAACCTTCTTAAATTCTTTCTTCTCGTCTCCTTTCTTCTTTTCTATCTCTCATTTTTCCTTTTTCAAACTCTAAATTCATTTTTTTCTATTCAACTTGGTATCAGTGCATCTCCGATCTAACCCTAAAAGTATCGTAAAGCTTCAGTCTTGGTTGCGCAGCAAAAACGATTCGCTGACGTCATATTCCGCACAATGACGTTAGCATGACGTCGGCGACTGTACGAAACTGCTACGAACGCTGCTTTTCTGGTTCGATTCGTCTCAATCCACTGATTACTGCGATGATTTTTCCCTTATTTTTTGGAAAAAATTGGCATATTTTGTGATTTTTCAAAGTTTTCGCAAGTTTCGAACCCTAGGGTTTTTAATCTGGGCTTCGCGGCTTCGTTTCTGGTTCTTGGTGGTTGCGATTCATTCTATGGGTGCCGAATCTCTCTTCTCACGTTAGATCTATGGCTGTTTGGTGATTTTGGTCCATTTTTGATCCATTTTTGGTTGATTTAAAGTTCGGCGCTGTCTGTTCGTGGCTCGCCAGCGTGCGATTTTCTTCGGCTCTTGTTGTTTTTGCTTTCTGATGCTCCGACTCCCCTCTACAGGCGCCGAAACTCTTGATTCTTGCCAAATCTGGGATTGTTTGATGATATTGGACGGTTTCTTTGCTGTTTGAGGGTTAACGACTCCTTTTTTTGCTTCAGTATTGCATTGGTTCCTGGTTCAGTTTTCGTCTCTCGGTGTTTGCAATTGCTTGGAATTACTGGTGTCTCTTTTTGATTAATCTCTCGTTGTTCAACTATCCCTGATTAATTTCTGATTGATTACACTTGCTTCTTGAGTTACTATGGCTGAGAAACCACTTAGTGATCTCAAAGATGATGACTTGCCGCGCTATGTCACTTCTAAACGCCTTAATGGTGTTAACTATTTAGCTTGGGCACATGCCTTTAAGATTTTTCTCAAAGGCAAACAACGGTTGAAGTACATCACTGATTCTCCTCCACCCAAAAGGGATCCTACCCTTTTTAATTGGGAAATGATTGATTCTATTGTTATGGGCTGGCTGTGGCATAATTTGGAGCCTCATATTGCTACTACAGTGGAGTTTTGTGATACCTCTAAGCAAATTTGGGACTCTCTTGCAAATTCTTTCTCGAACCAGAGCAATGTATCCCGTGTTTATGAGCTCTATGAGTAGATTTTTGCAACCAAACAGGTTAGGAAATCTTTGTCTGAATATTACAGTAAACTCAATAGTTTTTGGGATCAATTATTACAGATCGTCCTTTCACTACTGATTTACAACAACAGAAGCGTCAATGGGAGGACTTCATGATTGCCTCCTTACTTTCTGGTTTAGATTCTGATCTCCGTGGGTTTAAGGACCAAATTCTGGCTTGTAAGACTTTGCCTACTGCATCGAATGCATATTCCTAGTTGTTACGTTCCTCGTTGGGCCAATTTGTTAATATCCCTAATTCCCTTGCTCCTCCGCTTGCATCTGACTCGTATGCCTTAGTTTCTACCCACGGCGGTTGTGATTCCTTTCGTGGCAATGGCCGCGGTAATCGGGGTGGACATAATTTTCGCGGCATTTCTCGAGGTGGTGGTCGCAATAGTGGCCGTGGTGATAGAAAATGTGATCACTGTAGTGGCACTAATCATACTGAACCATATTGTTGGGCTAAGTATGGTAAATCTGATTATGTTAATCACGTTACTGATCCCACACCTCGGTCAGCTTCTGATTCTCCTCAGTTGGCTTCCACTTCTGATTCTCATGGTGCTCTCATTATTCAACTTAACGAGATTGTTCAGACATTTGGTCTGTTTTACCTTCATCTTCCACGGCTACTTTAGCCAATTCAGGTAATGTTGCATGTGAGGCTCTTACATCTCCTTCATGGGTCCTTGATTCTGGCGCTAGCTCTCACATGTCTAGTAATCCATCGTTTTTTTTTTCATTTAACTCCTATCCAGCATCATATTGTTTTAGCTCACGATTCATCTCGCCCTTTGCAGGGGACGGGTGTTCTACATCCATCTCCCTCTTTCTCATTGTCTTCTAATCTTTATGTCCCTAATTTTTCTTTTAATTTACTCTATGTTAGCCAGTTAATTAAAGCTTTATATTGTTCAATAACTTTTTCTCCCACTTCTTGTGTTTTTCAGGACCTTCAGACCAAGAAGATGATTGGTTCGGGGCATGAAAAGAATGGTCTCTATTATCTTGATGTTGCTTTGCCTTCTACTTCTTCTTCTTCTTCTTCTGTTTTGAGTGCTACTGTCTCTCCCCTTCAGTGGCATTTGCATTTGGGCCACCCATCTGTAGCTAAGCTTAAGTTGGTTATTCCTAGTTTGAGTCCTGTGTTTTGTTTTAATTGTGAAGCTTGTCAGTTAGGAAAGTATTACCGTAGTTCCTTTTCTACTAGTAGTCGTAGTCGACAGGCCACGTCTGTTGATGTAGTCCATACGGACATTTGGGGTCCTTCTCGAACTCCCAGCAAAAATGGATATTCTTATTTTATTATATTTGTTAATGACTATTCTCGCATGACTTGGTTGTTTCTGTTGAAAAGTCGGTCGGAATTACCCTTTATTCTCTCTCGTTTTTATAATGAAATTTATACCCAATTTGACAAACGCATCAAGCTTATTCGATCTGATAATGCTCTTGAATATCTACAATCTAGTGTTGCTTTTTTTTTGCGTTGATCGTGGTATTATCCACCAAACTACTTGTGCTTACACGTCTCAACAAAACGGGATTGCTGAACGCAAATATCATCACTGGTTAGATGTTGCTCGTACCTTATTGTTTCATACTACGGTACCCAAGCAGTTTTGGGAGGATGCTATTCTTACTGCTTGCTTTCTTATTAGTCGCATTCCTTTTGCTGTTCTCAATGGCCAGTCTCATTTTTTCTTGTTATATTCGACCTCCTCGCCCTTTCCTCTCACTCATTGAATTTTTGGTTGTACTGCTTTTGTACATGTTCTTAATCCTAATCGTGATAAGTTGTCTCATCGGGTTCGAAAGTGTGTTTTTCTTGATTACTCTCGTACTCAGAAAGGTTATCGTTGTTATCACCTTGAGACCCGCCGGTATTTTGTTAGTGTTGATGTCACCTTCCTCGAATCCACACATTTTTTTACTTCTTCCAGTCTCCCGTTATCCTCTGATCTCATTTGTTGTCGTGAGGGGGAGTCTAGTTCTTCTCCTACTCTACCTTTACCTGTTTCTTTGCCCTCTCCTTCTTCTTTACCTCCTTCTCATTTGTAGGTGTGTTAGCGATCTAGTGCTCGACATGTTGTTCCTTATGGCTCAGATTCGTCATCGTCTTTGGCTGAGGTTCTTGGGCCATCACCCCCTCCATCTGCCTCCTCTGACTTGCCTATTGCCTTGCGTCGTGGTAAGCGTGCCTGTTCTCAACACCCTATTGCTAATTTTCTGACCTATGATCGTTTCTCTCCCTGTCTCTATTCTTTTGCTTTTACCTTGTCGTCTATTTATGTTCTTTTCTCTTATAAACATGCCATGTCCATGTCTGGATGGAAAACTGTTATGGATGAGGAAATGAGAGCTCTTCATCAAAATCACACTTGGGAACTTACTTTCCTTCCACCGGGGAAACAAACTGTGGGTTGTCGCTGGGTATACACCGTGAAATACCTTCTCAATGGGTCTGTTGAGCTCTTTAAGGCTCAGTTGGTTGCTAAGGGGTACACTCAAACTTATGGTGTTGATTATTTAGAAATCTTTTCTCTCGTGGCTCGTCTTAACTCCGTTCGCATCCTTTTTTCTGTTACTGTTAGTCGTTCTTGGCCTTTATATCAACTTGATATTAAAAATGTGTTTTTTTTATGGCGACCTTCAGGAAGAGGTATATATGGACTAACCGCCTTGCTATAGTGTGGATGTGAGTGGTCATCTTGTATGCCGTTTGCGTAAGGCGCTTTATGGTTTAAAACAATCTTCTCGTGCCTGGTTTGATCGGTTTAGTTCCGTTGTACTTACTTATGGCTTCCAACGTTCTACATCTGATTACTCTGTCTTTATTCGTCACTCTTTTGGCGGTACTATTGTGTTGATTGTATATGTTGATAATATTCTTTTTTCGGGTGATGATGCTGCGGGCATTCTTGATATGAAAACCAACATGGCCTCACAGTTTGGTACTAAGGATTTGGGTGCTCTTCGCTATTTTCTTGGGTTTGAGGTTGCCTGTTCCTCTAAGGGCATTTCACTTTCTCAACGAAAATATGTGCTTGATCTTTTTTCTAAAACTGGTCTTCTTGGTGCTCGGCCTGTTGTTACTCTGATGGACTCTTCTGTTAAACTTGATGCTGAACAGGGCAATCTTTTTGATGATCCTGGTCGATATTGCCGCCTTGTTGGCAAGTTAATTTATCTCACTGTTACTCGCCTGGACATTACCTCTGCAGTTGGTGTTGTGAGTCAGTTCAGGCATGCTCCTCAGCAGCCGCATTATGAGGCCGTTTGTCGTATTCTACGTTATTTAAAGAGTGCCCCCGGCCGTGGCTTATTTTATCACCCGTATGATTCCTTGACTGTTATCAGGTTTAGTGATGCTGATTGGGTCGGTAGCCGATCTGATAGGTGATATACGTCTGGTTATTGTACTCTAGTTGGTGGTAATTCGGTTACTTGGCGTAATAAGAAACAAAATGTGGTGGCTTGTTATGGTGCTGAGGCTGAATATTGGGCCATGGCTCACACCGCCTCTGAAATGTTGTGGGTTTGCTCTATTCTTCGGGATTTTGGCATTTCTACACCACTTCCTATGCGAATATTTTGTGATAATCAATCCGCTATTTTTATTGCTAATAATCCAATATTTCATGAGCGCACTAAGCACGTTGAAGTTGATTGTCGCTTCATTCGGGATTTGTTGTTGTATAAACAGATTGTCACACCTTATATCCGCTTTGAAGACCAATTTGGTGATATTCTTACCAAGCCGCTGCCGCGTTCTACTTTTTATTGTATGCTTATCAAGTTGGGCATGTTTGATATTTATGTTTCAGCTTGAAGGGGAGTGTTGAGAGTTTATTTTATTTCATTAATAGGATTCTTGTACTTATATTTATCTTTGACCTAATAATATATAAATAATATGTGGGTGAAAGAGGCTAATTAATCTCCCTAAACTCTCTCTTTTCGTCTCCTTTCTTCTTTTTTATATCTCTTTCTTTTTTCTTCAAATCCTAAATTCATTTTTTACTATTCAACTGTATCTATCTATCTCACAAGGTGTTACAAGTGTTATGCTTGGGTTACTGTTCACACAGCCCCTGTAAAGTTACTTTTCATCCCCAAATCCTTCACAATCAAACCCAACCTGTTCACCTACCTATTGGCCATATCTTCAACCATCAAAACCCAGAAAGATGTTGTCTAAGCCTGCTAATCACTTTGTTTTGAAAACCCTATAGCCTCCAACTTTTGGAAATCAAGCCCAAACACATCTTTTGTAAATCAAGCCAAAACACATCTTTTCTGGCTAGAAACTCCAGAAGCCTTCTTACATCTTATGAAACCCCAGCAACTTTCTGTATCTAAAACCTATAACAATTCTCATTGTAGGTAAGCATAGGTTCTAGTTTCTAATCCGTCCTTCATCACATGCTTATAAAGAAGCGCATCCAAATCAAGGATTTTTCCCATCTCAAATCTTGGAGCGTGCGAGTTAAATACATTCTGTTAGTTTGGTCGTTTTTTTAACAGAATGGAGTAAAATGCTAAGTGATCAAAAACTATAAGGAGTCTCCATTGGTATTATTGAAATATTGGGAGGTGATCTGCTAATTTCCCAAACCACAGGGGAGTAAAATAGACTTTGGCTTTCAATTAACGTAGCAATGTCTAGATCCCAAAAATATTGTTGGAGATGCAGGCTCTATTTTGAAGATCAACGTATAATATCCCTCATCCATGCCCCGTATGATGCTAATATCCATGTCTTCATGTCACTGCCCTATATCAGCAGGTTAAGGGGTGCCATTTGGACTTATAATCTCCAGGCCATGCAGCTTTTTGTGGCCAATCCAAAGATTTATTTATTTATTTATTTGGGTAAATTACACTGACCTCTCTTTAGATTTATAAAAACATCAATCACCTCCTCTGTAGTTTAGTTTTTGCATCAAATTAGTCCAATCGTTAAATTTCTATTACTACTTAACGGAAAAACTATTTTTCAATGCATATTTTTTATTAGAAAATAATATATTAAAACTATTTTTCATCAAAAACTGTTTTTATTATTATATAAAAAAATAATATATTATTTTCTAATAAAAAAATATACATTGAAAAACAGTTTTTTCATTAAGTAGTAACGAAAATTTGACGGTTAGACTAATTTGATGTAAAAATTAAATCAGAGGGGAGGCTAGTGACATTTTAGAAATCACAGGGGAGGTGGTTGATATTTTCGTAAACTTCAGGGATGGTCAGTGTAATTTACCCGATTTATTTTAATTTCACCTTTTCCATGCCAAAAGGAGTGACACTATGTGGAGTCAATCTAACCCAGTAAAATTAATTCTCAATCACGATGGTTTCTGCTAGATCTGTTCTTTACAAGTGGGGCCGATATTGAATTTTATGCTCCTTATTTTTCTTTTGTGTTCATAGATCTATATTATGATGCCATCATGGGAATGGTTTTTTGGGGTTCTTCCCCATTGTAATACACTTTCATAAAACAATACGTGGGTTGGCACCCACAGTTGCTCCTCTGCAAACAAAGTATTACTTCCTATTATATTCATGTTATTTAATTGTTTGAGCTATCTAGATTTATATGGTGCAAGAAAGGTTTCCTACATATCTTTTATTCCATTTGGTGTCTTCTTCTTCCTGCTGCCATTAGGTTGTCATTAAACATAAGTTCTGCATTAATTTATCTGATCAATATTTATCTAACTATAAAAATTGTTTTTGTTTTTTAAAAGCCCTGTTAACTACTTATTAAGTTATTGAGTTTTCTTTCATTCCAGATGTTGGAATCCGCTCTTACTCTCCTGCTTGAAGGACGCCGTATCCCTGAAGAAACAATTTCCGATTTCAAAAACGGAGATTCTGAGGTCTATGTTAAGTTTTGGAGTCAGCTGCAGATTCTATTAAAGCGGATGCTATCCCTGACACTTCCGGTTAATACAAATAAATCTTCTCTCAGTTCTCAGCAAAGCTTATCTTGTAAGTCTGCAGATGTGGGAAAGCTGAGGGAGCTTTATAAGATGTCTTTGAAATCAACAGAATTAAGTCAATTGCATGCCATGCATCACTTATGGACGTCATAGTTAGAACAGCTCTTACACTACAAGGTCAATTCTCAAGTCTTCTAGTGTCTTGTTTTAAATACATATATGGCCGTTTCGGATACTTATAATTATCAGTGCTGCTATGGCCTAGGATCAACTTAAAATAGAGGAGGATTGGAAGATGGAAGCATATGAATCTTTGTGGATAAATGGTTCAATTGACAACATCTTTGTTATCACACTTCCAATTGGTCAAGGAAGTTTTCCTGATGGTATGCCTCTAGAAATCTCCGGTACTTTTAACTTCGCGATCGTCTAATTATAGATCTCACCTCTATTTTTCCTTTCAAACAAAATTGAAATGATAGAAAATTTTCATAGCACCCATTATGAGAACATCTAGTGCCAAAGTCACTGAATGGATAAGTTGCCAATCCCTAAAACAAACCGAACTATGTAATGTACATTGGTAACAACAGAATATACAGGGCATTTCTTAATCCAATTTCATGGTCCTGTGTTCCCAGATTCGAACATACCCACACTTACAGGCATAGGTGGAGCCACATAGGGTCCAGTGGGGGAAAGCATTTGAAAATTCTCAAATATACCTGTAGTTTTTAAGAACTCTTAAAATTGCCCTATTGAGATTTTAAAAGAATATTAATTTTATTATCATTTAACTCCTCGTTGATTTTTATTACTCCATCTAGTTCCAAACATATATGTTTCTTATAATTTTTCATCTCGATTTCTCTTGCTCTTTGCTTACTCATATCATATTTCTTCTTTTCTCTACTCTCTCTCTCTCGCTCTCTCTAATGTATTTCAACCAATTTGGCACCTGTGATCATGACCTTAGTAATAGTTGGGTTGTGGATGTCAGAAAAAATATTTTCAAGAACATTTCAAATGGATAATCATGCAACATCTTCATGATTATTTAGAAATCAAAATTATAGCTTATAAATAGATATTTTTTGTTAGTACTTCAATTTATTTACTTATTTTGACCATCAAATATGAGAAGTTGACCATACAATTCTAGCTTAAAGTTTTGTCCTCACTAGACCAAAATTCTGGCTCTGCCCTGCTTACAAGGAGTTATTCCCACGGCTAATTAGTGTTTGGTTTCCTTCTATTTCAGTGAAAACTGTCTAATTATGCTTATTGACAAATGAAAATTTTGGGGACAATCCCCCCCACCCCGGGCGCGGAGTTAGGATGAACGGGGATGGGGGAGGGAGGAGACAAGGATAATTTGGAGTTAGGATGAACGGGGATGGGGGAGGGAGGAGACAAGGATAATTTGGAGACACGAGGATGCTTTTTTTATTTTTATTTTTATTTTTGTTGGTGATTATGTGGTTGAATCTCTTTAGATGAAGTATTAGGCTATTCTCCAGCCACACACCTCAAGTAAATTCTCAAGCCCATTCACCACTTTGGTCTGGGCATCAGTTTGTGGATGATATGAAGAACTCATGCACAGAGTAGTACCTTGTAATCTGAACAATTCAGACCAAAGTTTGTGGGTAAAAGTATGATACCTATTAGAAACTATGCTGGGGGTATGTCATGCCACTTAAGACGCCATCCATGAATAATTGAGCAACATTAGTGGCTGGGTAAGGATGAGAATGCACAGAAAAATGAGCATTCTCAAGATAAAGAGCAATGAAGTTCTTGGACAAATTTTTGATGGGGTCCTCATTATTTTGGGGCCGATTAATAATTGTTAAGAAATAGTATTTGTGGATAAAGTCATCGAAGTATGAATTCTCTAGAGTGCCAATTGGGTGAAATTTTATAATATTCTTCTTGAACTTTGGACTAATGGTAGATTGAGTTGTGTGTCTGGTGTTCTTGGTACTCTTTTGTATCTTGGTGAGTATACCCAATCAAAGAGTGAGCTCACTTTTGTTATCACTTTTGTTACTGTGTATTGGAGTTTCAGCTAACAATGATATTTCCAAAAATTTTATGTTAAATTTAGATTATGAAACTTCTTACGAGATTAGACTGGAAGTTCCGTGAAAGCTATAAAAGTGCGATGAGTGCAAGAAAGGAATCTTAGCCTATTGGGTTGTGAGAGTTTTCTTTAGGCCATCTTGTTAGCCCATTGGGACTTGTTTTGAGCTTTATTGTATATTTGTATTTAAGGTTAATGTATACTTAATTACCCAAAAAATCACGTCTTCATGATCTTTACTATGCCTTCTATTTATTTGTACTTTGTCTACTTTCACTTCCCGATTTGTACCTCCAGTTTTTCTCCAATACAGTAACGGAATGGACAGGTTCATCTGTGTTAATTTTGGATCCAAATAGGTTTGTTTAGATTATTTGAGCTGTTCATTTTAAGTGTTTGAGACGTGTATAGTATTTATAAAAAAAATAAAAAAAATTAATTGGTATTTTAAAGATGCCTAACACTTTAACTTAAAAGTTTATTTTTTTTAATAAAACAATTAACTTTGTAGGGATTCTAAGCAAGAGCTCAAAAAAATTAAAAAGTTTGTTTAATTTAAAAATAATTGTAAGTCGAAAACATTGTAATTTGACAATTGATTTTTTCTTAAACAAGCCAAAAATGAAATAAAAAATAGCCATAAGAATATTATATATAACAAGATTGAATAATTTGATAGTGATATTTATATAGATTTTAAAATTTTATATTTTGAAATGAGATGATTTTAATTTGTCATTTTGTTCTCTCTCTTTTTTTTCATGTTTTTTTTATGTAGAAAAGGAAAAAATTATACATTAATATTACTTCTTTTCTTTACTAATTCATGAAAAAAATAATTTTTTTAAATTTTTATTATCTTTTTATTTATGTTTTTTATCTTTATAAATTAGCAAACAAATAAAATTATATTTTTAATTGAATGAGTTAAAATTGATAGATTAACTAATTATTAAATTATTAATATTATTTTATGTTTTATTTTTAAATTATTATAATTAAATAATTAAGTGTTTTTAGTTTCAAGTCATAACTATTAAAAAATAAAAAGGTAAATAGCCTTAACTCGGTCGATATGGGGTAGGTATCTTTTGAGAAATTGTAAGCTTTTTGTGTTCTCAATGAATATTGTCTGTAGTGATATTTTTACGATTTGAATTCGTTTATTCGTTGATTATGTAATATTTATTAAATTTGTTATTTTTATACAATTTGAAGTTAATTTAATATATATAATTATGTTATATTTATTTATAAATAAATTATAAAATGTTTTTTTAAAAAATAATTAAATAAATATTTCTTTAATGATATAATTATAAATAAAAAAATTTAAAGACTAATTTTTTTAGATTTCATAAAAAATTTAGTTTTATAATTTTTATTTTAAAAAATTTAGTTTTATTAAATTTGAAATAATTAAATTATGTTTAGTTTGTTCTTATTTTAAATACATTTATCAAGTTATTATAATTGTTGAGAATAAAAAAAGATATATTTTTATTTAACTAATATTTTAATTTTATGAACGGATAAATGTATCATCTATCGCATATGATTAAGACTGTGAAAAAAATAACTATAAAATTAAAATTTTATTATCAATTGATGGTAAAATTTATATTAAAATTACTTTTATAAATATTAAATTATTTTATTTTTAACATAATTGACCAAGTAAATAGTTTATGCATGATAAATAAATTCAATGATAAAAATACATTCGGGCGTTGGACGAAGATTTCCTGTCCCAATCCAATCGACCTTTCCTCTCCTTCAACGAGAATACGCGGGCAATGAAACGATGCAGATAAGGGCAAGCGCGTTGTTCATTTGGTTGTTCTTATTGTTTTTGATTAGGTCTTCTTCTTCTTCTTTGATCACCACGGCTATGGCGGACGTTTCGGTTCCACGGCAATCGACAACTTCAGAGGCAGCTGTTCACATAGTCTACACCAAAAACCCTGGAAATGAGGAACCTGAAGCCTTCCACATCCGCACCCTTTCTTCCGTCCTCGGCAGGTATCTTCCCCCACCATTCATATACATATCTATATCTTCTATCTCTCTCTCTCTCTCTCTCTCTCTCT
>JAOTRH010000027.1:9579644-9607215 GCA_034768845.1 Heliamphora exappendiculata
AGCCGCCCACTAGAGCATGGAAGGAAGAGAACATGCCAAATCAGCAATTGAGCACGGGCTCGCTCGAGAACATTGTGTCGAGCTCAGCCAGAGTGACTGACTAAATGTAAGAATCTGAATGAATTCAGTACACTGCAGGAAATTAATAAATATAATAGTCAGCAAATATATATGAGATTGTGTTAAACGTATTATTGTACTTTTAGTATTTCTTGGTCTTATTATAAATAACAAGTTATAGGATGTAAACTCTATTTTTTTTGCTCTCTCATTCATTGTTATTCTCATTCTCTCTCTTCCTACTTTTCTCTCCCACTCACTGCAATAATTCTAGCATGGTATCAGAGCTCGATCCTGTGTAAACTTCTTAGCAATCCTTTTTCCTCCTTTCGTTTTTCGTTTCTCCTCATTTTTCTGATTTTGAAACTTGAAAAAAAAAAAAACCTTCCTTGATGATCGCCTGGTTCTCAAAACTCGATTTATGAATTTTCCCAGATTTTTTCATGATTGTTTCATAGTTTTCACCAAATTATACATATTTCGGCACCGCTAGGGTTTTCTTCGTCATCTCACGATTGCACTATTTTCTGCTTCAATTGATGGCATGTTTCTACTTCATGGGTGCCGACTCAATGTAAAAGGCTCGAATCAACCCTCTTTGATGTTTTGGGTTGATTTTAAGCTTAGGTGAAGCCTTTTGTCTATTCGGCTGTTCGCACCTGGTTGTTTTTTCGCTCGGCTTTGTCCTTTTTGGCTATGTTTCGTACTTCATAGGGTTTCAGTTCATGTCAGGGTTCACCACTATTGATTGAAGCCCCTGGCTGTTTGGTTGTATATTCCAACCGTTTCTTAGGGGTTTTTTTTGGCTTTGTTGCGATTGGTATGAGATTCTGGACTTTACTGGTACTCTAGTGGTTCGGGTCTACTTGGTTTACATCTGTTTATAATCCATTACTCTCATCCGTTTCATTCTACTTGTTCTTGGTTTTCCATAGCCATGTCTGATACAAGAAAACCTTCTGGTAGTCATAAAGACACTGGATTGACTCGTTCAAGGACTTCTACTAATAATCTGTCCCTTCAGATTAGTCATGTCAAGCTGGATGGTAGCAATTATTTAATTTGGTCTCATTCCGGCAGTTTAGCCATCGCTACTCGCGGTATATCTGGGTATATCACTGGTGAAACCAAACAGCCAACGGTCATTAGTTCTTCTCGCACACACTGGATAGAGGAAAATGCCCATGCTATGTCCCGGTTATTACACTCTATGCAGCCCTCCATTAGTCGCAGTTTTTTACTTCTGGATACTGCACATCAAATTTGGTCCGCTGCTGCTCAGACTTATTCACAGACTGGAAATGATGCCTAGTTGTATTAGTCGAGGAAGAAATTTTGTGGGTTAGAACAGAGAGACCACTCATTGGCTCAGTATTACGCTGAGTTGACTAGCTTGTGGGGTGAGATTGATTATCATCAGGACTTCCATGCTATTTGTACTACTAAAGCTGCTTCTTTTTAGAAGATGGTAGAGTAGGAGCGGGTATATGACTTTTTTTCCGGTCTCTATGTTGACTATGATTCGATTTGTGTTCAGATTTTGAGTCGCGATCCATTTCCCACCTTGCGACAAGCATACGCCTATGTCCAACAAGAAGAGAACCGTCGTCATGTTATGGTTCCTATTTCCAATCAGGAACGTTCTGTGTTAACTGTCACATCTCTTCATCGCACCGGCCAGCCTAGTCATATTAAGTATGGGGAGAAGAATGGCTCTGTCGCCCGTGATCAGCTGCATTGTGAACATTGTGGTAAATCTCGTCATACTATTGATCATTGTTAGAAGTTACATGGTCGTCCTACTCCAGGACGTGGCAGTGGACGCAATGGTGGGCATAGTGGGCATGCTCGCTCCCACGCTCATCTCTCTGAGATCCCTACTAGCACATTCGGTGAGACTAGCCCTCTTTATGAAGCGGAGTTGACTACTCTCAGGCACCTGATGACTCGAGTTGATATTACCTCTTCCACTGCCTCTCCGTCCTCCTCTAACTCTGCTCATTTAGGTATATCTCCTATTGCACTTAGTGCAATTACCTCTCCTACTCTTTGGATCATTAACTCCGGTGCCACTGATCATATGAATGGCTCTTCTACTTTATTTTCTTTTTATTCCACTTGTTCTAGTAAGGATAAGGTTAAAATAACCGATGGTTCTTTATCATCTATTTCTGGCAAATGTTCTATTCCTTGCTTTTCTCTATTTTCACTATCCTCTGTCCTTCATGTTCCCAATTTTTCTACTAATCTTTTATCTGTTAGTCGTCTTACCAGTTCTTTAAACTGTTCTGTAACCTTTTTTCCCACTCATTGTGTTTCAAGAACTGGCAACGGGGAGAATGATTGACAGTGGTAGTGCACATGGTGACATGTACTTACTAGATGTTCCGTCCTCTGCTTTCGTTCCACCTTTACCGTCTGACCAGGCTCTCTATACTGATACTAGAATCCTCCGTCTACAATTACTTCAATGGCATCGCCGTTTAGGACATCCTTCTTTTGGCATTTTAGAGACTTTTTCCCTCTTTAGTTCAACATTGTTCTAGAAATAATTTTTTTTGTGAGGCTCATGAACTTGCAAAACATAAACGTTATGTTTATCCTTCAGTTAATAAATGCAGTGTTTCCCCTTTCACTATTATTCATTCTGATCTGTGGAGTCCCTCACCTATTACTTCTATTTCTAGTTATCGGTGGTTTGTAACGTTTATTGACTGTCATTCCCATATTACTTGGATTTATTTGCTTCGCACTAAAAATGAAGTCTTTCCCTGTTTTCAAAATTTTTACCGCATGGTCCGCAACCAGTTTGATGCCAACATCAAGATTCTCCGGACGGATAATGGGACTGAGTTTCTTGATGGTGGTTTTCGTGCCTATCCAGAAGCTCATGGTATTCTTTTCTAGACCAGTTGTGTACGCACTCCTGAACAAAATGGAGTTGCTGAACGCAAAAATTGTCATCTTCTTGAGGTTGCTCATTCCCTTCTTATTTCTATGCATGTTCCCAAGCCCTTTTGGAGTGAGGCAGTTCTTACTACGGCTTATCTTATCAATCGTTTGCCTTCTAGTGTTCTTCAGTTCAAAACACCTTTGGAACTTCTTCCCAGGTCTTCTCCTGTCTCCTCTCTTCCACCCTGGATTTTTGGTTGCACTTGCTTTGTTCATGCACCAAAACACCCCGGTGGAAAATTGAACTCTACGGCTATCAAATGTGTCTTCATTGGCTATTCTGCTACCCAAAAGGGTTATAAATGCTATGATCTGGTCACCCGCAAAAGCTTTGTCAATATGGATGTTACCTTTTGGGATAGGCAGATTGTAGTTATCAACATCTTGATTATTTTCTATAAGGAAATCAACAAAAAGCTCATTACCTGAGATAGTGAGGAGGGGCAGTCGAGGATGACAATTGGCATGCTGACACATGGACAACGTACTCTTTTGAACACCGAGAATAGGTCTTGAGATCAATCCTATCCAACCTGCCACACTCTCCCTCACCATTCATCATGGGCTCCCCCTTGCCATCCAAATGAGAAGGAAGAAGAGTAGGAGAAAAATGTGGTATCAAAGACAACTATTTGTCTCTTCATCAGGAGTGATCTCCCTCTGAAAAGATCTTCCCCTGAAAAGATGGCGAAGAAACATAAAAGGACTCAGATTCACGAAAAGTAACATCCATAGTGACGTATACCTTGCGAGAATGAGGATCAAAACACCTTGTCTACCTCTCTATACATCATTATTTATATAAACATAGAAACAAGATTAAATAAATACCCTTGTGCTACACTAAGTATAATACTTAAACACTAAGCATCATTAGTTATATAAACATAGAGACAAGAGTACATAAATACCCTTGTGCTACACTAAGCATAATACTTAACACGAATACAGTTCATCTTCCTACAAGAGCAAAATCTCAGCAACAATCCTCTCCTTGTATCTCTTAACAATCCTCCCCTTCCCCTCTAGAAGAGATACTAGCTCACATGTGCCATTCTTTTTCAAAGTCATCACATTTTTTACCATAACATCTTTTCAGGTAGAATCTTAGAGAGCTTCCATCCAACCCGATGAAATAGTTATACAAGACTGGGGAGAAACAAATGCATGATGCGAAGTAGAGAGACATGAAACATGCCGAGAGATAGGGTACTGAATACACTTTTTAACTCTTTTTATAAGGGCATTAGGAATATCAAAATTATGAAAATTACTAGGAGCAACAACACGACCAGGAGGTTCATTACCGGATGAACTGGTAAAAGAGTCTTAACATCAGAGCTGGTGATAACGATTGGCAAGGTGACACACAAGTAGTCTGATTCTTTTGATGTCATTAATAAGAATTTATATTTGTCTTATCCAGACATTGTCGCGTTTTGCTCCCTAAATAGACTCCAGTTCCTCCCCTTCAATAGACACCTCCTTCTTCCCCCTCATTGTAAATAGGGGAAAAGGAAGACATACCACAACTCTTGATTATGAGATGTCAACATCTCTTACTTAGCATGATTCTCCCCTTGAAGAGATGGGGTAGATATGCAGTAGATAAGAGGAAAAAATGATAGAATTTTCCAAACAATGACATGCTTAGTAACACATACTTTGCCAGCTCAAGGATCAAAGCATTTGTAGCCTTTCTAGGTAGCAAAATAGCCAATGAAAACACATTCCAGCACTTTCAAATCTAACTTCCCATGGGAATGTTTGGGGCATGGACAAAGCACACACCAAAAAATCTTAGTCTATTGTGGACTGTTTTTACATAGAACATCACCAAATCTTCACAAAAACACAAAAGAATGCCTTGAATGGAGAGAGTGGCACAAACCACGGGGCTCCAATCAAAACCGAGCCGAAATCAAAATTCCCAAATAAAAGACCAGTTTTTTGCGAACAACATTGGAAAATAGGAAAAACCTACCAAATGCATTTGGAAAATTGTGGGGGAAAATATGAAATTAGGATTGGCACCCAAACATGGAGAATTGTCTTTGGGATTTTTAGAATTTTTTTCGGTTTGTAAACTCACATCTTCAAGAACGATGAAGGATCGATACTCTGATACCAAGTTAAAAGTTGTAGATAGGAAAAAGTCGGAGAAAGAGAAAAGAACATAAAGCTGCAACAAAGGAGAGGAGAGAAGAAAATTTTGGACTTCTCTTCCACACACCTATTATTTTTGTCAAAGGTGTACTGAGTACCAAAATGCCTCTTGACAACATAACAAATAACTTAACAAGAACACTGTTCTGAAAACTCTCCAAAACAAAAACAGACTTACAAAACAATCTCGTACCCGGTAATGCCCCAAGTCTCCTAAAGCCACCATCTAAGTAACACGGACATGGACACATGATACGATACGGACATGCAGACACATTATTTAAAAAAATATAGGACACGGCACGTCTGCGATGTTAGAATCCCACGAACATAGACTTATGATACTAAATATTCACATTAAGGGACAGCATAAAGCAGCAAGAGATATTAGAATCCCACGAAGTAGATGAAAGAATCTTAAATGTGAGAAATTAAAAATTTTTAACGACAAAATGTGTAAAGAAGTAAGGTGGATTTAGAAGAAAATACTAATACTATGTAGAGTACAATGATGGAATACAATAAAAGGATATTGTAAGAAGTTATTGCAGAGTCAAAAGAGAAATTCCCTATAATTAAGAAAACCTGTTGGAGGTGACCAGGCCCTAGCCATAGTAAAAGTAAAGAATGAATGTTTTAAAAGGTGGTAAAATGATAGAAATTGGAACAATTTTAAGAGCTATAAACAAAACTTGTAAGGACGTCAAGAGAACCATTACAGTTATTAAATTAAAAGCTTATGATGATTTCTACAATAGATTAGGTAGTAAAGAGGGAAAACAAAACATCTATAAACTTGCTAAGGGAAGAAAAAGGGAAACAAGGGATCTTACTCAAGTTGAATGGACAAAAAGTAATTACCCAAAAAAAAATGGACAAAAAGTGAGGATTCAAGGGTATTAGTGAAAGATGAGGAAATTAAAGAAAGATGGAAAATCTATTTTAAGAAATTATTAAATGAAAAAATTGTAGAAAGATCCGGAAGAGAGGAATCTGATAACTCGGATGACACTAGCGTTAGAGAATCAATTTGGTTTTATGATTGATAGATAAACTTGGGAACAATCCACCTACTGAAGAAATTAATAGAGAAGTATAAAGAAAAGAAGAGAGATCTTCATATGGATTTTATTGTAAGGTGTTTAATTTATAATGTTCAAAGTTTCGAATGTTGCTTATATGTGGCCGGTTCGAATAATTTTCCACTACGAACTTTTCGTTGAATTTTGAGAGAAGCCCATTCGCAAAACCCTAATTGAACCAACTAAATCATCCCTTGACCCCAAATTAAACAAAGAGACCTAAATCTTGAAAATAAGCCCAATAATACAATTTAAAAAAGCCTTTTTGCCAACCCAATCCATCTTTTGAGCCTTAATTATCAAAACCAAAACTCTAATTTCTACCTTAATTATCAAAACCAAAACTCTAAAAACCTAATTTAAATTAAAATAACATGTTTACATAGTTTAATTTAATTAATAAAAACCATATATATATTAGTCTTCAAATAAAAAGCTTATTTAAGAAATTCTTACAAAAAGACTTATTTTGACTCATCTTTTTTGTATATGTAATTAAATATTATAATAATATTTTTAGATTATAAATATAATGAGCCAACCATAAATTTATTAATAAATACAATTCTATGAAAAAAGTAACGATTTTTATAATTTAAGCTAATATTAAGCATTTTTTAGCAATGTAGTATAATTATATCTCTTGGACCCTTATTATACTCTTTTATACAACCAAAACCAGACTTTTAGCCCATGGTATTGCCTCTTGGCCGGCGACATTGAGAGGAAGTGGAGAAGAACACCATTTAGTCTTGTCACCAATTATGCATGCCCATGCATTGGGCAACTCCACCACCCTTATGACACATATCATGAGTACTGCACTGCCATATCCTCTATACATATCAACCATCCCTCTTGGAAGGCCACACCTAGAATTGGAGAGAAATTTTTGTGAGGAAGAGAGGGAAGAAGAAGGAGAAGAAGAGGAAAAAGAAAAGGGTTCTTTTTGTGTCTCATTGTGTATTCAAGAGAGGGTTTCCTTCATCAACCTCTTTTCTCTTCATCATTTCGGCACTTCACTAAGGTAGAAATCACTCACATATACTTGTATTTTTTTCTCTCACCCATGCAATCTTTGGCTCCAAATACACAGAGGGTGCATGCTCTGTCTCATTTCCATGAAATGGTGGCATAACCTCAACCTGGTCCCTCTTCTTTTCTCTCATTAAAACTCTTTCTATTTTGAGTATTGATTCTCAAAAATGGTCTATAACTTGTATATAAACCATATATATGAGGGATAGAGCCATGCATGGGGAAAACCAAGGGCCAAAGAGCCATGCATGTGATCTTTTTAGGTTCAGCCTAATGAAATTCTGCAGAGATTTCACAGTTTGTGCAGATTTATTTTCTCGTCAAAATTCATCCCATTGATCTCTAAATTTTTCTATAGTCTAATATGAATGTCCATTGCATGCACAAATTTTTGTAGAACTTGGTTTCATGTTTTTCATATTTTTAAAATTCTTATCCCGAGATGATCAAAACACTGTTCTGAACAGTGTACTTTCAAATAGTGCCATTTCTTGTAGAAAACAGCCTTTCGCATGAAACCAGTGGAAGAAGTTGGATATTTGTCATATCTTTCCAACCCCACTGAAATCACTCAAAAAGCTCAAGTATAGAAGAAGTTATGCTATTTTTCCCTAGGTGTGTCAAATCTGGACACACTGTGGTTAAAAAAAAAATTCTCCCAAACCACAAAATATTTTTCAGCAAAGTCAAGTCTCAAAGCTTCCTAAAATCCATATCTATTTCTACAAAAAAATTACAAAGAATTTTAAATATGGATAAAGGCTCTGTTTGGATTATTAAATTCGGTGACAGAATTTGTCTTCTATTTTTAAGACAGACCAGATTCTGTCACACATTCTTATTTCACCATAAACTTAGTTTTAGAGGATGAACTAAGAAAAGTTTTCTTCATTGAAGTTGTATAGTACATTTTAAATTAGCTACCTGCAAATTTTTAGAATTTTTAATTAAAATTTTCCATTTTTAAAAACCCCAATTACAGAGGCTGAATGTGTTAAATTCTGCTATGTTCCTTGCTTATTGAAATTAAGTTGATTCTTAGAGTGTTTAATTTCGGTGTTTTCTGATGCCATGTAGATTGTCATGTGAGTATAATTGTGCAATAATATTATTATTAGTGATGTGTTTGGCAAAACTTGTTAATATATTATTGTTAGAAATTTTAGTATCTAGCATGGTAATTTAAAATGTGAGAATATGTAAATACTTGGCATCATAAGGTTGGATATGTATATGCTAGTTTTTATATCATGCATAAGATCCCTCATCAAATTGATAAATTAGCGCTTACTCCATGATTCCATATGCTCACGTTCATGGGTTGGGGTTATGGGGATCTCACGTGGCATACTCTTGGAAATTTAAATATCGGTAAAATAGTTTTGGTCCATGGATGTCTTACGTCGTGCTATATCATGAACCATGCTATATCATCAGATGTGCCTTGTCATCATCCGTTTCACGTCATGAGCCGTGTATTGCTATACACATACGTATGGGAATGTGTCATACGGGAGCAACGTGAACGGGAATATAGCGTACGGGAACATCACGATACCGTGCGATGGAAGTCAATCGTATTGATCACACACTAGAACTTGACCTGAGATCCGATGGCTTGATGCGGTGATACCGACGCCCTTGCCCCTTAAATACTCTGTTGGATAATTAATTCGACTAAGAAGTTATCACTATGGCTGAAGGAGTACTTGATATCAGTCGGTAGACTTGGTCTGTGCTAGTTGATCGGATAGTGTGGTTCTTCCACACAATTGAACCTAGAATAATCTCGTTTTAAACAACCGTAGTAATTAAATGAAGAATCATCATCATCATTATCAATCTCATTATGCATACTCTGTAACGATGCTTAGTGAATTGTTTGCATAAAATACATGTATATGTGTTTGGTGTCTCTAGGCGTTGCAGCTCATGATGTTTTACGCCAGGTTTTGACGAGCCGGGCAAGGCTGGCGGTGAGTTTTTGGAGAAGGCTGTGGAGCAGTAACTCCCGTGAAGCCAGTGTTTCCTTTAAGACCGTTTTAAACTCTCTTTGTTCCCACTTAGCAGTCAACCCTTTTAATTTGTTGCTTGTACTCTCGTATTTTCCTTTTTTGGGACTGTAATATTAAAACTCTGAAGTACTTTATGCCTTGATGGATGGTACCTTTTGCTTTCTTTTAAGCCATTTTAGTATTTTTCGCTCTGGATATTACTCATAATTTGGGGTGTCACATTTATAGACTTAGAAAATGCATATGATAAGTGCCTAGAGATATCATATGGTGGGCGCGTTGAACAAAAAGGGAGTGACAAAGAGTTATATTGATGTGATACAAGACATGTATAATGGAACAGCCACAACAATTATATCACCCGCAAGAAAAACAAGTAATTTTTCAATTACAATAAGATTATACCCAGGATCAGCTTTAAGTTCTTATCACTTTATCTTAGTTATGGATTAACTGACTAGACATATTCAAGACGATGTTCCATGGTGTATGTTGTTTACAGATGATATTGTTTTAGTGGATGAAACTAAGAGTGAGTTAACGCTAAGTTAAAAATGTGGAGAAAAACTTTGGAGCCAAAAAGATTTCGAGTAAGTAGGAACCAAAGTAAATATATAGAATATAATTTTAGCAGTAATAGGAGTATTAATAGTGAAGAAGTAAATATTCAAAATCAAGTGATACCTAAGAGTGAATATTTTCGTTATCTAGACTCAATTATTAACAAAGATAAAAAGATTGCAAATAGCGTAACCCATAGAATCAACATTGGTTGACTCAAATATAGGGGTGAATCCGGCGTTTCTTTGTGATCAACGGGTACCTACAAGATTAAAAAAAAAGAATTTATAGAACTATTAGATAAGTAATCCTATATGAGATAGAATGTTGGGCTGCTAAAAAAGATCACATAAATAAGATGAGTATTATTAAAATGATAATGTTAAGGTGAATATATGGTTAAGCTAGAAAAGATAAAATTAGGAATGAAAAGATTTGTAGAATGGTAGGGGTCGCACAAATTGTAAACAAGTTGAGAGAAAATAAATTAAGATGATTTGAACACATATAACATAGACCAGTAGATATAGTAAAGAAAAGCGAAAAGATCGTGGATAATAAAAACACTAGAGGGAATGATAGACCTAAATTGATTTGGCATGCTGTAATAAGAAAATATATGAACTTATTAAAACTAATTGAAGATATAGCCCTTAACATAGCAGAATGACGTAGAAGGATTTCATGTAATCGACCCCAATTGATTGGAACAAAGGCGTAGTTTGGATTGATTTATATGATAAAGATGGAAATAATTTACCTGTGGTAATTGAAAATATACAACATATCACTAATAAAATCAAAAAACCCTATATTTTATCTTATAAATGATCCAAAAGATATTAAGTGAGCATAGTTTGCATTTCGAAGAAAGCAAAAATTGTTCCTATGAACGAATTGATCACATATGACGAATTCGGAGAATACAAGAAGTGCCATAGAAGTGTCCGTTAAATGTCAGAAAAAGTATATAACATTATAAATTTAATTTTTTAGTTAATGGTCGTTTAAAAAGAACCAGAACACGAATTTAGGAGTGTTCGAAAAGTGTTGTGTCCAACACAGGTGTCTAACACGAGTCATGACACGCCTCATTCGTAGAAGTGTTTGTGCTTCTTAAGTTGTTAGGAAATAGATCCAAGAATGTATATAAAACTATCCAACACTCCGTGTGAGACCCTAACCCGTTTTCTTTTTCAGCGTCTTTCGACGGGTTGTTTATCGTTTTCTTTACGGCATGTTTATATGCGTTTTGTACATGATCAAGCTTAGATATGCACGTGAGATTGGTTCCCAGGGCCGTTGGGCGTTGTGGTGCGAATTTCAAAAAATATATATATATTTTCGCAAACTTATAAATATCTAGTTTTAGATATTTTCAAAAGATATTCTCTTTCAAACTTTTAAAAACCCTAGAAGCTCTGCCTTCTCTCTAACTTCTCGGGGGCCCGAAACTCGATTTTCGACGATCAGACAGCAGATCCTTAGTATCCTCGTGGTGGGCTACGCTTTCATTCGGACATAATTTCGTTCTAACGAAACCTGTTTTTGCACGTGGTTCAAGGCGTCGAGTTTTTGACTCAACGAGGTAAGATCCTAAACTCTCATTTCTTACAAAGGTGTTACGTGTAATTGTATGTGTTTTTTATGGATTAAAAATGTGTGAAAAATCGATTTATGTTTCAAAAATCAAGTTTTGGTTCAAACCCGTTTTTGGTTGGATGGAACGGGGTTTTGATGTGTTCTTTTTGATGTTCCGTGGTGGTTTTGGGCTTGGGTAGGTCCAAGGGTATCGAAAGGGAGTTTGGATGCTTCGATTCCGGGTTTGAGAGGGCTGTTCCAGTGGCGAGGGTTGGTTTCCGCCGTGGGTCAATAGGCTGACCTAGGTGGTTCAGTCGACTGGGTTTGAGGGTTCAGTCGACCGAGTTGGTTCTGTGTTGGGTTTTTGATTTCCAGTAGCTTTTCAGTCGACTGAATTATGGGGTTTAGTCCACTGAAGTGCTGTTGGGGTCGTTTTGGTTGTTTTGAGGGTCATATTGTAGCCTCGGGTGTTTGATTAGGTCTTGTTGTCGTCCTCATGGGTGACATGCATGGTTAGATGCGAGGTTTTGGTGCATGGTTAGATGCGGGGTGTTGGTGCACGGTTGTGTACGTGGTGTTTGTTCATCGTTGGATGCGGGACGTGTTGGGGTACGAGGTTCTTTTTCTAAAAAGGGAGTTTTGGGAAAAAATGGTGTTTTAGGAAAACGTTTATGAAAACCGTGTGAGAGGTTTGGAGTTGGCCTTGGGGTTAGGTTTTGTTTTGTAGGTTGTTGGTCGACCCGGTAAGTGGACAGGTTATCCGGGTGAGTGAAAATCGGGTTGGGTGTTATGTATGGTTGTTTATGGACGTTTCACGTAACTCGGAGTTTTGGGTGTGAAAACTTGGTATCAGAGCTCTGGGTTCGAATACCTAAGAGCCGTGGAAAGAGAGTGCATCACCAGATGAGGTGGATTGCGTGTACTTGACTGCATGTGTTTAGATGTGAGCATGGGGGTATGTGTGAATGCTGTGTATATGTGAGCATAGGAGTCGAATTTTAGGATTGATTAGTCTTGCCTTTGGACATTTGGATTAACAAGCTTGAAAGACGAGTTAAAAATGCGTTTGGCCGACGTGTTTTCTGGTAAGGAATCTAAGTAGGCTATCCAAATTGACGCGTCACTCTTGTCAATTCTCCTCGGTATGTGGGGTTTGTTTAGCATGAACCTATGTGGCTACATGTAGCATGTTTATGTGGTTAGTGTCTATGTTCATGTGATGTGCTGCGTCTTATATTTTGTTTTCCTTTTACAAGACGCGATGTCTGCGCGGAGAGGACGAGGTCGTGGTCGGGGCCGTGCTCGTGGTTTTGGCCAAGGGAATGTGCCTATCCCTAATGCTGGAGTTGCAAATGCTCCCCAAAGACCGAGTGACGCGATAAAGTTGCTGCGTGTGATGGTAAACTCCATCCGTCAACTGGTTAAAATTGCTAAGGAGAGAGAAAGTAGAACCCAGCAGAATGGTGGAGGTGCTCAGTTTCAGGGGTGTAGGAACAAACACCAGAGGTTGTCTGGTCCGAGTTCTCATTCTGCGGGATCGCATCAGCAACAGTTTTCTACACCAGTACCTTCAGCGGCTTCAACAGGAAGGCCGGAGTAGAGAGAGACCACTTGTTATCGGTGCAAATAGCCAAGGTATCGTGTGTCGGGGTGCCCGCAAAGGAAGCAGTTTCGGAGTTCAGCAGTGGTTCAGTCACAGAGGAGGGGACCGCCAGTTTGTTTTGGGTGTCGCCAGTCGGGACATATTCGCAAGAACTATCCCTAGAGAGGCAGTGTGCCGAGCACGGTAGGTATGCCAGTGGGTTCGTTTGTGCAGAGTCAACCGGATCACCGACAGCAACACCCAGCAGTTCAGACTTCAAGGGCTACAGACGGGGGTACTTCAGTTCAGATCCCGGGGTATGATGGACAGACTAGTGTGACACAGGGCCAAATACATGCCCTAACCGATCTCAGTTCTTCCAAGGCACCAGTCGTGCCTGATGATGCAAATATTCCTCCCGTGAGCAAAGATACTTCCTTTGTGTGCGGATTTTAAGCCAGTGTTCTTACTGATACGGGAGCATCGTGTTTCTTCATTTCATATGTTGTGGGGTTGGTGATGGGCTCCGTGGGTTGTGTGCCGGGTATAGAGACATCGGTTAGTGAAGATGTGAGATCGGGACGAGTTGTAGATCCCGTGTCTTTGATGTAGTTAGCCGTTGTTTAGCATGCCTGACCTTGTTTGACCGCATCCTATGAGTGGTTTGGCTGACCACCTCTCGGGCCTGTGTTGATTGTGATCGACGGAGGTTTTTTTTTTTTAACCTTAGGCTGAATTTCGAGGACGAAATTCCTTTAAGGGGGGTAGAGTTGTAAGACCCTGACCCGTTTTCTTTTTCGGCGTCTTTGGACGCGTTGTTTATCGTTTTCTTTACGGCATGTTTATATGCATTTTGTGCACAATCGGACTTAGATATGCATGTGGGGTTGGTTCTCGGGACCGTTGGACGTTGTGCGAATTTCAAAAAATATATATATATTTTTGCAAACCTATAAATATCTAGCTTTAGATATTTTCAAAAGATATTTTCTCTTTCAAGCTTTTAAAAACCCTAGAAGCTCTGCCTTCTCTCTAACTTCTCGGGGGCCCGAAACTCGATTTTCGACGATCAGATAGCAGATCCTTAGTATCCTCGTGGTGAGCTACGCTTTCATCCGGATAGAATTTCGTTCCGACGAAATCCATTTTTGTACATGGTTTAAGGCGTCGAGTTTTTTACTCAACGAGGTAAGATCCTAAACTCTTGTATCTTACAAGAGTGTTACGTGTAATTGTATGTGTTTTTACCGGTTAAAAATGCATGAAAAATCGATTTATGTTTCAAAAATTGGGTTTTAGTTCAAAACCGTTTTCGGTTGGATGGAACGGGGTTTTAATGTGTTCTTTTCGATGCTCCGTGGTCGTTTTGGGCTTGGGTAGGTTCAAGGGTGTCGAAAGGGAGTTTGGATGCTTCAATTCCGAGTTTGAGAGGGTTGTTCCAGTGACGAGGGTTGGTTTCCGCCGTGGGTTAGTCGACTGACCTGGGTGGTTCAGTTGACTGGGTTTGGGGGTTTAGTCGACTGAGTTGGTTCTGTGTTGGGTTTTTGGTTTCCAGCAGCTTTTTAGTCGACTGAATTATGGGGTTTAATCGACTAAAGTGTTGTTGGGGTCGTTTTGGTTGTTTTGAGGGTCGTGTTGTGGCCTCGAGTGTTTCATTAGGACTTGTTGTCATCCTCGGGGGTGACATACATGGTTAGATGCGAGGTTTTGGTGCATGGTTAGATGCGGGGTGTTGGTGCACGGTTGTGTGCGTGGTGTTTGTTCATCATTGGGTGCGGGACGTGTTGGGATTCGAGGTTCTTTTTCTAAAAAGGGGATTTTGGAAAAAGATTGTGTTTTGGGAAAACGTTTATGAAAACCTTGTGTGGGAGATTTAGAGTTAGCGCCTTCGGGTTAGATTTTGTTTTGTCAGTTGTTGGTCGTCCCGGTGAGTGGACGGGTTGTCCGAGTGAGTGGACGTCGGGTTGGGTGTCATGTATGGTTGTTTATGGGCGTTTCACGTGAGCCGGAGTCTGGGGCGTGACACTCCGCCTCACGTGCAATCCAGCCTCGCACATGAAAATGTGAACAAACTAAACTAAACAGATACAAAGAATATAGCGTATAATAACAAACATAATAGAAAAACAAACACATATCATGAAACTAGGACTCAACATCTCGTAGAACTAGAACTCTGATATCATGCTAAGTCACTAATTGTCCTAAAAGCTTAAGTTTTTAGAAAATGGAACCAACGATATATATCAAGCTATCCAACAAAGATCAATACAGTTCAAATGCATCATAACATTTACTTTAAACCACGACTGTACGAAACATATGACATACCTTATCCGGATTTTGTAAATCTTTAAAACTATTATTGAGTTTGATAAATGCTTGGTGAGCTTGAGGATGAGAGCACTTGTCAGGATGCACCATTAAAGACAGCTTCCAGTACCTAAACGGTAAATGAAATAGGAAGCAACAATTCGAAGAGACATGTTAATCAATAAAAAACTATGAAAGTAAACAAATTGACAACCAAACAAGGGCAAACATGACAACAAAACATTAGCAATGACCAATCCATAGCTTGATATGACAAAGCTAGATATTTGTTCTATAACTCAGTTTTATAGATATACACAACATCAGTAAGCAACCTTTAGTCAACAGAAGTAAACATTTTTGCACTGAGATTTAATAAGTGGATCAGCATGCTTCTGAGAAAGATGTTGTATTGGTCTGCTACCCAATCTTAAGTTATCATCAAAACAAAACAACCCAAAGATGCAGACATTATTATCCATAGATAACAAATCAGCAACATCCAACCTACTGAGAAAAACAAAAATGAAAAAATAAAGCATAAAACAACCAATCCCGCCAGAAAAGGTTCCAGGCACATGTAATTTGACATTGCAGTATCACTGTGAGTATAGGAAAGAGTACAGGCTGGCCAAAGGAGACTAGTAGAATTGCACGGAAAGTCAGAAAGACAACATGCAAACTCCTGGGAAGAAAATAATTACAAACAGTTGAACCTTTTAAACAAATAACCTCAGTGAACTAAATGGATTATTTTCTCCCATTCAGCGCTAACCACTACAACCCATGTTATTTTTGGCCTTCTAACCCTTGTATATCTTCAACTTAACAAAACCATTCCACTTTATCAATGTTGCTTTAGTACAAAAGGCAAATGTCCAAATCATCCCATACAAGTTCATAGTACACTATACGGTGTAACCTGTAGAGTGTAGATACTCATAAATGCATTTGTTTGTCATAATAAATTGCGTTGGCACCCTTTTTAATCCGCAAATCCTCTTTTCCTTCTACACCGTTTTACCATATATTGGTTCTTTGAAAAAACCTATTTTATGGGGCATATGGATGTTAGCTTTATCGTTATGTTAGCTTTATTATTATTATTGTCATCCGGTGTGATAGGGCACACCGTATCTTATTGTATATTCTCGCTAGTATATAAATAAACGGTTGCGTGCCCCATTAAGGTTAACGCCTTCATTCAACCTAATACTGATCTATTAACATGGTATCAGAGCCACCGCCACATGGTATCAGAGCCACCGCCACCGACAGCTCCTCCTTAAAACCCTAGCCCTAGCCGCTAACCACCCAAGCCGCCACCTCCAGGGCCAAAACCCATCGAAACCCATCACCGCACCTCCGACAGCCTCTTTCAGCCACCGCCGCACCTCCAAAACTCCAAAACCCTAGCCGCTGACAGCCCCTTTTTTAGCCCCTTTTCAGCCACCAACAGCCGCAAACTTCCTCTCTTTCCCTCACTGTGTCATCTGTTAAATGGGTTGCCTTCATTCCGTGAAGAGGTTATATACTCTCCGATTCTTGGTAATGCAGTGAAAGTTGGTTGCTGCTTTCTGCAGTTATTCCATGTTTTGGTTCTTTGGTGTTGTGAGGAGTTGTGATGATTTTGTTTTTTGAACAAAGATGTCATCGGAAGGAGATGAGTCTGCTAGCCGGACTTCTGGGAATACTGAGTCTCTAACAGGTACCGAGCGACTAGCAAGAACTGAGATGTTCTCTTCTTCTACTCGGCTTGTTGATGAGAAACTTAATGGAACTTCAGCTTATCCTTCGTGGAGGAAGAATGTGTTGAAATCCCCGTAAGGTATGGAATTGGATTCCCACTTATTTGATGATGCTCCATATGCTAGTTCACCTACCCACCGTACCTAGGTGCGGGATGATGCTCTCCTTTTCAGTCATATCATGAATTCAATGAACCGCAGTATCAAGATCTTAGTCGCAAGCACTAATACGGTGAAAGAAATCTGGGAGGCTCTAGAAGATATTTATTCCTTCACAAATGACTTATCACATCTATATGATGTGATGCGAGGCTTTTTTCACTAGCTACAGGCTGGTCGTCCCCTTCAGAAGCACTTTATGCGATTTAAGGTGCTCGCTGACGAATTTGATAGGCTCCTTCCATTCACCAATTCGCTTAGTAAATTTCAGGAGCAGCGGATACAGATTCTAGTTGTGTCCTTCCTGCCCAATTTAGATTCTGAGTATGGCACGGCCCATTCAAAAAATTTTCCTGGGACTGAAATTCCCTCCTTGTCTGAGACTTTCCGTCGGGTGAGTCGCTCGATGCGTCGTGATGACACTCGGCTTTCGCCTTATGCTAGTGATCAATCTACCTTTGTTGTGTATCAAGGTAGCAGTGGAGCCCGTGGTCGTGGCCGTGGTCGTGGTAGGGGCCATGATGGAGGTCGAACTGGTGGAGAGGAAGGGCGTGAAGGGGGTGCTCGTGAGACTCGTTATTGTCACTACTGTGGTATTCAGGGACATATTCGTAATGCGTATTATAAGTTACATGGAAGACCATCTTCCTCTTCTCAAAAGTAGCTAGTTGAGATGACACTAGCAAAACATGAGCAGTATGTTCAATCTCAGGTTGCTAGTCTTCCTCTTCTTATCGCCGCTACCTTTGCAGGTAATCCCAGTGCCTGTTTGGAAACAACTCCATCTGCTTGGATGATTAATTCAGGTGCCTCCTATCATATAGCTGGTTTCGCAAGTATATTGTCTGACTATTAGGTGACCCTTAGACATCGTGGTGTTCATGCGGCTAATGGATCTTCCTTACCGGTTAAGGGGCGTGGAGTTGCTATTCTCACACCGTCCTTAACCCTAACTAATGTCTTACATACTTCTGAGGATCCATTTAACTTGTTATCGGTAAGTCAACTCACTAATGATCTCAACTGTTGTGTGACTTTTATACTTATGGCTGCGTTTTTCAAGATCTTACAACGAGGAAGATTATCAGTAAAGGTCGAGTTTCTGGTGGGCTATACTTGGTAGAGGAGGTGGCTACTAAAGCCTGCTCAGTAGTCTCTTCTCCCAGTTTTGAGGCTCATTGTCGTTTAGGGCACCCATCTATATCTAGTTTGCATAGTCTTTGTCCTAATTTTTGTTCTATTTCTCATATTGAGTGTGAGTCGTGTCGGTTAGCAAAGCACCTGCGTATGCCTTTATTGCCTCAGGTTAATAAACGAGCTTTGACTCATTTTTCTTTGGTTCATTCAGACGTTTGGGGGCTGTGTCCAGTCGAGTCTGTTTTCGGATTTCGTTATTATGTTATATTTGTGAATGATCATTCTCATGTGACCTTTTTATATCTTATGCGGTATAAATCTGAAGTAGCTTCTATTTTTTCCTCGTTCTGTATGGAAGTGCAAACCCAGTTTCAAGCACAGATTAAATGTTTGCGCAATGACAATGGTGGTGAGTATCTCTCCACCCAGATGAGGAGTTTTATGTCTGCTCATTGTATTGTTCATCAAACGTCTAGCCCAGCTACCCCACAACAGAATGGTGTAGCTGAGCGCAAGAATCGCCATATTATGGAGACTGCTCGTGGTCTTTTGTTTCAAATGCAAGTGCCTATGAAGTTCTGAGGGCATGCCGTATTAACTGCTTGTTATTTGATCAACCGCCTCCCCTCTCAGGTCCTTAATGGAAAAATTCCGATGGAAGTACTCTCTAGAGCGAAGAGCCTTTTCTCCCTACCCTTGAGAATTTTTGGGTGCCTTTGTTATGTTTATGCCACCCATCCCCAACGAACGAAATTGGATGCTCGTGCTGTCAAGTGCATCTTCCTTGGTTATTCTAAGACTCAGAAGAGGGACCGCTGTTTTTGTCCCTCATTAAACAAATTCCTTGTCTCCCGAGATGTCGTGTTTGTAGAGTCTACCCCGTTCTTTCCTGCGTCAGCTTCGGTTGGGTCGGGGGTTGAGAGGCCTGATCTTGAAAATCTTGATTTCTTAGTGTTTTGCTTGCCTTTGTCTTCTCCTGCAGGTATTCCTACTACTGAGGGGTCCTCTCCACCTTCCTCCATCAACTTCCTCAACTTCATTGGAACTCTCCTCTGCTGAGCCAATCTCCTCGTCTGAGGATCCGCTCCCCACAGTTAGTGCTTCTTATCCTCCCAGTGATGCTCCTATTGTTACTCGAAAATCTTATCGGACTTGCAGGAATCACCCACTATATACTACCTCCTACAAGGGACTTTCAGCCTCCTTACAGGCTTGTATAACCACTCTAGATCAGGCCATTATTCCTCGTATTGTTCCTGAGACATTAGCTGACCCTGGATGGCAGGGTGCTACGATGGAGGAGATGCAGGTGCTTGAGTCTACCTCTACCTGGTCTCTTGTTCCTCTTCTAGATGGTAAACAGGCTATTGGATGCAAATGGATCTTTACGGTCAAGGTAAACTCTGATGGTTCTCTTACCCGCTTGAAGTCTCGTCTTGTTGCAAAGGGATATGCTCAAACGTATGGGGTTGATTATTTTCAAACTTCCTCCCCGGTTGCCAAGATGGCATCTGTTCGCCTTTTTATATCTCTAACTGCTACTCGCCATTGGTCTTTATATCAGCTTGATGTGAATAATGCATTTCTTCACGGCGATATGCAGGAAGAAGTCTATATGGAGCAACCTCCAGGTTTTGTTGCTCAGGGGAGATCCCAGCTGGTTTGTCGCCTACATCGATCCTTTTATGGCTTGAAGCAGTCTCCACGAGCATGGTTTGGTTGATTTAATATCGCCTGCATCGATCCCTTTATGACTTGAAGCAGCCTGCACGAGCGTAGTTTGGTCAATTTAGTATGGTTATGCATCAATTTGGTCAGTTACAATCCGGAAAAGACCACACTGTGTTCTACAGGCGCTCCTCTGCTGGATGTATTCTATTGACGGCTTACGTTAATGATATTGTTATCGCAGGTGATGATGCGTAGGCATTTCTGAGTTGAATCATTTTTTAAAATCTCAATTTCAAACTAAAGACTTGGGGGAATTGAAATACTTCCTCGGGGTTAAGGTGGCACGAGGCAAGAAGAGTATCTTTATTTCCCAGAGGAAATATGTACTGGATATTCTAGCTGATGCGGGGTTCTACAAGTAAAGGGGGTTGAGTCACTAATGGACCCGAGTGTCAAACTTCTTCCTGATGAGGATGATGTTTTTCCTCATCCTAACCGATATAGGAGAATGGTTGGGAAGTTGAACTATCTGACAACAATAACAATACTAGACATAGCCTTTCCTGTGAGTGTGGTGAGCCAATTCATGGTTGCGCCTCGTGTTCCACATTGGAATGCCATTGTTCGAATTCTACGATATTTTCACAATAATCTTGGCAAGGGGATAAATTTCAGTGATCATGGTCACTTTATGATGGAAGGGTATTCTGATGCTAACTGGGCGGGATGTCCCATTGATCAGAGGTCAACTTCCGAACTCTCTATATTTATTGGTGGCAATCTTATCTCTTGGAAGAGCAAGAAGCAGGACGTGGTCTCTAGATCGAGTGCAGAAGCTGAATATCGAGCCATGGCCATGGCGACATCTGAGATTTTATGGCTCCATCAGTTGCTTAGTGAGTTAGGTGATCCTTGCCATGACCTAACAAAGCAGTGGTGTGACAATAAATCTACGGTGTATATTGCAACAAATCTAGTATTTCACAAGCGCACGAAGCATATCGAGGTAGACTGTCATTTTATTCGGCATAAGTATCAAAACGGTGTGATCGTGTTCGGATCAGTTCGTACTGGAGAGCAATTTGGCGGATATTTTCACTAAATCTGTTCCGGGTCCTCGGGTTCAATACACATATGACAAGCTGGGCATGTTAGATATATATGCTCCAGCTTGAAGGGGGGTGTTAATTTTATGATTATGTTAGCTTTATTATTATTATTGCCATCCGGTGTGATTGGGCATACCATACCTTATTGTATATTCTCGATAGTATATAAAAAAACTATTGCGTGCCCCATTAGGCTTAACGACTTCATTCAACCTAATACTGTCCTATTAACAATAGAGACAATATTTTAAATTAAAGCACAGCTAGTCTATCGCATATAATTCCTTCAAATTTAATTGGATCTTTACTCCTTTAGGTACCCATAATCCCATATAAAGACCTTATTGTGAATCTGCCCATATGGTCCCCTCTCTACCTAACCGGATCCAACTTATAGACAGACCTGACAGTGAATCTCCATTAGGTACCCATAGAAAGACCTAATTATGATTTTGCCACTATGGTCCCCTCTCCACTTAACATCCCCCATCCCTACTACTTCCATGGTCGTGCAGAAGACCAAAAAGAAAATAACTGGGCCAGCTCCAAATCCTGAACATCCATCCTCAATCCTATGTCCCAAAAACAGAGACTAGAGGTTTTGCTAGCATAATTTGCAACTAAAGCTTCCCCATTCGTCACAAGAGAAAAAATATCTGAGAATGTCACGACACGGTCTGCATCTCCATACCACATCCGACCAAAACCTCACTTGATATCCCCTTTCTATGGAAAAAGCTTATGGAAGGGAATTTGTAAAGGTTGGGATGAATTCTTGAAACACATTTTCCCCGACTCTCCATCACGTAAAGTTTAGGATGAATTCTTGAAACACATTTTCCTTGACTCTCCATCAGGTACCGATAGAAAGACCCGATTGTGAATCTACCCACGCGGCCTCATCTCCACTTAACTTGGTCCAACCCCTCATCCCCACTTCCATGATTGTACACCAAAAAGAGAGTAAGCCTGTGTTTGGCCTGGCTTAAAAGCCAGGCTTTTTGGCTTTTTCTACCAAAAAAAGTCACTTGGTTTAACTTAGCTTGGCTTTTTGGCTTTTTTTCTCACAAAAAAGCCATAATTTGACATCTACTTTTTTACAAAAAAATCAAAAAACCTAAAAGCTACTAAAAAAAAGCTAGACCAAACACAGGCTAAGTGTGCCAGTTTCCAGTCCTAAACATCCCTCCTCAAACCTATATCCCAAAAGCAAATACCATAAGCTTTCCTGGCATAATCCACAACAAAAGTATCCCCATTCATCACAAGAGAAAAAATACATAGGAATGCAATGTCAAGATCCACATCCCCACACCACACATCTGACCAAAACTCACTCGATCTTCACTTCTACCTCAAAGAAAATGTGTTGCAAAAATCTATCCAGTCTATACAAATGTCCTTCCATAAACTTTTGCCATAGGTTGTCGAAAACTGAGGGCTTCCCCAGTCCCCCCTCCAGGGGTCTGTATTTTCCCTGAATAACTCTCCTCCACCAAAGATTTCCCTCAACAACACATCTCCAAAGCCACTTCCCTAGAAGAGCATTATTAAAAGGATTCAACTTTTTGATATCAAGACCCTCATCCTTCATTTAGGAGCAAACCGTATTCCAATCCACTAGGTGATACTTAAACCCATCTCCCGTACCACCCCATAAGAAGTCCCTCTGCAACCTCTCAAACCTCCTTGCTACTGACCTCAGCAAAGTAAGATCAGACAAGAAGTCGGGAAACTAGAAAGAGTACTCTTAATGAGGGATAGGGAATGAGCCCATCTCCCTTAGACAAATATTGACGCTTCCACCCCGCCAACCTATTTTGAAATCTCTCAAACACCCCATCCCAAACCGGCATTGCCTTAAACAAAGCCCCCAATGGCAAACCCAAATAAGTGACACGGAGATCACCCAGTGAACAAGCCAAGATACCTGCCAGGATCCTCACATCCAAAACATCACCTATTAGGACAACCTCTTAAGATAGGTTCGCCCTTAGGCCCAACACAACTTCAAAACAAAAGCCACAACGGAGATATCCCAAATGAGTCGACCCTACACCCACAAAGACCAAGGTTCCAGGTGCATAAGTATATGACATATGGATAACTAGGCACCACCCACTGAACCGACTTGAAAGCCCTGAAAAAACACTTTGCTAGAAGACCAAATTAGACAATTGAAAGCCTCCATCACAACAATGAACAACAGGGGAGAAAACGGATCCCCGTGCCTAAGACCTCTTGAAGTCTAAAAGAAACTGGCCGAACAACCATTAACGAGAACTGAGAAAGTCTTATGAAACATAGAACCAAGATCCACGATCTCCACTTGGCGCCGAATCCCATCCTCTGCAACAGATAGAGAAGACAATCCTAATTCACATAATCATACGCTTTCACAATATCCATCTTGTATCTAATCTCCAGGATCCCACACTAAAACTTGGAATCAAGACACTATTCAGCCAAAAACACGGCATATAGGATTTGCTTCCCATCCACAAAGGAGTTCAACGAATTTGAAAACACCCAATCAAGAGCTCTCCTAAGTCTTAACGCCAACACCTTAGCAAAGAGTTTATAATGGGTCTAAGAATTCCTAAGTCCTCTACCCCACCCTTCTTGGAAAATGAAAGTAACAAAAGAAGTATTAAGGCTTCTCTCAAAAAAAACCACGGCTATAGAAAAAGTCAGAAAAGCCCATAACGTCCATCTTGATAACATCCCACCAATGCCAGTACAAAGCTTAGGTGAAGCCATTAGGCCCACTAGCCTTATCCCCACTCAACTCATCCACACAATCTTCTCCTCTTCTCTTCTAAGAAAGGTTGTTCAATACCATCCATATAATCAAACTGTAGACCATCGAGCCAAATCCTCCAACCACCCTCCACCTGATAAAGTCAGCAATAAAACCGAGAAACCCCTATTGAATATCGACCTTTTCAAACAGGAGCACCCCATCCACATGCAACTTCCCAATCAAATTTTCCAGCTAATGAGCATTGGCCACTCTATGAAAAAAACGAGTATTTTTATATGCAACCTTCAACCACAAAGCTTGGGAGTTTTGCATTCAATGCACCCCCTTCAACTTTGCCAACCCATCAAACTCGCCCTTCAAAGCATCTATACAGGCTACAACTCCGCTCCTCATCAATCAACAAAACTCCCTCTTCCTTCGCATCAATGTCACAAATATCCTATAAGACCTTGGATTTCTGAATATCATGTCTGCCAAAGTCCTTGGCGTTCCACCTCTTCAATTAAGCGTTGAGCTATTTCAACTTCCTAGTAAGAGCAAAAGATGCACCCCCCCTCCATTGTGAAGTTACTCCACCAACCAGTTACTCTATCTTGAAAGCCTTCAATCTGTAACCACATATTCTCAAACTTGAAAGAAAATTTTCCCAACCAAATCCCTCAACTATCCAACACGATCGGAGAATGATCAAAATGATCTGAGAGAGATCTAGGCAAGAAGAGCCCAACTAGAGAAGAGATTCTCTCTTCCCAACCTATAGAAATTAGAAAGCAATCAATCCAATACATGGAAGGGAGGGCACTAAGTGTAACACCAAGTATAACAACCCCAAAGAGAGGAAGATCCACCATCTCATCAAGCAAGGACGAAAACTACCTCATGGCTCTAGAAGTAATCCTCAACCCAACATCTCATGTGGAAACTTAACCATATTAAAATCCCTGCCCACACACCAAGAAGCATCCCATCTGAAAGCAACCACACCTTGCCCGTCCCACACCTCCCTCAACCCATCATCTACCGGTCCATACACTCCAGAATAGCAATGGCATGGGGAGGGGGTAGGGATGAGGTGTTTCGTCCCTATCCCCTATTTGATTGAGGCGAGGACGGGAGAAAACATCCAGGGAGTAATGGATGCGAGGCAGGGCAAGGGTGGGTATATATCTGGGGTGATTCATAAGCTTTAAGGGGGGGATACTAATAAGAGGTGCAAGTAATGGAGCAAATAAAAAGATAATAGTTGATGAAGTATTAGAACTAAAAGTATAATATGTAAGAAATAAAGACGGCAAATGAGAGATAAATATAATACTTTTACGCTTTAGTCTTATTATATTTATTAAAATGATATAAATAAAAATATTTATCAGGGGCAGGGAGGGAACATGCAGAGGCGGGATAGGAAAAATTGCCATTAAATAAGAAAGACAAAAAACAAAACAGATGCTGCTCCTCCTTAAGCACAACTCTAGTATCCTATTTTTAAAAACTACTGTCAAACAATTTTAATATAACAAGTATTTATCTAACACAATATTTATTTAAATTAGTTCGTATAAATTTAATTTTTGGATTCTTTATTTACGAGTAGTTAACATTAAATATTTTTTATATGGTGAGACAAATTTAATGATTGACTAGCTAGAGAATTCTCCCTCTATGCTATGTTTCAATCTTGAATTTAGGGGGGGAAAAAAAAGGAAAAGAAGAGAAAAAATAAAATTAAGGGCAAATTGGGGATTTTACTACAATAAGAAGGGACTAAAGAGTAAGTGCAAATTTGGAAAAATAAGTACAAATCAAAAGGAAAAGAAGATGGTAAAAAGTAGAATCCTATGAAAATTGTGGATTATAGACCTATTAGTTTAGTTACTTCTTTAGATGAGATATTGGATAAAGTTTTGTATAGAAAGTTGAAGGCAGCATTGTGAGAGACAATTTCTTTATGTCAGTGAGCTTTTATTGATGGGCATAACATTTTCGATGTGGTCTTGATACCCAATGAGGTTGTGGAAGAATACAGATGTTGTGATAGGGCAGAGAAAATTTTTAAGACTGAATTTGAGAAAGCCTATGATCATTTGGATGGGGGGTTCTTGGATTTTGTTTTGGAAAAAAGGCTTTGAGGAAAGGAGGAAGTGGATTTTGTTTTGGAAAAGAAGGCTTTGACGACTATGATTATTTCCACGGATAATTTGGGAACTTCCTGATAACTATGCTTACTGTACAAACAAAAATTACAAACAAGAAAAATATAGACAAAATGTTTTAGTGTTTAACAAACTATGCTCAACCACCTGACCTTTTCTTCATGTTGTCAGCTGACATATTCATATTCACTCCAAGAACATCATATGGACTATCAGCCTCAACTCCCATTATTCTTGTAACCTGACAAGATACATTTAGCAAGCTCAGAAGTTTGCATTCACATGCAACTACCAATATAGTATTATAGATGCAGCTATTCAAAAACAAATAGAATTTCTAAACGTCATTATACCAATAGGAACTTTAAAAATAAGATTCATGAAAAGAAAGCATAAATTATCAAAATCAATATTAATGTGACATTAATCAAAAGTTGGAATTGTTGTATACCCCAGTTCTTTAAAATTTTACCAACCAAACAGAACATTTAAATCCAATTATTGATAATCACATATCGCGATTCACAATATAGGGCACACTATCCAAGGGCCTCTGCATTCAATATAACAATGCAAAAAAGATTGATATACATGTAGACCAAGTCTCGATTTTCCAAAATACCTGTCCACTAATAAATAAAACAAACAACAAAATTCTATTATCCTACAAGTTATGAATTTGCTTAAAATTTCATTTGATGCAGATTAAACATTTCAAACATGACATTTCATGACACTTTTAATAGGTATCTTATATTTACATTATCCTGTTGTCACGAACAACTGTTTCAAGACCAATAAGATACAACAATTATGACTCCCACTTCAACTAAAATTGGTGGATGAAGCTGATGGCTAATTATTGAAGTAATACCTAGCTGATGGAAAAGACGTCTTCAATCACGAATAATACCGATCAAGGACACAAAATGCAATCAAAGAAGACATATGAACGTTGTATATAAATGCATACTATTTACTCCATATGATTATCAAATATTGATTTTCAAAAGTTATAAACAATAAATATTAAAATAATGATGCTTAACATTTGCAAATTTCATGCAATGATTTCAAAGTCTATAAAGAAATAAGTAATAGAAATAGAAAATCACAAATAAGAATTTCCATAGTCATTTGGGAGGCCGTTCAACATAGATGATACAACCAAACTTCAGAAAATAAGAAAAAGACTATTCTCAGTCTTGATGAAGAGCTTAAATTTTCAATTTTTTCAAAAAAAATTGATAAACGAGAGCTTAGGTAATAGAGTTAGGGACCTCTTCAAAACGCTCTGCCTCATTTGCAGATTCAGCTTCATTAACCACAGCAGGTGGTGGAGGTCCAATGAACACTTCAATGTCTTCCTCCACCTCAGCCTCCCTGGATTAATTATCATTAAATAACATAATAGTCACACTAATAGACCTTTCCAATTATCTAACAACGCCATATTCTCAGGACAATCTTTTTTTTTGGG
>JAOTRH010000027.1:9607315-9691960 GCA_034768845.1 Heliamphora exappendiculata
CTCCCACTTAAATTTTTAAAATATTTTTTAGGGTTATAAAAATTCATTTAATTAAAATAAATTTATTAATTTCGAAAAGCACACAATCTAAAAAAATCAAGTAACTTTCCGTGTACACGATTCTAAAGATTTTGATTTATCAAACTATTTTTCGTGTTTAAATGCGTAACAAATAAAATTTAATAAATATACAATTTTTTCTGTAATTTTTCAGTTAAGGTAGTGATTAAAGGCATTTATTTATTTTATTTTTCATTTCATATTTTTCAAAAAATAATAATTTCTTTCAATTAAATATTTTTTTATTTAATTAATTCAAAATTTGAAATTATTTTTTACGTTTTTTTTAAATATCTAATTTTATAAAAAATCATCTTAAATGTGATATTTTGTAAAAAATTAAATATCTAAAGCTTTTTTATTTAATTAAAATTAATTAATTAAAAAAATTAATTTTATTTCTCATTACAAAATATTTTAATTAAAACTAAAATTTTGAAATAATTAAATTAACATGATAAATAAAATAGATATTCAATCATCCACGCAATTCATATATATATAAACACAATGCATATATCCCGATTTTATAATCTAAGTAAAATGCTGAAGCGTTTCAGTTTCCTAAAGAGGATAAATAGTAATAATCCTATTTTATCTTTGATTCATGTGTCCTGATTACATCAAGCTTTCTAATATATTAATATATATCAAATCAGTCCCGTATCTATCAAAAAATCAACACAAAGCAGGCTCGGGAGAAAGAAAACAGCTGGCCACCACCAGCCACCATCGGCACCGCCTTGCCGTCATCTTCAGGCGACTCCTGCCGCCTCATCCAAGTTATGTTTTCGACGAGTTTTATACCGTTGAAAAGCTCTCGAAAAGTAGAATTTTTTTGTCAGAAAAATTGCTCGAATAAAGTCCAAAAAACAATGAAAAAACTGACTAGAATCTGCTGCCGCTGGCCACCAGCGCCGCCGCCTTTAATTGTCGCCTGTTTGGGCTTTTTCTGATGCTTCTTTGTTATAGGTTTTTTATGCAAAAATAGCTTAAATATCTAGCCATGCAATACTTTGAAGAATGACGCAAAAATAGTGCCAAAAAAGCTCCGAAATAGCCCCCGAACCTTATCGCCGGGCGCTGTCGCCGCTGACCTGTTTGCCACCTATTTGGGTTATGATTTTGGTTTAATTGTTTTCTAATTTTTGATAGTATTTTGAGGTATATTTTATTACTATTTTATATTTTAAAAATTACACAAAAGATAGTCCCAAAAATGGTCAAAAAAATCATCAAAATCACCTCTGAACTGCCACCAGCAAAGTCGCCAAAATTGGGCTGTTTTGGTATTTTTCACCGTGGTTTTTAACTTGTTTTTATGATGTTTTTCATACATAAATACTGCAAAAAATTCACCAAAAAAAATAATTTGAAACCATTAAAAATTTACCGCGATCCGTGGCCTGTAAAATCCCGAACCACCACCGATACCGCCTCCGTTTTTCGTATTCTTGGATGTGTTCAACCTATTCTTAAATAATCTAAATATATATTTAAAAATATAAAACTAGCTATTATATCAATCCTATGTCTCGAAGATTCACATTCAATCTATCACGGTCAACCCCCGTGATTAAAAAAATAATCATCATTTATACTATTCAATCAAATATGAAAAATAAATAACGATCTTAAAATCAGAATTAGAACGCCTGCAAAATAAAGTTAGCAACAGTTCTAAAGCAACTCGGCCCCGATAATCGAAAATAAAAAACAAAACGGCTCTAATACCAATTGTTAGAGGCAAGACTGCCAAGATCTTTGTTTTTACAAACGATTAACGAAAAAAATTAACTGGATGGGTAAATGCCAAAATAGGTTCCAGATAAAAAATTTGACGACGAACGATCAAAATAAAACCTTTGCATCCAAAGTTAATTTAGAAAAATACCTTTTGACCGGTCGAATCTTCAACTACGATTTGAATTCGAGTTGAAGCTCCTGTCAGATCTTCTACTGTATTTTCTAATACAATTCTTAAATGTAAGGTAAAGTACAATCTATCAAGAATGCGTACCGACATAACCTGGACAGTTTTAGTCTTATAAGACAAGTTATGAAACTGATTCAGCCTACCCGCATATTTATAGGGTTATAATAGGGACCTGGCGAGGAATTATGAGTAATACTTTAAGTGGAACACAGGCAAGTATCAGCGAATTTCACAATTAAGCAAACCTCATAGCGGTATTTGCAATTATGAAAAACTAACAGCAATTTTTGTAATTTTCATAAAACACTGAATTATAGTTCACACTACTAAAGAACTATAATTGCATTCTAACCCATAATCTCAAGACCATTTTGCATTGAGCTTCTGTTATTAAATTCTTACTATTTCTTCCGATGTTAAGATTCTCAATACTCGCCAATTAAATTTAATTACTGACAATTTAATTTAATTGGCATCTTAGTATTCTTTAAGCCATTCCGCTTAATTTATTTAACCGCCAGATAATTAAATTCACCTGCAGGATTTGGCCTGGTCAAAACTTATAAGCTTTCTTAAAGGAGTATCGTCAATCTCGATATTTCGGGACGTGAATTTCGTTAATAATTAATATTTACCATATAAATAATACCTCTATCCAATTCACTGGGAATATAGACTCATATAAGATCGCACACTCTAATAAATCAAAACAACAAATGTTAAATATATACAAATTAATAATTATTTCAAGATTAATAGAAAAAATACTATTCATAATAATCTTGTGTGCGATTTAATTTATATAGTCAGTATAAAATTAATTACCCTAAATGTACCATTCAATACACACAAAATGTACTAGCACAGAGAGTCGGAACAATAGACGACGATATTATCTATTTCTCATAATCAAGACAGGCCTACTAAAACTCTGTAGTACAGTCACACCGATGGTATATCTATTTCTATCTAAACTGTGAACATAAAACTTATATTCTGTAAGAACCTAAAATCTGATCTTCTGTATGTAAACTGTATTCTACACACCATATTAAATACTATACAGAATATTGGATATCCATGCATAACAAAGAAATGATATACATACATTACTCATAAAGATTTTTATAAATAAAAAATTAATTTTATTAAAATAAAATTAAATATTAAAAACATGATTTTCAGCATACCAATTCTAACAAGAAAATCGTGATATTTCTTAAACTCCCATTTTTTCTCTCCCGGGGTCGTCACGATTAAGGTTTTTATTTTTTGATTTTCTTAGCATTTAACTTATGCATGTCAAGCATGTGTTTCTAATAATTTGCGATAATATGTAAATAGTATATGTCAAAGTATGTTCGTATATACCCTTTTCGTGAAAAATAGTGCACATGATGTCATTTGTAAACTGTAAAACAATATGTTTTTGGCGTAGTTTCATACTCACTGGCACACTAGACACTTGAAAATGTCTATGATCTTTCAAACCTAACGGATGTGACCTTTATTGTCACAGCCGTGAGTATTTTCTCTCTTTTATTACGGCCATTATGTATTTTCTTCACAGCTGCCAGTTTTTTCTCATTTTTATCACAGCCGTAACATTCTGTTGCTACGACCGTAAATTTTCTATGAGACCAGTAGCCCAGAAACAATGCTCGAACCTTTCTATTCTTTCTGTTCGTTTCTGTACACAATATGCTAAGAATGAAAACTGTACAGTAAGCCTCCTTTAGGGTTTTTGCTTTCTTTTGGTAAGATCCATAGACCCCCGTTTGCATGTTTTGATTTATTTTTCTTAAACAATAAGTGAGTCATGATTAGAAACGAAAACTCAAGTTACATATGTTAGGATTGTATACTAAAAATCATGAATTTTATTAGTTTTAGTATTTTATTTTATTCTTTAATAAAATTATTTATTTATTTTATGAGAATCTTAATGAGCAATGCATGTAATATAATTCCTTTAATATTATGCATGGATGTCATTTATTCTGTACAGTATTTAATCTGATATGTAGAGTACGACTTGCACACAGAAGACCAAACTATAGGTTCTTGCAAAATATAAGTTTTAGTTCACAGTTTAGACAGAATTGGGCAAACCATCGATACGATTGTAGCCTAGAATTTAGTAGACCTGTCTTGGTTACGGGGAACAGATAATAGTGTCGTCTATTGTTCTGACTCTCTGTACTAGTATACTTTGTGTATTGAACAGGACCACATTAGAATAATTAATTTTATACTAACTATATCAATTAATTCACACCACAAGGCTATTATGAGTGGTTATACTCTTAATTTTGAAATAATTATTATTTGTGTATATTTAATATTCGTTGTTTTGATTCATTAGAGTGTACGATCTTTTATGGGTAAATATTCCCGGTGAGTTAGATAGCAGTATTAAATATATGGCAAATATTAATTATTGACGGAATCCACGTCTCGATCGTTTAGAATTGACGATACCCCCTTAAAAAAGCTTATAAGTTTTGACTGGACCAAACCATGCAGATAGATTTAATTATTCGGCTGTCAAATAAGTTAAGCAAAAGAGCATAATGAATTTTAAAGAGCCTGATTAAATTAAATTGCCAATAATTAAATTTAATTGACGGATATCAAAAATCTTAACGTTGGGAGATAAGTTAAATATTTAATAACATGAGCTTGAATAATCGATTTTGAGAATGTGGCTGGAAGTGCAATTACGATTCTTTAGTTGTATGAATTATAATTTATGATTTTATGAAATTATCTCAGGGGCAGGCAGGTTTTCATAATTACATTAGAAACTCAAACCATATTTACTCCACAGGTCCCTACTGTAGCCATATATATGCGATTATACTAACCCTAGCCGAAATGACATTCATTATTGAATTAGGATTTTCACATAAATTCTAGGTGGCTAGATTAGCAGATTGAATATCACGATAGATTGTACTCCACTCTACGTTCGTAACTCGCATCCGGGAATAGAAGGCTTGATCGGGACTTTAATTCGAAAAATTTACATTCGTGGTTGTTGCAGTAACCGAAATCATTCTACCAGATTTTGAAAAGTATAATCCTAAATCCAACTTTAGGAGTACAAATTTTTATTTTGATCGTTCGACATCAAAAAATTTTAAACTAGAGCCTGTTTTGGCGATTATCCGTCCAGTTTTTTTTATCGAAAAAATCGTATTCAAATCAATTATCTTGACAGTTTGCCTCCAACAACATGACCCTTAGGATTTTCATTATCTTTCAATTAGAAATTTTCTTCCTTAGTTGCTTTTGATTGAACTCTCTATAACCTCACATTCTATATATATTACTATTGAAAAAGTTTAAAATAAGAATCAATAATAACAAAGTAGAGGTCAACCTCGCGATTAGATGAAAATGGTGTCTAATACCTTCCCTTTTCATACCTTAGTCCTCGAACCTTCTTTTTACTATGGTTTCGTTTAAATGATCTGTGGCCTACTTGTTTGTTTGTTTTTCTTAGTTTTGTTCAAAAATCAATTGGCGACTCCATTTTCTACGCGTGTATGGATATTTTGATTTTTTGTTTTGAAAATAATATTTTTCTAAAACAATGAATATCCAACACACCATTTTTTGAACCCACCCAAAAACGCCAGCACTATGCCACCCCATATAATGGCACCAGTTGAATTAAAAGAATTGAAGACACAATTGGAAGAACTCCAAGAGAGGCTTTATGCAATCTAGCACTTCACCATGCAGAGCACGAGCACTGTTTGTTAAGAAGAATGATGGATCATTGAGAATGTGCATAGACTACCGTCGACTCAACCAAGTCACGATCAAGAACCATTACCCGCTTCCAAGGATTGATGACCTATTCAACCAACTAACAGGTTTGAGATTTTTCTCAAATATTGATTTACGATCAGGTAATCACCAATTGAGAGTCAAGGACGAGGATTTTCAGAAGATAACTTTTCGCACTCGTTACGATCATTATGAATTCATAGTAATGTCTTTTGGACTAACCAATGCACCTGCATATTCATGATCCTGATGAACAAGAACTTCACACCATACCTCGACCTGTTCGTAGTTGTCTTTATTGATGACATTCTGATTTACTCAGCCTTAGAAAAAGAACATGAACATCATTTGAGAATAGTCTTACGAGCCCCGTAGAAAATTAGTTGTATGGAAAGGCTAGCAAATGTGAGTTTTGGTTGAAGGAAGTGAAATTCTTAGGACATGTGGTCTCCGGAAACGGAGTAGCAGTAGACCCAACCAAAGTTGAAGTTGTATCGAAATGGAAGCAACCTAGGTCAATGTTTGAAATCAGAAGTTTTCTGGGTCTAGTTGGATATTACAGAAGATTTATCCAAAAATTTTCTAGGTTGGCAAAACCTATGACCCATCAGACCAAGAAAGGAGTAAAGTATACATGGATGGAGGAATATGAAAGTTCTTTCCAAGAACTTAAGAAAAGATTGATGAGTGCCCCTATCTTACTCATCCCTGAAAGAGACGAAGGGTACACAATATACTGCGACGCTTCAAAGGAAGGCCGTGGATGCGTGTTAATGTAGAAAGGAAAGGTAGCCTACGGTTCCAGGTAACTGAAGAATCACAAAAGGAACTACCCTACGCACGACTTAGAGCTAGCAGTTGTAGTTTTTGCTTTGAAGCAATGGCAACACTACTTGTACGGAGAAGAATTCGAAGTCTTCACTAATCATAAAAGCCTTAAGCACCTCTTCACCCATAAGGAGTTGAATATGCGACAAAGACGCTAGATGGAATATTTGAAAAACTATCATTTTACCTTCTCATATCATCTAGGAAAAGCTAACGTAGTAGCAGATGACCTCAATTGAAAGTCTAACACTCTAGTGGCCAATCTAGCCTCGAGAAAATGGAAAATGATGGATGCCTTAAACGAATTTCATCTAAAGCCGACGAAAAACGACGAAGGAGCATGTTTATTCGTCGTTATAGTTGCACCTACACTACTCAACAAAGATCTTATAAGCTCAAGCCACGGATCAAGAGACGAGTTATCTCAAGCCACGATACACTAGAACTAACGAACCAAACAACTGGGCCATTCATTCAGACGGAAGTCTATAGTTCTCAAAACAAATTTTTGTATCGAACATTGAAGATCTACGAAAAGCTGTCCTCAAAGACTTCCATCAATCTAAGTTCACCATACATCCGCAAATGAACAAGATGTACCAAGATCTTATGCGTGAATATTGGTGGAGCGGGATGAAGAGAGATGTTGCATATTTTGTCACAAGATGTCTCACCTACTAATAAGTTAAAGCATAACATCAAAGGCCAAGAGGAAGACTACAACCTTTGCCCATACCTGTATGGAAGTGCGAACATATAACAATAGACTTCGTCACTGAACTTCTAAGATTCTCACATGGACACTATGCTATCTGGGTCGTAGAGGACCGATTAACAAAGTCTGCGCACTTTCTACCGATAGGAATCATGACAACACTCGACGCCTTGAGCCGACAGTACATTCAATAAATCATACGCTTTACATAGAGTACCTGTTTCAATCGTATCAAATCGTGATCCCCGATTCACTTCACAATTTTGGGAAAGTTTACAAAAATCTCTGGGCACCAACCTGTGTTTCAGTACCACCTTCCATCCTCAGACCGCCGAACAATCAGAACGTACTATCCAAGTCTTAAAGCATATGTTACGAGCTTGTGTCATGGATTTCAAAGGTAACTAGAAAAAGCACCTACCGCTGGTAAAATTTACCTACAACAACAGTTATCAAGCAAGTATCGACATGACACCCTACAAAGCGCTCTATAGTCGACCCTGTTGTTCACCCATCTGCTAGACTGACATTAGAGAAGCCAGTCTTCTTGGAACAAAGATCATACAAGAAATGAAAAATAAGGTGTAGCGCATCCGGGAGAGATTAGTAACAACACAAAGCCAACAGAAGATCTATGCAGATCAAAGAACAGGGCCGCTAACTTTCAAAGTCGGAGATCATGTCTTCTTGAAGATACGACCCTAAAGAGGAATCATACGTTTTGAAAAGAGAGAAAAACTATCGCCTCGCTATATCGGACCTTTCGAAATATTACAAAAAATTAGAGAAGTAGCTTACCGTCTAGCACTACCGCTGCAGCTCACCAGAGTACACAATGTTTTTCATGTTTCTCTTCTGAGAAAAATACATTGCGCACCCGACTCACATTTTAGATTGGAAGGACCTAAAAATAGACAAAGACATTTCATTTGAAGAAAGACCAATAAAGATTCTAGATAGACAGGAGAAGAACTTATGAAGGAAGACTATCAAATTAGTACGAGTTCTTTGGCGGCATTGAGGAGTTGAAAAATCAACGTGCGAAAGAGAAGATACCATTCGCGCCAATCATACTCAACTGTTTGAGAATAAAGGTACGTCTTTTTAATTTTAGGAATGAAATTTTGTTTAAGGGGGGAAGGATGTAAGAACTCGTATTTTCAAACACAAGTTAAGAACCCTAATAGTGAATTTTCAACGCGAACAGAAAACTCGTGTGAGACCCCAAACCTTGTTAATTTTTATATATATAAATGTTGGCATGTTTTTCCTTCATATTATATATCATCGATGCATGGTTTATATTTTGGAGTTGTAGAACAGCATGTAGATGTGTTTTACGCTTTCTCAGACCCTGTTTAAGCTTGTTGGGTTGGCCTTAGAACACAAAACCGAGACTCAAAACAGTATGTTGGACCAAGCAGGTTCGGTCGACTGAACTGGTGAGTTCAGTCGACTGAAGTGGAAACCAGTAGGTTTAGAACCTTGGGTTCGGTCGACTGGAGGGCTTGGCCCAGTCGACTGAACCACTTTTCTTGAGTTCGGTCGACTGAACTCAAGGGTTCGGTCGGCTGAACTGTGGAGGTTTGTGTTTCTCGAGGCACTTCAGTCGACTGAACAGGCTTTTTGGCGTGCCTATATGTATTTCAGCCCCTAGAATGTTTGGAAAAGCTTAGTTCTTTCCATTCTCTCTGCCTTCTCTCTACATTTTTAACCCGCCTGAGCCTAGTTTTCGACTATCAACTTGTGGATCCCTGCTATTCATGTTGCTAGCTTCGCGCTCATCCGGTCTGATTCTCGTTTCGACGAGACCCGATTTTTGAGGCCACGGGTTTTGACCCAACGAGGTAGGATTATAGACCCTACTGCTGTTCTAGGTTGTTATATGTAATTGTATGCTTTTTCACCGATAAAAAATACATGAAATGTCATATCTATGTTTAAACCTTGATTTTTTGGATAAAAAGTATATTTTTTGCTTTTCTTGGTTTAGTACATCATATGACATGTGAATTTATGATTTTCAAAGGGTACTCTTAAAAACGGTGGTTTTTGTTGAAAAACAGAGAATTTTGATGGAAATTTCAACATTTTATGTTTTGGAGGTTTGGAGCTCGCCTTCGAGGTTGAGTCTCAGGTTTTGAAAATATTTTGTTGAAAATGGGAAAAAATATTTTGAAATGTTTTGTTTGATCTCTATGTTGATGGATGGATCGAAATGTATGTATAATGTATTTTGAGGAAAAAGATTTTATATTTGAGCTACAGTTCTGTTTTTAAAAAATTATCTAGATGTACCGGGATGACGTGTATTTGGCACGAGTTGCCCTCGGTAAAAGTCCAAAAACGTACCCAGCGTAGGTACTTAGGTCCTTCGGGCTACTCCCCATAAATTGAGACAGATTGGTGCTCAACTCCCTCGGGGTCATAACCTGTAAATTGAGTGGTTACGTTCATGGTGCTCCGTATAGAACCTGTGTGTATCTAGGCGATCCCACGATATCTGGTGATTAGATATTGGACAGGAGTCTATAGTTGTAACCTCTATCCCCCTGTGATTGAGTCGGTACATAGGATCTTACTCTTCTTATTCCGCAATGGTACATTCCGTGAGGGAACAATGTTTTAATTACTAATTTTCCTTAACTATGATGGTTTACTTGCATTATCTGCAAATTCATGGGTTTAAGGATAGAAACAGGGTTTTATAATAATAAAACCATTTGGGAGGCTTGTGATGGCCAGATGGGAAAACTTGTGGGTTTTTGGATGGAAAACCATTTTGGGTTTGTGGTTGAGTTCTCTCCCACCATGTGATTGCATATTACCTTCTTTACAGTTTTATTGTCTATTTCTATTGGACTTCGGCTCACAGGTGGGACTTTTCTGTAAAACTATTTTCAGGTGATGCTTTGGATGATGACCATGTATAGCTCTGGTGATACCCGTGGTGGCGGAAGACTTTTATAGTTTTTCTTCTTGTTGGTATGCCTATTCCTTAAGGCAGTTTTGTACGCCTTAAGGCGATATACTTATGCATATTATACAGAATGTTTACTTCTTATGAGAGATGCATATTAAGTTTTCTTGTGATTTTAACAGGTGAATTTAAATGTATGAAAATCTATTTTCTATAAAACTGGTGTTTGGTGAATTTTCACGTAACCCTGGATTTTGGGGCGTGATAACTCGTAAAACCTTAATAGTAGTTTTTAAAGTCACACGTACGCCAGAAATCCTAATTCAAGATAAGCCATTACGATTTCTTAGAGATTGTACTTAAAACTCAGAGTAAGCCCAAGATTGATTATGAATTAGTCCAAGAAGTCACCTAAGGCCCAAAAGACAACCAAGAAAAAATTCAACCCTAGGCCCAACAGGAGTTAAGGACTAAAACTCCAACGAATCTCAAAACTTCAACAAGGCCCAAAAGTTAAAATAAAAGCCCAAGAAAATATTATGACCCGCATTAAATTAAAGGCCTAATTAAAAAATTAAGCCCAAGAGAAGTAAAAAGAAAAGCCCATGGGTCAAGCCCAACTTAAAAATAAAAGAAAAACCCAAATTTAATTCTTTTGGTCCAAAATTTTGAATGCAAGAATTATTATTTACAAAAATCATTTAAATAAAAAAAAGGGGAGAAAAGCCCCATGTTACCGGCTTCCCGATGGAAGAAGTGTGCCAAAAGGTACAAAAGTTATACTTTTAACATATCTTGAAGATTTCTCTTGAGAACATGCACTTTTATACTGCATTAGGATTTTTTTGTATAAATTTAGCAGTTTTAGATAATTTTAATATTTTTACATTCTACAAAATTAGTTCTAAAATAAAATCTTAATTCTAAAAAATTAAGTCACATACATTAATCACTTTTTATGTCAAAATATCTTTCTAGATATTCTAGACACTTTTCTGCTTCTTTTTAGCTAAAAGAGTCTTATTCGATTAAAATCTTTTTAACATTTTCATCATTCATCTCTTGACAACACATCAACCTACAAAGTTATAATTATGAAATTAGTCTCTAACCTATTCTAAATAATTACCAAACAAACCTTAAAAAATTACACATTAGATCCTTCCACAAGCCTACAAATAGAAGACCATTTTCACCCATTCCCATACCAAATTTTCGGCCAAGAAGGAAAGATTCTAGAGAGAGAGTGTCCCAAAGAAGAAGAAGAAGAAGAAGAAGAAGAAAGAAAGAAAGAAGGAAGAATGAAGAAAATGAAAGAATAAATACTAAGTCCTTCGTATTTGATCAAGATTCATCGATGTAGGAACTCCTACAACTCATCTTAACATTCTCTTGTAACCCCTCTCTACTACAAATAATATGATCTAAGTAGTTATAAACAAGATTAGATATAAGGTCTAAAAAGAATCGAATAGGAGATAACTTAGTTGTTGTGCATAAAATGACACCTTGTGTTTTTTTTTTGCTTTCTATGAGTTGAACAAGAGTGTTATGTGAATATTAATATCTCTAAAATAGAAACACTGGTTTTAGAGCTTGAATATCATAAATGGACCCATTATATAAGTAAAACAAGAGTAGGGACAAGTCTACCGAAGAAAAACCAAGAGAAAACCCCCTTTCTCTTGATACTCGAATTTTTTGGTAAACCAAACAGTGTCTTTTTCAAAACATATTTTTACTGGAGCTTCATGAAGTTATTATTAGTATGTGTGATTTTTAGTAAAACCCAAAATGATGTCTAAGAACCCGAAATGTAATTTTTATACTTTTACGCCAAATGAGTAAAAAAACAGCCCACTTGGCCGATTTTTAGAAAATTTTAGAACAATCCCCTCATATCGAGTTTTATATCGAGAGCTAGATTTTTTAGTTATCTTTCATCTAAAATTTATTTGGAATGATTTGACCTTACAGTTTTTCCTAAAACTCGTTTTTACCAAACATCGTCGTTTTTGGACCTATTATGTTCAAAAAAAATTTGCTCCTGTCTAGAAGCACCTCTCGGCTTAGGTTTCTTCATAAGAAATATTCCTAACATGTATATCTATTATCTTGTAAACTTTCATGGTAAACAAATGTCGTTTAGTATTTCAAATAAATTTTACAAACAGAACCTAAGATGCTAAATTTTTAGAGAAGTTGATTAGTGATGCTTGAGTGTGTGAATAGTTGTGTTGTGTTTAAATCTTATCATGAATAAGACTTGTTGATGTTTTTATAGTACTCAAAGCATGTTTTAAAAGTAGTTAGACACTGTATTGAAAGCATGATTAGTAGACCAAGTATACGTATAGCGAACCAAACGATGAACTACGAACGAACTTTATTCTTCGAAACAAACTTGGGTTTTGACATAGGGAGAGTTGTGTATTGTGTTATGGTGATGAGGAAGGGTCCATTGACATCTTGAGCCATGCTTTGTTTTGATCTGCGCAGGGCAATCAGCTGAGTACATGTAGTACTAGACGAGGATACTTACGACGATAAACTGCACATCATGGCAGTTAGCCGAGTATACGTAGTACTAGATAGGAAGGATGATGTGGCGGGGACAAGATGTACGAGAACATGAGTGTATGAGAATGTAGTGGTACCATGGTGGTAAGGCCCGTTGTGGTAACGCGGCATTGAGAGAATTTGGGATGGGTCCTCTAGTGAGAACCAAGGGAAAATTACTTAACAACGTTGAACTTTTGAGAGCTTGAACAAAAAGAACGTAGTGTTTTAGGTTGAACCCTTGCATTGGTTAGTATGAAATTGAGAACGAGGATTTTGATAACGTACATAATGAGAACATAGTCAGCTACGTTGAACCCTTACATTAATTAGTGAATATAATTGTGTATCTCTTGTATGGATATTGTTGTGTATTGATGTGTTATGGGTAGGTTAGTTGGATTACAATTGTTAGCATGTAGCTCACGGCATTTAAATGCCAGGTGAAGAAGAAACATATGCGGAGGCAGTCTCGACCAAGGAAGAGGAGCCCTAAACTTTACCCGGCGCAGAAGAAGAAACCAAGGAGAAATTCCTAAATTATTGTAGAAATGTAATATTTTGATTCCAAGACTCTGAAGCACCTTTTGTAATATTGGGAATTCTGTTTTGTTATATTAGAATTTCTCTCATTTTGACTTATTCTTTTAAGTTGAGTTAATTACTTATAAGTGAAGTAGATAGTTTACTTTTAATATATATATATATATATATATATATATATATATATATATGCTATTTTTCACAAGTAATTGAGGAAAAAAAATTTAATGATGTGTCTGAGAATCGGGCCATCACATATTTACCAATTGTTGGGTGTCTTGGCCTAAAAATGTAATTATCCAAAAATTTGGGGTTAAACATGCAATTATTAAAAATTATGGAATATTAAGCCTTTGCGTATATTTTTCTCTGAATTTTTTGATTGGCACTTAGCTTCATTATTCCTTGGACTTAGAGCCTTATTATCTGTGCACGTCTTCAATTTGAGTCATTTCTAAAATTTTGTTATTATTTTAGGCCAAACTATAATTTTTCTTTTTCTCATGGGGTTCTAGGGTTTTTAGTCCTATTAATTTTTGAGAAATTCGATGGTTCTTTTGGGTTAAGATATATCTTTATGCTTTTGAGTTTTTGATTCCCAAATCTAATTCTAGGCTTAATCCTTCGAGTCTCTTACTCTTGATTTAACCATAATCTAAAAAATTAGTTTTGGTTGATTTAACGTTCTTAATCCTAAGGCTTAAAAATTGGGTCTTTACAATACATGCAGTCTGTTGTTTTTTCTTTTTGTGATGATCATGGTATTATTCATCATACTACTTATGTCTATACATCTCAACAGAATGATATTGTTGAACATAATCATCGCCATTTACTAGATGGTGCACGTACTATGCTTTTCTACATTCATGTCTTAAAACATTTTTGGGATGACGCCGTTCTTATTGCCTGTCATCTCATAAACTGTGTGCCTTCTGTTGTCCTTTTTCAGAAGTTTCCTTTCTCCCTTTTATACCATGCTTCATCTCCTTGCTCTGTTACCCCTCGCGTGTTTGGATGTGTTACCTTTGTTCATATAGTCGATCTTAATCTTGATTAGCTTTCAACTATGGCTCGTAAATGTGTGTTTCTCAGTTACTCTATGATTGAAAAGGGGTATAGGTGTTATCATCCTGAGTCTCGTCGCTATTTTGTCAGTGTTGATGTCACGTTGATTGAGTTTACTTTTTTTTCTCTTCTAATCAAGAGTAATCCTCTAACCTTATTTCTTGTCGTGAAGGGGAATATCCGACTTTACCTTTTTCTATGTCGTTGTCGTCCTCTTGCTCCTTTCAAGTATATCAGCGCTCTCACGATCGGCTCATTGTTTCTTTTGGCTCGACCCCAGCATCTTCTCCATTGGAGGCTCTTGCTTTGTTCCCTTCCTCTCATGATGATGACTTACCCATTGCATTACATTGAGATAAACATAATTGTGCTCAACACCCTATTGCTTAGTATGTTTACTATACTCATGTCTTTTCTTGCTTTCTTTTCTTCGCTACTGCCTTGTCTGTTGTTTCTCTTTCAACTTCTCATATGCAGGCTCTATCTGTATCTGGCTGGAAGCAAGCTGCGGATGAGGAAATGAGTACCCTTCATGAGAATCACACTTGGAAGCTTACTCCTCTTCCTCTAGGAAAACAAAATGTTGGTTATCGTTACGTATATACCATTAAATATCTTTCTAATGGATCTATCAAACGTCTTAAGGCTCGCTTTGTGATCAAAGGCTACACTCAAACCTATGGAGTTGACTATTTGGAGATATTTTTACCGATGGCTCGCCTTAATTTTGTTCGCATTCTCCTCTCTGTTACTGTTAGTCGTTCTTGACTTTTATATCAACTTGATATTAAGAACACATTTCTTCGCGTTGATCCACAGGAATAAGCCTGTATGGCTCAACCACCAGACTATGTTGTGCTTGGCAGTGAGAATCTTGTTTGTCACTTACGCAAGGCTTTCTATAGTCTGAAGCAATACCCTCGTTCCCAATTTGATCACTTCAAGTCTATTTTCCTTGAATATGATTTTTAGCATTCCTCATCCGATCACTTCGTATTTGTTCATCATTCTTCGACTGATACTATTGTATTGATTGGTTGTTATCGTTACTTGTTTAGTAAACTCATTTATCTCACAGTTACTCCCCCCGACATTACGTATGTTGTTGAGGTAGTTAGTCAATTTATGCATTTCTCTCGCCAGTCTCATTATAATATTGTTTGTCGTATCATGCAGTATTTGAATAGTGCTCCTGGTCGCGGCTTATTATATCAGTCCGCATTAACTTTGTCCATTAATAGCTTCAGTGATGCTGATTGGATTGATAGTCGTTTTGATTGGCAGTCGACATCGAATACTGTACTTTCGTTAGTGAAAATCTTGTCACCTGGCAAAGTAAAAAGCAATATGTGATAGCTTACTCGAGTTTTGAAGTTGAGTATCATGCTATGGTCCATACTACCTCTAATATGTTGTGAGCCCGCTCTCTTCTGCTTGATTTTGGGCTTACTGCTCCTACCCCAATGCAAATATTTTATGATAACCAGACTACGATTTTTATTGCAAATAATTCAGTCTTTCATAAACAGACCAAACATATTGAGGTTGATTGTCACTTCATCCCAACCCCAATGCAAATATTTTATAATAACCAGACTACGATTTTTATTGCAAATAATTCAGTCTTTCATAAGCAGACCAAACATATTGAGGTTGATTGTCACTTCATCTCAAATTCGTTGCTCCAAAAATAAATTATCACTCCGTACATTCATTTTGGAGATCATATTGGCGATGTCTTCATCAAACCTTTCCCTCGTTCATCTTTTTTAACTTGTCTTCCAAATTGAGCATATATAACCCATATACTCCAACTTAAGAGGGAGTATTAGAGTCCTATTCTGTATTAAGACTACTTGTGTCATTGTGACGTATATTTATTTAACATAAATAAATGTTAGGTAGCGGAGACTGATAATGTTCTTAAACCCTAATTACTTCTCCATGTCTTCTTTCTTCTCATTCTCTAAATTTCTAAAGATTACTTTCTTTACACTTTAACTAACATAAACATGTGTCTCTATGATGTTTGTGTGTTTGTTCTGGCCCTTGCTTGCACAACAGGAACTCCCAAAATCTAATCCTACCATTATCTTTTGCCCATCTGATCAAAGAAAAGGCCAAAAAATTCCAAGTCCGACTCCAACAAAACACAAGTATTAGACAAGAATATTCACTGGTTATATTCAAAATATTCAAAACCAAAATATAACCCAAAGTGAAATCATTATACAAATAAGTATCCTGATATACAAGTGATTATTTCGGGCTTGCACTTAATTCAATGACATCAAAGCTATAACCAACATATACAGCTCTCTCCATATGTGGGAGAAGAAACAATCGATCAATCTAGTTTCTACAGACCAAATGATTAAAAAATTATTACAGCTAAAATCGAACCCAACACCGAGTGCATTGCGCCATACAATCTCCCTTACAATCAACATTATAGCCCAACACTTTCGGATTACGAAGAAGAAGATTTCGAAGGGATTTACCTTTTATTCCCCATTCCTTTTCCAAAACCTGCACATTGGTCCTCAACTCGTGTTTGAGACTGCAACCCAGAACTTCAGGGAACTTCTTCAGCAGCTTCGCAAGATCATCGTTTGACAGGCTCAAACTCCTCAGATAGTCCAATATTTCATTCACAAGTTCATAAGTTGGCACTTCTTTTTTCCTTTCTTCACCCCAGTAAGGTGAGTGGATCTGGCCAAATGCCTTTCCCAGTATTTTGTCTTCCTCCTCAACACTAAAATTAAATGCAGAAAGAGCTTGTTTACATTCTTCCCATTTCTTTTTATCTTTGTCACTCAATACTAAATTCTCAGTTTGTACAGTCGAATGTAACTCCCATTTCCTAGATGGTAAAATGGAGGCCAAAACTCCTCGTGAAACATGAGTCGGAACACCATTTGATAAATTCACGTTCATTATTGGTGCAGCCATTGCAAGATCAGGCTGCAACAAGAAATCGGAAATAGAAAGATTCAGAGTTTTAAGTAGACTAACAAATTAGGATATAGACAAAAAAAATCCTTCATGTCAAGTGATGACTTCAAGACTAACAGGTATGTGCTCAACATGTATTCTTCAAGCATATAAAACTCATCCAGGTACAGGAAGAAATATTCTACAATAAACATAGACAAACGGACTGGAATACTATGTTCAACGCGATTTGAGTGCATACCATATGCACCTCGTCACCTCGTCACCCGAAGTTGAGATAACTGTGTGCAACCATAACCAAAGCCCTAAATTGTCATGACCCAGACCAGTATTAAAATAACAAAAAAGGTGCACACTATTGGGTAAAGTGTCAGCTATTGACATTTCTACGTAAAAAAGGTCCACTTAACTTTTTAGTTAAATCACTTTTTGTTTCTACCTCTACTTTTTCTATAGCTCATATTGATATATAGGAACCCTCCAAGATTACAACTCTGCAATTACCTTTGTACTATTCATCTTTTATGGATGATTACAATCAATTTTATTGGGATTATTATACGATGTCTCACCAATATGATTTTATTCTTATCTATCACACTTTTCATTATTATATCATGTCTCACCAATATGATTTTATTCTTATCTATCACACCTTTCATTCCCATGTTAAAACTTAGATTTCTACCACCATGGGAAACTGGTTTAAATGGGGAATATTTCTTACCAGAATTTACAAATTTGTAGCTGCATGTGGCACTTTCTTGAATATTCTTGTTCAGATACAACACAAAATGGTGGAATCAAAAGAAAACATCAACATATTCTTAAGAGAGCTAGATCACGTCACTTTTCCTCTTCTATTCTTTGAGTCTTAAGGGATAAGGTCATTACTGAAGTTTATCTATACCCACTACTTGCTGGAGTTTGACCATGTGAGAAGTTGTCCATTTAGGGTCCCTAATTACTGTCTTTTTTGTGGTTTAGTTCACCATCTTTTGCTCTTCTTCCAAACGGGGAGCATAGTAAGCTCAACTTGCATCTTTGTGTGCTTTCTAGGGATGTAACATTTAACAAAAATTTACAATCTCTCATAGCAGGTGCTTGCTTCTGCATTCTGCCAGCATCTTTTTGCATTTTTTTTGTATGGACAGTTGTATCGGAGCATTTGCAACAATTTCTATTTTTTCTTATGGGCCAAAAACAACTTAAAAAGAAAATTTTAGAGTAAGTTTCATTTTGGTACTTTTAGCTTCGGCTTTTTAATAATTCAACTTTTTCACCCTAAATACAGCAACAAAAAACACCCAGATAATATTGTTTTTCTTGAGTGAATTTCGTATTTTACTCTTTATCCCAAAACTGCTCCTGTCTCCAAAGAGGATTTTATACATGTTAATCCTTTTTCCCATTGGTGTGTCTTAAGAGGAGTTCACTAATCACTTCTATGCTTGAAGTTTCCGAGCTTCCTTCTTTTAATCGAGTTTTCCCAATCTCTGGTTCTTTAGAGATCCCTTCTTTCCTTTGCTCAATTTTCACGTGAAAGCACCTTTTTCAGCATTTATCCACCATCCCTAGCACTCAGTTTTCTAGTGTGATGTATGGAATATATGACAAAGGTGTGGTGTTGGAGTATCTCTTAGAGATGCAATCATCCAAACATGACAAGAAACAACATACAAGCAGGGAACAAATGTAGAAAAGACTTGAACCCAAACTTCTCCCAACCTGTAAGTACAATCCTCAATCATATTTTCTCCGGAAAACTTAACCTATTAGCAAAGGGTTCAAACAATGCATACAAGCTTTCAAACTATTGTCACAGTTCGTCAAGAAAAGGACATTTAGGAAACTAATGGGAACCCAGTTTTACTTTTGTTCCGCTAGATAACAACAATGTTCCTCATTAGACTATGTCACACAAATGCAATTTGATTTATTCAGTAGTTAAATTTTTTGTTGCTCAAACATTGGGATGTTCCAATGCCCAGTAAGGGAAAAAACACAATCCATTTCAGGAATAATGAGGCCAAATAATTTCATCATAGAAATGAAATGAATTGGTATGAATCTAGTCAAGATAATATTGTATGTTTCTTATTTTGTGACACCTTCCCTGAAGGGGAAGAAATCTCATCAACTAAACCTTCTATAAATGTTCCTAGCCCAATTTTTATGTACATTCAGGTTGGATAATGACAAACGTTATCCATTATGATGTTTTCTGAAAAAGTTACTCTGATCATGTGTGTTTAGTGTTTCATCTTTTACTGCTCTAATCCCAAACCTGAAAAAGGACACTGGTTGTGGCAGGTTGACAGCCAGGAACCAGTGTAAAACTTACAATCACACATTTCTAAACATGGATCCTAAGAATTCTTCTATTGGGGATTTTCTTACTTACAATGTGCTTAAACTTAGCAGAAGATATGAATGAGTAGAATCAACTGAATGAAGATCCATGCCGCCAATCTCAAGTAATAGAGACCAAGCTTTGTTGAGTTGAGTTGTAATTTCTCTACAATCACAATTCTCATTTCATTCTTATAATCGAAGGCCTCTTCCAACCTCACCAATTTACATTCTAAATAAAATTATATACCTAGACAACCCAATAACCTTTGAGGGATGAGAACTATAATTGTTGTAGATTTAACGATCCTACAAAAGCCAAAAAGCAGTTTCCTTTCCCTTTTCGGCTATGCTTTTAACTCGCTAACCAGGTTTATCCTTCTCTTCTGTTTGCTTTTTCAGTAGTCATTTATTTATCAGGAGTGTTGTAATTACTTCCCAGAAAATGGAAAGATTGAAGAACAATTGTAAAAAAAAAAATTACAGGGACACCCCTTGCACTATACTCGTGTATCACTTAACCCAATTGAATTAAAAACTCGCACAAAATGGCCCCCTAACTATTTGTTTGTATCACTTCCTCCCCCTCCCTAACTATTAATTAAAATTACAAGAACACCCCCTAACAGAGGAAGGCAAAATAATACAAACAAATAGTTAGTGAACCACTTTGTACGAATTTTAATTTATAGGAGTTAAATGATACACGGATATAGTGTAAGGGGTATTTCTGTAATTTTTTCAAAAAAAAATATAGTAATAATAAGAAAATGAATCACTGTACTGATAAGATCAATTAAGTTAAATTACCCCAAAAAAAAAACGATCAGTTCAGTTAGTCCTACATGGCAATTTCATAACTCTCCATGGTGCAAACACCAATTACCCAGACAACTATGCATGTGAACCCAAATGATATTATTGATTTTAGTGTACATATATAGACATATACATATATATATATATAGGTGATAGGTTCGGAGTCAGGGGAAGACTGGAATGTTTGGGAATATGGTAGGCACTTTATGACACGGGACCGCCGGAGGCGGAGGAGGAGAGAGTAGAGGCAACACTAGGAGAAAGAGAGAAGGAAGTGGTGGAGAGAGAAGCTCAAAGTCGGGGAAAAATGACCGATGAACAGTAACCTTTGGAATAGGAGATTGATCTCCTTTATATAGGAGATAAAGGAGCCCGAAGACTACTGCTACCAAAGGACAGGTGGAGCCATTCCCTTGGAGCGACAACGTGGATGTACGGACCACTAGTGGAGGCCTTTGATACTCGACGTGGCAAGGGAGCACATGCTCTGCCCAATGTTGGGCCTCTAAGAACCGTATTCCTCAGAGTGGTCAGTGTACTTCTTGTCTTCTTGTGTTAACACACACCCCTTTCTTTCTAAGGTTGGTCAGAGTAGAGCCACCCTAAAGGTGGGGCAAATCAAGTAACTCTGACGATCCCTCAGCTCCTGCCCCCAAGCCACAATCCTCCAGAGATCCCAAACGAGGCCTCCTAGACCCTGCTCTTAGCCTAGGTCTTATCATGGAATCTTATCCTAAGGAGAGTTGTAAACTCTCTTAGGGAATAGAGAGGTTGTCTGGAGCCAACCCCCAAGTTGAGTTGGGTGGGTCAAAGCTAACCCCTGATGAATTAGTGGAGCAAGGCTAGGTTGGAACAAGCCCTTCTTGAGCGAATGGAGTGGAGTTAGCCCGGAGATGAATGACCATACTCACAATGTGCCCTCTTATGCGAGTGCCCTCATGACTAATGAGAGTGCACGTGCATGCTCGTGTATCGAATTTATTTGCTTATTTATCTTTGGAGATACACTGGGTGGGATTTGGACAACTGAAATTTGAATTCGAAATCATTCCATGCCATCTCATGATAGAATGGAATTGGCAGGGCTACTTCTTTTTGGAGAGAAGTTGTACTTGTCTCTATTCTTTCACAAGAATGGAAGTGGTTCAGAAATCAAAATACCCTCGGTCATATAAAAGAGGGAGGGTCCCTCACTTGGGTCCACTTTGGTCTTGGAAATTTTCTACCCTTGCTCCAAATTTCCTAAGCTAGACAAAAGATTTATGGACTTTGAAGAGAAGTTGTAGCCACGATTTTGGAAGTTATGGTTTTGGAGCGACAGGTTCTGGAGCAACCCACTTTGGAGCGACCTATTTTGGACCAACTTACTTTTGGAGCGACTCATTTTGGAGCCACCATTTTCTTGGAGCAACTTACTTTCGGAGTAACTCACTTTTGGAGTCGCCCTTTTCTTGGAGCAACTCACTTTTGGACGGACTCACTTTTGGATCGACCTAATCTGGAGTGACCCATTTTGGAGCAACTTACTTTTGGAGCGACTCACTTTTGGAGCCACCCTTATTTTGGAACAACTTACTCACTTTTTGGAGCCACCTTTTTTTCCTGAAGCAACAAATTTTGGAGCTGCCGCTTTTGGGGTTAATGAGTCTTCTTGCCCTTCCTTTATTATTATTATTTTTTTTTGAATAAATAAATAATAATTTTTTATTTTTATTATATTTATACATATATATATATATATATATATATATATAATTTATTTATTTATTTATTACTTTAGGAGACCCGCGAATTAAAAGAAGAGGATTTCGGCACTAGGTCATTGGAGAGAGATATTTTGGAGCCAAGACTTTGGAGCAACCTAGGTCTTGAGCCATAACTTTACCTAGAGCAACCCAAGTCTTGAGCCATAACCTATTTTGGAGCAACCCATGTCTGGTCTAAACCTTGATAACATATTTTGCCCAAAGATAGACTATGAGGAGGCAAGCCACCATCTTCGTTGCATTCGACTCTTACCTCATATTGAATTTCTTACCTAGGCACTTAATGTGTCTTCTACATTAGGGGTGGTTTGATGTGCCCTTACAAAATCTCAACAAGTTGACGATTGGAGAAGGAACACAATTTTTTACACTTACCCCAAATAAGGCGACATGGTTCGCTAAGTCATCATTGATAGTGATAGTTGCGGCAACATTGCTTTATCATTCTATTGAGCCTTATGTTCCACCAGACCTCCAATCTATTCGTGACTCAGTATTTTTACCCATCTCCCTAGCACAAAAAATGCCACACTAAAATGTGTGCCCAGGGATGGAGGCTTCATCATTCTCTAGTTCAAATGCACGGGAGGCCGGTTTCCAAAGCTACTCAGATCACTAGAGATGCGTCACACCATCTGGCCTCAAATTTCCTTGAGTACTACTAAAGCGGCGCTATACCACACTTGACTCACCCCAAGAGATTTGGTGTGGCCGACTAGTTGCCCAAATGATTATGCATGTGGACCCGAATGATGTGAAATCTTCAGTTTATTTATTTATTCATTATACTATTGGATTTTGTTATTTAAGATTTACTTTAGTAGAAATGCTTTGATAGGATTTGTTAGATAAGATGAGCATATCTTTCTTTTATCTTTATTCATCTTTTATCTCAATATTCTATTCTAAAACTCTTAATCATGTATTTTGGATTATTGATTGATTGAATGAATTATTATTTCTCTATAATTGGTGTGGATTCTAATTCTTATTTAGGTGTGGATTCCTATACTTCTTTAGGTGTGGATGCCTGAGATCTTTTTCTAATTGTCTTGCATCACTTTGCATCTCCCCGTCTCTCAACAACGAAATCCACCCATTCCTACCTTTCCTCTACCTTCCTTGACCACTATGCTACAACAACATTGTTATTAACCTTCAATAGTATCCGCGTAGAATTTGTACATGTTCAATTCAACAAACAATTGGCAAGAATGCCACATCAATCAAGTCAGAGCATAATATGGTTGCATTGAAATGCTTAAAAATCCCTTTTGTAGCATTAATGCTGTTAGAGTCTTCTTTTTTTTGTATTAAAGGTATTTGTGTTCTTGTGTAATATTCATTTAATATAAACAGATGTCATGGAGAAAGGACTGATTAAGCTCCTAACCCTAATCTCTTCTATCATCCTCTCTCGTCTCTTTCTCTAAAAACCCTAAAACTACTTATTTACAATCTCACTTGGTATCAGAATAGAAAATTCAACCATAGAATTATTCTTCTATTTTGACACATATAGTGAGGTATATACGACGTGCTGACGTCATCTTCCATACGATGATGTCAGCGTAACGCCGCCAATAGTACAGACCTTAAAGATCGACAAAACCCTAGCTCGAAACCATAGATGGTTGCACCCTCCTTAAAGCCTTGAAGTCGACGAGCCTTAGCCGTTGAAGGTTGCGACACCGTTAAAGGTCGCAGCATCTTCTTACAATCGACAAAACCCTAGCCTTACAGGTCGTGAAGCCATCGCGCCACCTTTGAAGCCCTTGCGCAGCCATCGCAACACCTGCGCAACCACCCTCAAAGCTTTTGCAGTCGGCGAAACCCTAGATCCTTTGAAGTCGGCGCTGTTTTCAACACCCTAGCTCAGCCATGACATCGCAACCATCTCTCTGTGCATCTCGCTCATCCAGATCGAAGCAATTAGTATTGACTCTACTCCATCAGTGCCGACACATCATGTTGGTATCGCTTTGTGCTTGATTTGTTCCGATTTATGCTTGATTTAGTGGTATTCATCCAGATCCGCGCGAGTTTTGTGATCTGCTTCAGTTGGCGCCACCACTGGACACGATTTCGGGTTGATTCCTCATCTTGATTCGATTTCTGGTTCAGTCATTGCTGTTGATCTTTCATTGTTGTTGCTTTTTGGTTCAGCTGCTATTAATTTATGGTTCAGTCATTGCTATTGATTTCTGGTACAATCGTTGGTTTCTGATTACTGTTGTTTATAACGGGATACACTAGTTATGGCTAAGACAAAAACCGTTGATATCAAAGATGATGACCTTCCACGCTGTGTTATCTCTGAGCGCTTGAATAGACTAAATTATTTAGCTTGGGCACACGCATTTAAAGTATTTCTTAAAGGGAAGAGACGGTTAAAGCTATATTATCAATCATCCTCCAACAACTAGTGACTCTAAACTCGTTGATTAGGAAAGTACAGATTCTGTTATGGGATGGTTATAGCATAGCTTGGAGCCCCATATTGCCACTACTGTCGAGTTATGTAATACATCTAAAAAGACTTGGGATTCTCTTGTCAACTCTTTCTCTACTCAGAGTAACGTTTCTCGAGTATATGAACTGTATGAATAAATTTTCAACACTAAGCAATCTGGTAAACCTCTCGCTGAGTATTATTCAAATCTGAAGAGTTTATGGGATCAACTATCGTAACATCGACCTCTCACTACGAATATTGTACAATAGCAACGCCATTGGGAGGACTTTAGGTTGCATCTCTTGTTTCTGGTTTGGACTCTGACTTGCGGGAGTTCAAAGATCAGATCCTTACCAGTAAAACTTTACCTACTGCCGCTAATGCATATTCTCAGCTCTTACGTTCGTCATTGGGCCACTCGTCTATTGTACCGCGCCCTACTCTTCCTAGTTCCGCGGCTTCCGCTTTAATCTCTACTAGGGACAGTCATAGTCACAATCAGAGTGGTCGCGACTGTCGTTTTTCTAGGGGCGGCTCCCTTGGTGGTGGTCGCTTAGGTAATTGGGATGAACGAAAGTCTGGTCACTGTGGTAGCACTAGTCATACTGAACCATATTGTTAGAAGAAATATAGTAAATACAGTTCTGCTCATCATGTCACTGACAGGACACTTCAATATCCGCAACTTATCTCCTCCAACAGTCCTGATGGATCTTCATCGAGTTCTCATGAAACCCTCACCACCCAGCTTAGTGAGTTGGTTCAGACTTTACACATTACTTATCCTTCTGTCTCTACTGCTACTTCAGCAAACTAAGGTACCATTGCATGTGCTGCTGTTTCTTCTCCCATATGGGTCATTAATTATGGTACCAATTCTCATATGTCAGGTAACCCCTCCTTGTTTTTTGATTTGACTCGTATTCACCAACATATTATCTTAACTGATGGCTCGTCTCGTCTAGTTAATGAGCGGGGTGTCCTTCATCCCACCTCCTCCTTGTCTCTACCTTCAAGTCTTTTTGTTCCCGATTTTTCTTTTAATTTGCTATCTGTTAGTCAATTAACTAAAGCCTTCAATTGTTCGATAACTTTTTCTCTTTCTTCATGTGTGTTTCAGGACCTCCAGACTCAGAAGATGATTGGTTTGGGCATGAGAAAGACGACCTATAGTAGCATACTGCACCATCATCTCGTTCTCCTGCATCTACATTGAGTGCTTTTGTCTCTCTACTTCAGTGGCATCTTCGCTTCTGTCACCTCTCATTGGACAAATTGAAGTTGGCTATTCCGTCTTTGCCTTCAGTGTCTAGTTTAGAATGTGACACTTGCCAGTTTGGCAAACACCACCGTAGTTCTTTTCCTCGTAGTAATCATAGTCGTGCGTCTGAGTCTTTTGATGTAGTCCACACGAACATTTAGGGACCTTCTCGAACTCCTACTGTTAATGAATATTCATATTTTATTATCTTTGTAGATGACTTTTCGCGTATAACTTGGCTTTTTCTGATAAAAAATCGATCTGAGTTACCTTCTATTCTTGCCAAGTTTTATAATGAAATTTTTACCCAATTTAGTTGGCGTATTAAGCTTATTCAATCTGACAATGCCTTAGAATACATGCAATTTGTTGTTGCTAAATTTTGTGATGATCGTGGTATTATTCATCAGACTAATTTACTCATACCTCTCAACAGAATGATGTTGCTGAACGGAAGCATCGTCATTTACTAAATGTTGCCTGTACCTTGCATTTTCACATGCATGTCCCGAAACATTTTTGAGGTAATGTTCTTACTACTTGTCATCTTATCAATCGTATGCCTTCCGTTGTCCTTTGTCAAAAATCTCCTTTCTCCCTCCTATTCCCAACCTCATCTCCTTTCTCTATTACTCCTCGGGTTTTTGGGTGTATTGCTTTTGTTCATATTCTCGATCCCGGCCTTAACAAGCTTTCACCTCGGGCTCGTAAATGTGTGTTTCTCGGTTATTCTAGGACTCAAAAAGGATATAGGCGTCATCATCCTAAGTCTCGTCGCTACTTTGTTAGTGCTAATGTCACCTTCTTTGAGTCTACTTCCTTTTTTTCCTCGTCTGGTCACGAGTTATCCTCTGATCTTCTTTCTTGCATTAAGAGGGAGTCTTCGACTTTACCTCTTCCTATGTCGTTGCTCTCGCCTCGTCCCTTGCAAGTATATCAGCACTCCCGCGATCGGCCCGTTATTTCTTTTGGCCCAACCCCAACATCTTCTCCGTCGAAGGCTCCTGCTTTGCCCCCACCTCCCCTGATGATGACTTACCCATTGCATTACGTCGAGGTAAACGTACTTGTACTCAACACCCTATTGCTCAGTATGTTTACTATTCTCGTGTCTCTTCTTGCTTTCTTTCCTTTGCTACTACCTTGTCCACTGTTTCTTTTTCCACTTCTCATACGTAGGCTCTATCTGTCTCTGATTGGAAGCAAGCTATGGATGAGGAAATGACTGTTCTTCATCAAAATCGCACTTGGGAGCTTACTCTTCTTCCCCCCGGCAAGCAACCTGTTGGTTGTTGTTGGGTATATACCATCAAATATCTTCTTGATGGATCTATCGAACGTCTTAAGACTCGACTCATAGCCAAAGGCTACACTCAAACCTATGACGTTGATTATTTGAAAACCTTTTCCCTGGTGGCTCACCTTAATTCTATTCACATCCACCTCTCTGTTGTTGTTAGTCGTTCTTAGCCTTTATATCAACTTGATATTAAGAACATCTTTCTTCGTTGTGATCTACAAGAAGAGGTCTATATGGCGCAATCACCTACCTATGTTGTGCCTGGGCGTGAGTAGCTTGTTTATCGCTTACGCAAGACTCTATATGGTCTGAAGCAATCTCCTCGTGCCTGGTTTGATCGCTTCAGTACTGTTGTTCTTGAGTATAATTTTCAACATTCCTCCTCCTATCACTCTATATTTATTCATCATTCTTCAGTCAGTACGATTGTATTGATTGTTTATGTGGATGACATCATTATTTCTGGTAATGACTCGGCTGGTATTGCTTCTTTGAAATAGTATTTGGCTCAATAATTTCATACTAAGAACTTGGGCCTCCTTCGTTACTTTCTTGGGATTGAGATTGCCCGTTCCTCTCACGGCATCTCTTTATCCCAACACAAGTATGTTCTTGACCTTCTTTCTAAGGATGGCTTTCTTGGTGCTCGTTCGGTTGATACTCCTATGAATTCCACGGTCAAGCTTAATGCTGATTCTGGCGATCTCTTGTCTGGCATTGGTCACTATCGTCGCTTGGCTGGTAAACTCATCTATCTTACCGTTACTTGTCCCGACATTACATATGCTGTTTGGGTGGTTAGTCAATTTATGCATTCCCCTCATCAGCCTCATTATGATGCTGTTTGTCGTATCTTATGGTATTTGAAAAGTGCTCCTGGTCGTAGCTTATTATATCGGTCCATGGCAACTTTGTCTGTTGATGGCTTTAATGATGCTGATTGGGCTGGTATTCGTTCTACTCGGCGATCGACATCAGAATACTGTACTTTCATTTGTAGCAATTTGTCACTTGACAGAGTAAAAAGCAATTTGTGGTCGCTCGTTCTAGTGTTGAGACTGAGTATTGTAGTATGGCCCATACGGCCTCCGAAATGTTATAGGTCTACTCTCTTATGGCTGATTTTGAACTTCCTCCTCCTGTCTCCATGCAAATGTTTTGTGATAATCAGGCCGCAATTTTTATTGCCAATAATTCCGTCTTTCATGAGCGAACCAAATATATTGAGAATGATTGTCACTTCATCCAGGACTTATTGCTGCAAAAACGGATTATCACTCGCTACATTCGTTCGAGAGATCAGATTGGTGATATCTTTACCAAATCCTTGTCTCGTTCGTCTTTTTTCACTTGTCTTCCAAGCTGAGCATATTTGACCTATATGCTCCAGCTTGAGAGAGAGTGTTATAGTCTTCTTTTTTTTGTATTAAGGGTATTTGTGTTCTTGTGTAATATTCATTTAATATAAATAGATGTCAGGGAGAAAGGACTGATTAAGTTCCTAACCCTAATCTCTTCTATCATCCTCTCTCGTCTCTTTCTCCAAAAACCCTAATGCTACTTATTTACAATCTCACCAATGCATTATACATGCATGCAACAGCAGCACCACAGCTCTATCGTTTAGTTAAATCCATTTAAAAAGTGTGTTCTTCTTTAATATACTGTAGAAACAGAAAGGGAATTGTCAATTTGCATCCATATTTTAGTATGATCACTTACTGTTTAGGTAAAAAGATGGCACTTACAGAAGAGAAGCAGAAGCATGTCCCAGAGTCAAAGGTCATCAAAGGGGAAACCAATGATTTTCCCAGCATAATTACTGTATATAAAACAAAGAAAGAAAGGAGAAAAAGGATACCTCAGCCAATCAAAATCAGTCAAAACAGTACTGGTTAATAGATCAAGGGATTTTGCCTGAATTTGTGTGAGTTTTGGCAAACTATTTCATAACAATCAATATCAGGGCCACATCATGCTGAAATTATTTCAGTTAAGGATTATTAAAGACAACAGTTACTGAAACAAAATAGTTGACACTGCATTTAGGTGAAATTATCCAAGAAATCTTTCATAACTTGTTCGACAATCTAGTGGATATTCAGATGACTCGTATAAAAAAGTCAGCTAGAATAATATTTTCTGGAAGTTGTATGCCGAGATGAGTTATCTTATCTAGTACTAGTCATTATAACAGATCTTTTTGATGCCCTTTCGTACTGAGAGTTAAATTCCCAAGAACAAAAGAGCAGAATGGGAGAGGAGAAAGAATTGAGAAAAAAATTAGGACAACCCCTCTATTCTCTAACCACTAGAATATATATAAGTATGGTAGGTGAAGTACATAAATGCACATGTACTACTAAAACATAACACATAACAAAAAGCATGTAGAGAACATGTCTCATAAATTCATAAGAGATATACAAGTGAGAAGCACAAAATATGAAACAACTAAGAATTGTTTAAGTTGCAGAAATAGACTGAGCAGAAAGGATAAACAGGAGTCAATGAGCCTACCCACGCATTTGGGACAAGGCTTTGTTGGATGCAATTGAGTATGTCCCAGATGACTGTGATCGTGTTGGTTAAAAGTCAATTATTAGTGTATAACAATGAAGTGAGTTCCCGCACAACTTAAATTTTGCAATGCTCTCATTCACAGGGTTGTTGTCCAAACCCACATAAATTGACCAACTGGCAAATAAAGACTTTGATTCCCCAAAGTTCAGAATTTAGAAACTCAAACACCATGATTTATTCTGTCAATACTACAGGAAAACATTTTCCTAATTATTTGATTAAAGTATCTGGTAAATTAATTAAAAATAATACTATGTCCAATTTTTACCTTTTTAGCATGTGGCTGAATATTTCCCTATGGGTTTCCATCAAAGTGACTTATGCATCTTGTTTTATGTCAAATTTGTGCACCTTGCCAAAACTTTTCACAAATTGATCCTTAAGTTTGGCATTCCCCACTCCCTTTCACAATCGTAAAATTTTCAAGACGGCATATTGCTTCACCTCAAACTTGACTCCAAAAAACAATCATTAGAAAAGAATGTCAAATCATATAGATGGATACTGGACAGTCATGGAGGATGCAAGGCCAAGATGGAAGAGACCCGCAATAGAAAATTACCTTCTTCCACTATGCAAATTGTTATTGGTTGGCATGTTCATTAGAAAAAATGATTTGGACACATCCATGTCATAGGAACGTAAGTATATAACTGGTAAATGGATTAAAGAAACCTCAACTTCTCCCTCAGCACTAGTAACTTGAAAGATAATCAAAATATTTATCTCTTTTTTTTTTTTTTTACTTTTGTTAAGGGGAGGGATTGGGGTTGGGAGGACATAGCCCCAGCCAGCCTCCCATTCCATTTGTCTCCAATACTGCTATAAAATGTATCACGAGATTAAAACATGTTCAAAATACTACCTATGGCTTCAACAGGTTGATAACCAATATACATCAAATATTCCTAGCTATCATTTGATAACAAAGTTGAAAATATTATTACTATATTACAAAAGCTTGAATAACGATAAAGGGGTACATCATATATATAGGCTATAGAAAATCCTAACAATGTTAATAAAACTAACTAAGAAACAAGATTCTAATAATGGGTAAATATCCCAATAATTATAATAGTATATTCTCACAATCCTAATAATGGAAAAAATCATAATAATGGGTAAATATCCCAATAATAATTATAGTACATTCTCACAATTCTAATAATGAAAAAATATCCTAATAACAATAATAATATATTCTCACAGGTACAATCAAATTTTTATTGCCTCAGAGGATACTCATAAAATAGCGTTTAGATGTCCATGGGCTTTGGAAACCTATGAATAGGTTGTCATGCCTTTTGGATTAAAAAATACTAAAACAACCTATCAGAGGGCAACGAACACTAGCTTCCATGATTTTATTGGAAAAATTATAGTATTATATATAGGTGATATAATGATCAAGTCTCATCGACAGGATAAACATTTAGAATACTTTCGACACGTATTCGAAAGGATGAGACATCATCACCTAAAAATAAAACCATTGAAATGTGCCTTTGGAGTCTCAACGGGCAATTTCATAGGGTTTTTGGTTCACAAAAGAGGAATAAAAATAGATCAAAATTAAACTAAGGCTATACTAAAAGCTAAGCCTCCTTAAACAAAGAAATAACTTTAGAGATTTTTAGGACAAATCAATTTTCTTAGAAGGATTATATCAAACCTAGCAGGAAAAACATTGGCCTTTTCTCCCTTGTTAAAATTAAAAGAAGGATATGAGTTCATATGGGCACCCAAGCATCAAGAAGCTTTCGATGAAGAAGGAAAGCTTCGTTGGGTGCTAATGAAAAACTTGATAAGAGCATCTTGAGTATCTCTGGTTCGAACAAAGGGCCAAGAATAAATTTTGAACTTGAGTTAGGGCTCGATATCAGAATCTCATGATTCCCATGCTTCTCAACAAAATCTTTGAGGCCCTTTGGAAATCTCAGAATGATTGATGCAGTAGAAGAAAAAGAAGATTTCGAAGCTTTCTTTGGAGCCATGGTTGTGAAGTTCAAAAGGTTCAAGCAAGGGAAATTAGGGGTGAGAATGACGCTAAGTATTCTGTGTTTAGCTATTTATAAGTTTTCATTTATGTGCATTTACAGCTGCTATCGTTTTGAAAATTCATTTAATTGGGTTAAAGAAATTAAACCCAATAAATGAGGGGGCATTGTTTACACCATATTTTGAAAACACTATCAACATATATTAAGTGCCCTATCGAGCAGAGTAAAAGACCTCCTTTGAGTTTAAGCCTATTACGACTTTGGTTAAATAAAAGGCTCTGTCGAACTAGCAGTTAACAAGCAACGAGATAAAGCCCGTTGTGACTCTTGTTAAGCAAAAAGGGCCCTATTAAGAGAACAGTTGACAAATTAAAGAAGGTGCATCCAAAATGAGACACGTGTCAACAAATCAGTAAAAAAAGGAGAACACAACCTCCCACTAAAACATGTAACCGTTGCATACGCCCACTAATTTAGCAGTTAGTGGCAGTTACCAACATTTCAAGAGATAAGACAATTGTCTTTTTGAATTTGAAGAGGTAATTAATCTCAACACCTATAAATAGGCCAGATCATGGAAAGTCAAGGACACGCATCAACCTGAAACAGTCTCTGTTTTTTTCATTTGCTTAGAATTAGAATTTACGTTCTTGTAATTTCAATTTTCACATTGTAATTTCAATTTTCGCATTGTAATCATTTTCATTTCCATTAGCAATAAAATTCCTCTTTTTTTCCTTCACTCAATCTCTCGAATTCCAAGTTTTTTCTGGCGAAGTTCTGAAACAAGGCATTGTGATCCAAGGGACTTGTGAGTTGCTGCGCCGCATGGCCATGCCCCATGCCCCTTGCGTCAGGGATAATTTTTCTTAGTGTAGATACAATTAGCTCAACACTCTGCACTTAACTCAATAAGCTACAATTTTCAACTTCTCCTTCAATTTTTCAATAGATATAAACCATACGGAAGCAATAAATCGTCCTTTTGACTAACTCTATTTTGAAAATCCAGAATCAATTATCCTCAAAACTGAATACAATGAGAGAGAACGCAGAGAATCGAAGACAATGCTCTACAATGATCTGTACAATAATCAATACATACATACATATATACGTATTCACAACATAGAGAGAGAGAGAGAGAGAGAGAGAGAGAGAGAGAGAGAGAGAGAGACCTGGGAGAAGACAATTATCGTCGAGTAATTGAATTGTATTCCCAATCAGAGCTTTTTGGACTTCCAATCAGTATCGAGTGGACTGTATTTCACCCCTTAGCCCCAAGACCTAGCACACAGGTTTCCTCGTCCTAAGAGCTGTACAGTAGACCGGTTTGCTTATCATTGCACCGTTCGATCCGAACCGGTCGCCGGTTCTCTATCCGTTCAAAGGTATTTTTTGCAAAGTAAAATGTAGTTGTTAGGCCTCCTTTTGTTTTGGCTTAAAATTAAATTTTTAATCTTTTTGTTTAAAGTTTAAACAAGATTATTTGTGAAATCTTGATATTTTTTCTTTGCATGGAAACTTAAAGATATTTTTTCTTTGTTTGGCAACTCAAAGTTATTTTTAATCAAATAAATATTTTACTTATTTAACTTAAAATTGTAAAAAGAAATGAGAGTAATTTTAAGCCAAATTACCAAATGAAACCTGAACAAGAAATCGCTAATTTTAAAAATAATATTTTCATCTATTCTAGCATATTGAAAGGCTACGTATGTCTAGATATTTTTAGTTTTCAAAGTTTTTACATAACTTAATAATTTCTAATATATTACGACAGATTATTGACATAATCTTTAGAGGATATAAGATTTTAATCTAGATTCCAACATTCATATCGATGTATTATGTGACTCAGTCTATGGCATTGGATAGATCATATGAGCTTAAATGTTCCTATTTAAGCACTTCAATATTAATTAGTAATGCCCTCGTTTGGATATCTATATAAGTTTATGTATAATTTGTGTGTTCTAGGTCACACATGAAACTTTACAAGTTTTGAGCTATGAAAAAGAAGAAAACAACATTCTATCCATTTGTGTTCAGATGCACCCCTTAACAAATTGCATCCGGAGGGGGTCTGGACATTTTCCACCAAAAACTTTCCATTTGAACTAGCGTCCGAAATGGTTTTGATCAAAAAGTTTTGCGTTCGAACGGGCATCTGAATGGAATACGGGAGTTCAATTTTCACGAATTTTAAAGTTCGATTAAAAAGGGAGGCGTATAAAAAGGAGAAAATATGACAGAAAATGGTATCGAACATTCCAGGAATTAAGGCGAGAAGACATAAGCTAGCTGCAGCGCTAGGGCTCAGGACAGAACCATTATCTTAACTCTCAAGAATATCGCCATAACATGAGCAGCTAACTTCTTTCGTCCTAGAGTTTGATGAAACCCTAACTGGCTACTCGGACCTTATTTAGATTTAACTTTTTTTTTCAACTATAGATTCAAATAGTTTTATGACTTTCAAACGTTTGACTTCTTTATCAACGAACTTTTCAAAATTAATCTAGTTTTCATTTTTTACTTTTTATGATTGTAATTGCGACATTATACAACTGCATATAGTCGTATTTGATTAAAAATATGAGAGACTATTCCATGAGAGAACAGATTGTGACAAATACATAATGAACGATTTGTGCTAGTCAATGATAGGTTATGCCATGTTTTTATTCTAATATCTTTCTTGGTAACTCGGCTTGGGCTTTTAGCTAAAACGGGTTCACGTTGAATAGTGAAAAAGTAATTGAGTCTTAACGAGTCTGAACTTTTTTGCTATGGTAGATCAAAATCCTACGGTTTTCTTTTTATTCGAATCAAGTTTATGATTACTTCTTTTAATTAATTCTTTTTCTAAACTTCAATCAGCCAAACGTAAAAACTTTTTTTCATATCTTGATTTACATTTTTAATCGTAATGTTATGTAACTCAGCTTTATTGTCCACGTTGGAACAATACTTGGTCATAACCACTATTTTACGAAGTAGTAGTTTTTATTTAAAATTTAAATAATTATTTTTAATGCAATAAATACAACATCAAATTTTGGCGCCGTTGTCGGGGACAATTAGCATAGTTACGAAACTTTATGATTAGATTTCTTTTTTAGTTTTCTTTCATTTTCATTTAACTCTTGTGTTGACTTGGTTTACTACTTTCCTATTTAAGGTTGTCGATGAATTGTGAAACGAGTGGGAATTAGGCATTGCAGCGCAACAGCAGTTGTTTGTTTTCATTTGTCGAAGAAAATTAGAATTAGAAGATTTTACAACCCATGCCCAGTATTTTCTAGTTCTTTTTCTTTTAGTGTCTTTAGTGTATGTGCATGCATGGTCATCAGTCTTTTCATCTTGACTTAACCCTGTTTAACCCTGATATTAAGTAGGCCATTAGGATTAATTGAACCCTACTCCATCCTCTTAGACCTCCTGCTACAACCCACTAACTAACCCAAATCCTGCCCAAATTGCCAATCTCAATCCTCCTAACCCTTAGGCCCAACAAATAAAGGAGTACTTTACTCCATCTACATACGTGTCACTGTCATGTATCCATTTGTCCAATGTTGAAGCAGCACATTATGAAATGAAGTCCAACGTTATTCAAATGCTCCTTTTTCTATGTTGGTCTTGGTAATGAGGATTCATATAAATACATAGAAGAATTCTTGAAAATTTGTTCCATTGTTAAAGTTAATAACTTTTCAGATGATGCCCTTCTATTAAAACTGTTTCCATTCTTATTGAAAGATAAAGCCAAACAGTGGTTTAATTCTTTAGAAGCAAACATAATAACCTCTTGTGCCTACATACAACAAAAATTCTAAAACAATAGTGCTTTCCCATTGGTAAAACCATTTAAATCTGGTGAGCCATTGTAACACCCCCGGTACAGACCCTAATTGTAGCAACCTGATTTATAATGACCAGTGTAGTGATCTAACCCAAACCCTAACTTTAGCGACGGTTAGTTGATAAGATTATTGGTCGCTAGAACGATGGGAACCCTAACTCAATCCGAAACCTTAATTCGACCCAAAAATCCTAAAAATACCAGATACTTAAAGGTAAAGCCCAAATACTCAGAGAAGACTCTTAATATCCTAAATTAAGTAAATAACATGAAATATAAAAATAAAAATAAAAAATTCTCATAATTAGGGTAAAATGACCATTTGCCCATAATACAGCAAAAAGTCTTAAAATTTTAAATTTTGACACAAGGACACCGTAAATTTGATATTTAAATACAATTAAGTAACAAAAGACAAGATAATATCAAAAAATGACAAACATGCCCTTAGTGGCCGGCCACATTGGAGTTTGTGCTCAAAAAGTGACTTTTTTGCTCTTGTAGGCTTAAAAATAAGAAAAATTGTATAAATTAAGCATTATTATGACCCAAGATTTTTTATACAAGTAATATACATAATAATATAATAATATAGATTAACAAAAGTAAATAAATTATTATTTAAAGTCTCTACACAATAAATAAGCCAAAAAAGTTAATTGTTGTCAAACTAGCTTAAATTGACTTAAAAGTCTACACATATTTAATTAATTGCTAAAAAAATTATGATAATTCATGGAAAGAAAAAATTAATTATAAACACATTAATATAATAGGTTTTAATAGGTTAAGATACCAAAAAATACATAAAATTAATATTTTATACATTTTCTTACAAAAATAGTACTAAAACACAATTTAAACGTTATATTAATGCAAAATCAGTATTTGGCTGCCCCAAACTTGTCATGACTGAATTCCCGCCTGCCAAATCTGAAGCCAAATTTCTTAAAAAGACCATGGCCACCCCATTTAACCAATGAGAATTTAAAAGAAATAAAAATTACCTTACACATTAATAATTGTTTTCACTACCAATTTTTTTAAATAAAATTATGACCTAAACCCACACTCTCCTCTTCATATTTTAGTGCAACATAGTGAGGGAGAGGGTTTACAAAATTTCTAAGTGTTTCAAGAAGAAGAAAGAAGAAGAAAGGAAGAAAATAAAAAAGAAAGAGTCCAATGAAGTCTAGAGGAGCCTTAAAAGCAAAGTCTTAGCCATCATTCTTCCTTTAGACCTTCAAAAAAAGTAAGTAAATTCCCTAAAATTTTCTAATATTCTCCTATAAGATAGCTCTCAATCCATCTCTGCAATCAACCCTAAAGATAAGAAACAAAGATTAGCTAAAAAATGCGTCGTAGGTGTGAATAGTGGATTATCAGTGTAAGATTAACTTTTGCATGTGCTTGCATGCGTATATTTTTTAGTTTTATGGCTTAAATATGTTCTGGAGTTTTGGTTTGTATGAGTTTATGACGTGCATGTAAAGAAAATACATCAAAAATTAACATAACATGAGCTAAGCCATTTAAACCCTAAATAACTTGATTTTCTAGACATGTGAACAATCTGCCACCAACTTTAAAACATCACAAGTAATTGTAGAAAAATGATATTAAAGTGATTTTTATGTCCAGACCTAGTTGTTTGAGTTCTATTTCGTAAAAAATTAGTTTCAAGTGATTTCGTTGTGTAGAACTCCAGATATGTCATTTTTTGCCAAAGAGTGTTATATCTTGATCACTCTGAGTTGCAGACCTAAAAACCATAATTTAAAGTATGCATCGAGCTTGGGTCAAAACATAGAACTTGTAGAGAACATGTTTATCTTGCTGTAAACAAATAATGAGCCAAATATATGAAGTCTTTATAGGTCAAAACATTTTCAAAAGTCACTGTTGTGTTTTAGTGATTGACAGAGCTCTCTGTCACACCTTTTTGTGAGACCAAAAACCTAGGTGTTTAGTAGCCAAATCCAAAAGTGGTAAACATGAAAAATGTAACTAGCATATTAAACTAAATATTGAGCAAAAATCAGCCCAAAATACACTCGGATGGTACCCCAAAAGTTTTGAGCATTTTCTGTTGAAAACCCACTCTGCAAACAATTTTTAGGCTGACTGAACCCTTTTTATAAATTAGCTATGTTTTCAAAATTTTTCCAAACAACTTGTCATAGCACAAAACATGAAACTTGTAGGAAACACCTTAAAATAAAACATCCCAAAAAATCAGAGCCACAGCCCCTGAATTAATGTCCCAAAACCGTGGCCAATAGATGACCAAATTCTGTATTTTCCTCTGTAAAGTGCTAAACAATTTTCACTTAAATAAAATAGATGTCCCTTTTACCCTAGGATCTAACCTTAGTGTTAAAATTCAAAGTTGTAGGAAATATTTTTATCTAATTGGCGTTCAAAAATTAGAATTTAAATTCATATCTAGGTATTTCAAAATACTGTTACAATTTTAAAATTGGTGCTTGAACAATTATCCAAATTTTGGCTAAGTGTAGGAGTAGCGTGCCACATTGTGGAACTTGAATATATAGATTTTAAATAATTTATGTGAATGATCGATGTATGAAATTAACAAATAGAGGATTAAAAATCATGCCAATAGGTTGAAATCATATCACATGAATTGTAGATTATACTTCGTATATTTGTACTTTATGCTTTAGTGAGTTATACCTTGTGCTATACCATATGTTATGCTATTATCAATTGTACACGGGAAACATATTGCACATCATGAGCATTCCTACATTTGCATCTTGGGTTATTGGACTCCTTTTTGTATTTATCGTGGTGGGTTAGGTTATATTAAAATTATTCTTTTCTCGACTCTTAATCTAGGGCATCCCTAGTAGTCATTTTTGTAACTATTTTGGGATACATTCCCTCTGAGCACCCTGGGTGTATCCTTGGTGTTTAAAAAAAAAGATTTGTTATTTATGAATACTGTTGGGCACCACGGATTCGTCACTAGTACTCTAGTTTTGGAAATTTAGACATTGGGTTGATACTAAGCGAGCATCCTAATTTTTAATGTGGGTAACCATATAAAGTCCTATCACGGCGATGACAATAAGTTCCTGAGGCGGCAATAACATAAAGTCCCATCACGGTAATAAAAATAAGTCCCTAAGGCGGCAATAACATAAAATCCTATCTCGGCATTGAAAATAAGTCCCTGAGGTGGCAATAATATAAAATCCCATCACGGCATTGACAATAAGTCCCTAAGGTGGCAATGACAACAAGTTCCATCATGGCAATGACAATAAGTCCCTGCGGCGGCAATAATAATAATAAGCCCATACAAGCAATAGAAATAAGTCATAAAGTAGAATTCCTGTTTTTATTTCTAGATACAAGTCGGGTTTGGCACTTGCATCGTATTCATTTGCATCACGCACTGGCATAATTATTCTTATATATGCTTGCCCTGCCGTAAATATTAAATTGTCTGTCTCTCTATTCTTAAATTGTATTGGGTATTATACGATATGTATTGTAGGATATTTTGTTGTGAATTTGTTAGACCGTTTAGAAAATTTACTTATGGGCTTTAACTCATGACATTCGTGCCACATGTAAGTGTGATGAGTTCTTCGAGAAAGTCGCCCCCGAGGACGATAACAAAACATAAACAAATCCTTACGGCCACAACACGACCACCCAAAGCAACAAAATAGCCGCCAACAGCACTTCAGTCGACTGAACCCCATAATTTATTCGACTAAAAAGCAATTGGAAAAGAAACAAAAAGCCCAAACCCAGGTCAATCGACTGGATCATCACCTCCAATCGACTGAAATACCTTACTGTCGACCTAATCGACTGAACCACCTAGTTCAATCGACTGGACCACGGTGGAAACCGACCCTCGCTACTGGAACAGCCTTTTCAAACTCGGAATCGAAGCACCCAAACTCCTTTTCGACACTCTCAGACATACCCAAGCCCAAAACTACTTAGAAACACCGAAGGAAACACCTCGAAAACCCATTTCTTTCAACCAAAAACAACCACAAATGATTTTGAACCAAAACCCGACTTTTCGAAACATAAATTGATTTTTCATGCATTTTTAAATGGTAAAAACACATAAAATTTCACGTAGCATCCTTTCAAGACATGAGAGTCTAGGATCTTATCTCGATGAGTTAAAAACTCGACACCTCGAACCACGTGAAAAGAACAAACTTTGTTAGAATAAAATTTCCTCTGGATGAACGCGTATCCCCTAGTGCCGATAGCAAGGATCAACTGTTAGATCGTCGAAAACTAAACCCCGGGCTCCCGAGAAGTTAGAGAGAAGGCAAAGCTTTCTAGGGTTTCAAAAGCTAAAGAGATGAAAAAATATCTTTTGAAAATATCTAGAGTTAGATATTTATTAGTCACGAAAATATCTTCTTTTTTTTTATAAATTTGCACCACAATGCCCAACGGCCTTGGTATCTAACCCCACATGCATTTCTAAACTTGAACATGCATAAAAAACGCATATAAACATGTTGTCACGAAAATGAATAACAACGTATTAAAATATTGCAAAATTTAAAACAGGTCAGGGACTCACAACTCTACCCCTTAAAGGAATTTCATCTCCAAAATTCAACACAAGGTCAAAGAAAATGACCCCGTCGATCACAATCAACACAGGCACGAGAGGTCGTCAGCTAAATCACTCCTAGGATACGGTCAAACAAGGTCATGCATTCTAAACAACGGCTAACTACCTCAAAGACACGAGATCTATAAACTCGTCCCAACCTCACATTTCTAACTTAGCTTCCAAGTTGGTTAATCCAAATGCCCTAAGGCAAGGAAAATCAATTTTAAGGTCTAATCTTCATGCCCACGTACTACACAACATCCTTATGCTATCAAAACATTTAAAACACATGTAAGTTAAGTACACGCAACTGTCCTCACAAGGTGATGCAATCTCTTTTCACGGCTCTTAGATATTCGAACATAGAGCTCTGATGCCAAGTTGTCACGCCCCCAAACCCGAGTACATGAATTACCCAAAAAGCACTTGTTTGTGAAACTAAGATCCACCCAAAACACCCAAGTCCAAACGAGTCAAGAACCTAACCCAAAAATAAATTTAAAACCTTTGAAAAATGCATCTTCGAGAGTTTATTTTCAGTAAAAGAGTAACCCAAAAGATTGAGGTCTAGGTTCTGAGAGCCAATCTTTTAAAACAAAACACAAAATTTTCTAAACATACCTAGACCGACCGATCGATCGGTTAAAAGACTGATCGATCGATCTTTGACAGTTCGCTATTTCTCACACACCTGTCAAAGAATCGAGGCATGCAAAGTACCAATCGATAGACCGATCAATTAGTCTAGCCCTGGACAGATTTTCAAAGCCAAATCATTGAATTCAACACTTAGAAAATATTGTACTCTTTTACAACACATACAAGGAAAAATATAATAGTTTTAAAAGTGTCAAAAACTTGATCCAAAACCTCCCTTGAGGCACATAAGTTGAAATTAAATAATAAACCAAATGAAACCGTTTAAACATCATTGAAGGGCATCCAACCAAAACCATTGTGAACTATAATGAAACCAATATAACCGCCTAAGGTTTCTCTCGTTCTCATACAAACATACATGCATTGGACCATAACTTTGAGGTTTATGAAACATAAACTATCATATACAAAACATGTTGCAACGATTACATAATTCAAATTAATCAAAATGAGAAAACTACAAGTTTTCTAGTCTACCATCACCCATAGAACTTTGCCACCTCAAGCCACATACTCGGGATCACCTGAAATTGTTTAAATCCAACAACATGAGCCAAAACCCAATAGGAGTAGAGTAGCATGAATTAAAAGCACATCATGTAACCAGTTATATGAACAACTCAATCACTCAATTCTTTAAAAATGATTTTCCATCATAAACATGAAGGCTCATATAACCCATCAACGTCACATAACTTGAAAATACCACAAGAACCATTTTAATTCTCCACACGGTTTTCAAACCAAAAGGATTTATATAACCACAATGAATCTCACATACCGACATTGTTGCACTGCGAATAATGGTAGCACGTATAGACTCCCATCTATTGACCTAGGTTCGTGACATCCAATGGCCTGCTAGGCAATGATGAGTTCTATATCTTGCCACAACAACAACCGCCTCCTATTAGGACAACCACTACATTTACGGGGACTAACTCGAAGGAGCAAAGCACTTGATTGCATAAATTTTTAGACTTTCACCGAGGAGCAATTGAGGCCCACATTCAACACATTGTTATGGTATATTCACAAATCATTTCAGGCACACAGCTTAACCAATAATTTAATTCAAGGCACATAGCCAACTCATCCAAAATCATAGAGATGAAACTATATTTTGTACAAAGCTACTCTTAATTCAACCAACCAGTTTAAAACCCATGCTCAATCCTAAGGGTTAGCTCCAAACACAAAAAATTCATATTTTTGTAACATTCACATCATTTTCTCTGGTTTTTAAAGCATATGTTCATGAAAACCATCTACACAAGTATATACCAACTTGTATTAAACCTCACTAACATAAAATATGCCTTTTATCCAACCAAACAAGGTTTAAATCACAAAACTCATCATCCATTGCATATAAACATGATAAAAATGCATATAACTACATGAAACACCATTTTAAAGAAAGTTAGTCTAGAATCTTACCTTAGAGAGTTAAAAACTCGATACTTTAGCTTCTCGTGAAAAATTAACATCATCAAAACGAGATTTCGTTCAGATGGATGCGAAGCCCTCGGCGTATACAACATCGTTCCACTCTCACAACGTCAAAAATTACACCCGGGGCAAGGAAAAACCTAGAGAGAAGTCTAGGGTTTGAACCTTTCTTCTAGATAGAAGGAGGAGAAACTTGTTTTGGAAGCTTTAGACCAAATTTCCATGCAATGGTCTGTCCTGCGCACACTTAACCCAGATAGACCGATCGATCGGTCCCGCCGAGAAAATTTTCAACTTTTGCACCATAATGCCCAAACGGTTCGGGATTAATCTTATCATGCATTTCTAAGTCAAAACATGTATACATCACGTATATCAACCATATGCAATTTATAACACGTCGATAAAAATATTACAAAATAAAAGGAACCGAGCCTCACAGGATAAGCCTTGAGGCGTTGAAACAAAATTTAGATCATGTACATGTTCTTTCCTTGGAGCACCTCCAAGCGAGGGACCGATCGAGTGGTCTGTGACAGGGGGATTTTTAAGTTACAGGATTTGAGTGTTTTGTTTCATTCCCCTCATATATATATCTCTCTCTAATCTGAAGTTCTAAGCCCTAGAAGAAGCCTTAGGGTTCCTTTAAGCTTCCTTTGCTCCATTGGAGGTTGGTCCTTACTTCTCTTCTGATCGAGTGTCGTTGGAAAAGTCATTATTCTTGTTCTGAGCTCCATATTCACACACCCATTGGAGATTTGTTGGTTGGAGCTTGTTAAGGTTCAATCCTTGCTTTAGGACACTCTAGAGGTAGGATCTATGACTCTCCTTGAATGTTTGTGTCATATGAGTTGTATATTTGAATGTATATCCATGAAAGCTTGATAATGGTATTTTTGAAACCCTAAGTTAGGGTTTGATAGTAAACCATGATAAATCTTAAAATTATGAACGATTTAAGATGAATCTAACTCATTGTTGTTGTTGTATGTGGTTGGATTTGAAAAATGAGAGGTTAGAGTTTGATTTTTTGGGCTAACCCTTAAAAATTGGAGGTTTGGGGGTTAAAGAATTAAATGATGAAATTGATGAATGATTTGATAAACTTTGGGTTGTAGGAACCTATTTACATGTATAAAATTCATGAATTTAGAGATACGTGAAATGATGAAATGATGAATTGGGGGTTTTAAATAAACCATGAGAATGTGATGAGTTTTTAAAAACCACAGTGTTCGAGGCAAAATGCCAAGATCATTGATTTGTAAACGATTTTTAAAAAAAATAAAACTAAACGGGCAATCGCCAAAATAAGCACCAGAAAAAAACTTGTTGATGTCGAATGATCAAAATAAAAACTTGTGTCACCATAGTTAATTCAGATGAATACTTTTTGGCCGATTCTTCAACTACAAATTTTGATTTCCCAAGTTAAAGCTCCGATCAGACCTTCTATTGTATTCCCGATGTGATTCTCGAATGTAGTGTGGGCTACAACATGGACTTGTGCAGTAATTTTCACAAATATGCAAATATCTCAACGCTATCTGTAATTATGAAAACCTTGCAGCGGTTTCTACAATTTTCATAAAATACTAAATTACAGTTTACACCACTAAAGAGCTGTAACTGCACTCTTAGACATAATCTCAAAACCAATTTGCATTGAGCTCCTGTTATTAAATGTTTAACTCATCTCCCTACATTAAGATTCCCAATTCTAGCCAATTAAATTTAATTACTGGCAATTTAATTTAATCGACATCTTTAAAATTCCTTAAGCACTTTCGCTTAACTTATTTGACCGTTGAATAATCAAATTCACTGGCAGGATTTGGCCTGGTCCAAACTTATAAACTTCTTTAAAGGGGTATTATAGACACCTCAATTTGACCCCGCTCAATCTTAGGTGAATCCGATGATGAAAACAGTTGGAATAGTGCCTCAGTTCGATCCCTGAGAAATGATCCAAGCTCAGTATTTGAACTCAATCATCAAAACCTTCAAACCAATGAAAATTATGTTGAACCACCAATAACTTGATATGCAAGTCATTCTTAATGTGGCGATCGCCATGTTCATTGAGGCAATCGCCAATAGACCCTCTTGAAAATCCTAACCAAAAGTGGCGACTGCCACCTCCAACCTGGCGACCGCCATCTTCCAACCTAGCGACCGCCAACTTCAAATGGCCTGATATGTCTTAGAACGTGGTAGCATCTCATTGGTTGAACAATTCTATAAATAACATATCCCAGCGTACGTTTTCAAGACAGAATTTAAGTGAGAGGTTTAGTGAGAGAAGTTCTGCCGAGTTGTCGAGCAATCTGAGCCCCGACGCCGAAACTCTGCTGAAATACAGAAAGTCAAACCCTTGATACCGAAGTTCTAAAATCCTAGCTTAGATCATCGCCTGAGGACCGAATTACCTACCATCACTCCCCGACTCGAGGATTCCTTAGCAATCCAGGTACTTTGCTTGGATCTCCGGTTCTTCTAACTCAATTTCCTACCTCTTTGGAGTGACCGGGTTAATTTGATCTTTTCATTTTAATTACATTCTTACATTACTTATATAGTTGCTACATTTGTATTCAAATTCAAGTTTTAGCTTATTTAGTTTACTTGTTTTATTTATTTGTTTACTTACATTAAGTTTTCTAATCCATCAAATTGGTGCTAATATATTTTTGACAATTACAAATTATTAATTTTGTTAATTGTTATAAATAATGCACTTACATTTATGTGAATGAAGTTATCAATACTACATTCATATTTGAGTTAAATGGTTGTATTTAATTTCTTTTCTTTTAGCATTAATATAATTTTCTTTACTAGTATTTATTTATTTATTTTCTTGTAATATTAATTTAATGTTCTTTTATCTTCTTAGCATTAGTTCAATGTTCTATCATTTTCTTTTTCTTTTCTTTTCTTTTAAGCATTAGTTTAATATTCTTTTAATAGTTTTATTTTTCTTTTCTTTTCTTCTTCTTTTCTTTACTAGTATTTCTTTTCTTTTTCATTTAATGCTAATGTTCTATTTTTTTATTCTCTTTCTTTTTATTATTAGCCTTGATTTTTTTATAATGTTCCATTTAGTATTCATTTTCTTTAATATTAGTATTTTTTTATATACAGCTCTATTTTGTTTCTTTTTCTATAGTTTTATTTTCTCTTCATGGTAATTTTTTTTGTTAAACTCAAAAATCATAAAAAGTCTTTTAATTTAATTTTCATCTTTAAGTGTATTTTTCTTTTTTTTTTGTTTTCTTTTTCTTTTATTTTCTTCTATCTCTTTTTTAAAAAATGTAAAAAGTGAATAGTTAGCTTTTCCTTTATTAGTTTAATAGTATTTTTTAACATTTGTATTCATTAACCTTTTGTACTCTTTTTGATAATATGTCTATTTTTCTAGCATATTTAGTGTTAGAAATCTTTTGACATATTTTTGCTATTTTATTTGAATCATGCTAGTTTGGATTATTTTAATAATATTGCACGCGGGAGGTTCCTTGTATCATTTAGTTAGAAATTACATGCCGTAGGACTTAGAATTTTTCTTTTGATACTTATTTTATTCGGCGTTCCATATACGCATGTTATGTATTTTAAGTATTTGATTTTGGATGCTCTCTATTTGCCTCAACTTTCTTTATTTGCATGCATTTGAGAAATCTTATTAGAGAAGTAATGATAATTTGTAGAGGCCAACCATATGGTTGGGCAAACGGGGTGCGCAATACCTTTTCTGATTCGTACCTTAGCCCCCGAATAATTTTTCTCTAGTTAAACATTTTAAAGATTAGTAGCAATTTTGATTTTTCTTAGTTTTTCTCATAAATTAAGTGGCATCTCTATTTTCAACAAAAAAAAAAAATTTCAAAATTTGGCTTTCAAGGCGTTAAAATAATTTTCAAACATCTTTTGAATTCCTTATTTTTTATCATTTCCAAAAATTCTAAAATTCTAGCGCCACAATATTTTCTAGAGACTCTGCTGGGGATTGGTTTATAAAATCAAATAAGAGGGTTAGACTTGAAAACATCATCGGTTCTTAATAAGAATATCTCATTTGCATTCTCACATGCATATGCATTGTTCTTCACCCCCTGTTTGGTCGACCCGATGTTCCGATCGTTTATCCATTTCGAGAATTGTTGGAAAGGCGGGCAAGTCTTACTGACTATATGCTTTCATAGGTGCAATAAAAGAGTTCGGGCGTACCGTTTGACCATGTCCTGCACCACTCTAGGCATGGATGGTATATACCCAGCTCTATTCAGAAGGTACCCTGTTCGATTCACCAAAATCGACCTTTTGCATGTAGTAGCTTAGAACCCTTATTAGGTGCTGCTAACCCCAGTAGGATTATGTGTTTTGTTAATTATATATTTTGATTGCGATTGTTAGGATTATGTATCCGGATTAGGCTAGTTCTTTTTTCGGGTTCGGCCCGAGTTTTCTGTTATCCCTTATTGTTTAGGTTAGCTTTTCCTTCGAGTTCTTACCCGGGTTTCGTTCTTCACCTTGTTTAGTTTTCACGTCGTAGTTTTCTTCTCGGGGTCATACCCGTTCTTTGTTTTTAAACCTTTAGGATAGTTTCTCTCTCTTTCGGGCTCTTCTTGGGTCATTAGTTCTATACCCCCGCCTTTGTTTAGGCTTGTTTCCTTCAAACCTTCACTATACCTGCGTGAGCTAGTCTTGCTTTTCTACTGGAGTACTGACCATTTTCTTTTAGAATCCTAGATCGAATTGGTCTCTTGAAGGTTAGAATTGTTTTCTTGTCGGAGTGCTGCCCATTTCTCCCTTTAGATGAACCTTTCCTCTAGAATTTAGTTGATCCTCTTCTTAGCCATCATTCTGGTTTTTGGGTCATCCTGTTGTTACGCTGCCAGTATGAGCCCAGCAGGGGCATTGTTTCAGCTTCTATGATTATCTGCTTGTGATTTGCTATTTTGGGTATTTGAGATGTTTTCTATCTGTCATCAGAATTTTATCCGAGAAGTATCTAATGCTAGTCATTCTATTTTTTGGTTCTAAGTTTTCTTCGGGTCTAAATCATTGAGCCAAAAAGATTACAGTCGATACGCGTCTGGGTAAGATCAGGGTCAGAAAAACTCTATAGAATATCTGAACAGTCAGCTGAGTCGTCGAAAATGGCAGAGAATGAGGTGAACTTGACAGCTCTGATGAGAGCTATTACTGAGATATAGAGAGCTGTGGAGCAGCAGACCCAAGCTCAAAATTAGTGTCAGGCGCAAATTTGGGCGATTCAGGCCCGTTTGTCGGGTGCTAATGAATAGCCAAAAGATACAAACGAGAACGGTGAAGACTTCTAGGACGATAACCAAGGACAGGAGGTACTACAAGTTGCTATGCCACCTCAGGCCCCCCGCTCGATGGTGGTTGAGTAAGAAATTACTGCCTAGTCTAGGGAATTTGAGCTGGCAGAGAAGATTGATCGAATGGAGAAGGTGTTGAGAAAGGCCAAAGGCGTTGAAGAATACATGCAGGATGTAGGTGGCTTGTGCCTATTCCTAGATGCAAAATTGTCTAAAAAGTTCAAAATGTTAGAGATAGAGAAGTTCGACGGCACCAGAGACCCCCGTATTCATCTAAGAATGTATGTCAAAATTCTGTCCTCCATGGAGATTGACGATCAGCTCAAGGCCCAATTGTTCCATTAATCTCTTTTTGGGACAGCACACAGGTGGTTCCTCAGTTTGGATGTGGCCAAAACTAGAACTTGAAAAGATATAGCTACGATCTTTATCAGTTAATATAGCTATAACGTCCAGCTGGACATAACTACCCGAGAGCTAGAAACGACCTGCCAGGAGAATCTGGAATCGTTTGCTGATTTCTTGACCGGGTGGAGGGGCAAAGCCACCAAGATGACGAATCAGTCCACTGAAAAAGAACAAGTGAGGATCGTGGTTAAGAATCTACAGTCACCACTGAAGTGTTACCTTATCACACAGCCACTTTCTATCTTTGAATAGCTGTTTGATGCTGGGGTACAAATTGAAGACGCCATACAATTTGGGGATATCAAAAAAGCTGAGCCTAGCAAGAAACCAAGGAGGACCTTCCTTGCAACCAACCAAAACCAATCTGTTGTCACCAACCTCGTGTCTCACCCGAATGAGGTGAATCTTCTGAACCCTTCATCCTCTGTCCAGCAATCCAACAATACCCAGCAATCAAACAATGGCCAGCAATAGCAAAGGCCAAGGAGGGTCTTCACTCTCATCAATATTTTATTATCCACAGCCCTGAATCGACTTGTCGAGAAAGGGCTTATCAAGCCCATTGGACCCCATGCCTGTACCTAATCCCCTACTGCTGCGGTTTAATGCTTCTCACTATTGCTCCTTCCACGAAGGTCACGGGTATTTAACTGATATGTGTATGAGGCTGCGTTATGAGATTCAAAACCTCATCGATAACAAAGTGATCCCTCCACCGTTCGCCGCTCCAAAGCCGAATGTCACAATTAATCCCCTACCAAGCCACGCTAAGTAGTCGGGGGTAAACTGTGTAACTCTGGAATGGTCAGAAGACCCAAGCCAGCATATCTGTTCAGCGTATCTGCCATGCCCTCGTGTTTCAGCTACTGAGGATTAGACAATATGCTCATTTATCATGGCTAAAAATGGTCGAGATAGGATGGAGAAATGGAATGATAATGCCTGGGGATGTTATCGAATGGTAATCCAAGCCTACCAACAAAAAGAGGAGGAACGCAATGAGGAAGACGATTGGTCACTAGATTATTCGACATGATCTTATGGGTTTGACCACGTGCTTGATGGCATTACTCTTTCCCAACTTTTTAAGGAGGAGATATATGTCGACGAGATGCAATCCTATTGGTTGGTAAGGGTCGTGCTAAAATCAGATGGGGCGGAGTGGGCTGACTTTTGGGCTGCTCGAGAACAACACGTGGAATACATTGGGAAAGACATCTGAGAAGAAGTTTAAAATACGTGGGCTATCGAAAATGATGAGGAAAGGAGAGAAAGAGCAGTGGTCGACGGGTTAGATGATTTGTGGGCATTTAAAAGCCCTCTGTGCATAGACGAGGTAAGACAAATCGAAGGTATAATACCAGGACTATGGGATCCTGAGGATGGTGTGGAACATCTAACCAGGAGTGGATAATATTTCAAGCTGACTCAGTTAGAGAAAGGTTAGTCAAGGAGGAAAGGGAAAGAGCAAGAACAAGAAGAAGATGATGACGCTATGCTAAAGCAGCTTAAAAAGACACAGGCCAATGTCAGCATTTGGGGCTTATTGATGGCCTCACACAAACATAAACAAGCAATGCTGAAGGTCCTGAATAAAGCCAACGTTTTGATAGACGCGACCCCAAAGTAGCTTGTTGGACTCATTCTGCCAGTTGTAGAGCCAAAAGTCATCTCCTTTTCTGATAAGAATCTGTCAGTGAAAGGAAAAAATCATAAACAAATCCCTGCACATAACCGTAAAATGCCTAAAAAAGTGGGTTCCAGTGACTCTTATTGATAATGGGTCCGCATTAAATGTCTGTCCGCTTAGAATAGTAGTTTGCTTGGGACTAAAGCCGGAACATTTCACACCAAGTAGTCAAGGAGTCTGGGCTTATGATAACACGAGAAGAAATGTGCTGGGCTTTGTATCATTCGCATTATTAGTGGGGCCTCTGGAGACATCAGTTGAGTTCCATGTACTAGACGTACCGACCTCTTTCAACCTATTGCTAGACAGGCCATGGTTGTATAACCCGAACGTCCAGGCAGTGCCATCAACTCTTCACCAAAAGCTAAAACTGTTAAAGAATGGGGCAGTTCTGATTATCCATGGAGAAGACAGCATCTAACCCCTAAGAGGAGAAGGCTCGACTCTCTTGGAGGTTCAGCATGGCGACGGGGATGTGTCGCTAAGTGGCTTCCGATTTGATGAAACGCAAGCCGTGCAAATGCTATTGAATGAAGAAGAGATGTATATCAACCCAAGAGCAATTACAATGATGAGATAAATGTTCTACCTCCCAGGCATGGAGCTAGGGCATAAGCAGCAAGGAATTCCCGAACTTATCCAGGTATTGTCGGCTTCTTGCCGTTTCGGTCTTCGATACAAATCGACGGGAGAAAATTTGGAAGGGCCTAAAAGGGGACAAAAGGCCAATTATTCAGGAACACTCAATGGGTATTTTGTCAAAAAAGGAGAAGACTTCCCGTACTGTGGCTTCCCAGAGCAATGGATCGACGAAGAAACCAACCAAAAGTTGCCAGGGCTAGAGATCTTCTTTGGTCATCAACTATCCGACATGGAAGAGGATGAAACAGTGAAAGGGGAAGAGGAAGGAAAGAAGATTTAAGAGGAAGATTGGGCAGACAAGCTTGATGGAATCGACATGGGAATGTTGTTCAGTGAAAAGATGGCATAGTTACCCGTAACTGACCCAGACTGTTTCATGATGGGCTTTAGCGCACCAACCAACTGCACCAAGCTCATTTTGGATGCGACTACAAAGGAAGTGAAGAACTGGACCTTTGAGTCTTGTGATGTGCATGTTGTCTGTTCTGAGTCCAAGTTCGAGTCAGAGTTTGTGGTTGAGGGCACGTCTGTTTGTGCACCTCCCCCTGCTTATGCTTTTGAGTTTGTAATTTCATCTTCCTTTAATGAAATGAATGAAATTTTCGGTTACTCTGCTTTGTTTGATTTATTTCATACGCTTTTTGACGATTTTAAATTCAATGGGGATATCCCTAGAGAAATAAAACTTTTAATAAAAAGAGAAGAAGAAATGCGTGCCTAACTAATAATTGAAGAAACTTTGTCAATAATCTGGGTAATAAAATTAACCCACAAAATGTACAAATTAGTTCTTCTTTATCCTTAGTTAAACGAGAACAACTAATAACTTTATTAAAAGAATTCAAATATGTATTTGCATGGTCTTACGAGGATATGTTCGAAATTGATTCCGATATTGTCTGACACCATATCCCCTTATACCCGGATGCTAAATCGGTCAAACAAAAATTAAGACGGATCTGGCCAGAATGGACTCTGAAGATTAAAGAAGTTTCCAAACAGATCAATGTTGGATTCCTAATGGTAATTGAGTATCCGAAATGGATAGCCAACATTGTACCGATTTTAAAGAAGGACAGTTGTATCCGAGTATGCGTAGATCTTCAGAATCTCAACAAGGTTAGCCCGAAAGATAATTTTCTGCTACCACACATCAACATTTTGGTAAACAGTACAGCCGGGCATGCCTTGTTATCATTCATAGATGGCTTCTCCGGGTACAATCCGATTTTGATGGATCCCGAGAATAGAGAAAAGACGACGTTCACCACGCCCTGGGGCACCTATTGTTATCGTGTGATGCCGTTTGGTTTGAAGAATGCAGGGGCAACCTATCAGAGGGCTGCCACTACTTTACTGCATGATATGATATATAAAGAGGTCGAGGTATATGTGGATGATATGATAGTCAAGTCCAAGGATCGGGATGGCCACATCATAGCACTGCGAAAGTTCATTGAAAGGATTCGAAAGTATAAGATGCGTCTCAACCAATAAAAATGTGCCTTCTGGGTTACCGCCGAAAAGATGCTCAGATTTATGATCACTCAATGAGGTATTGAAGTTGATCCTTCAAAGATCAAAGTAATTTTAGAAATGCCTCATCTGAAAATTAAGCAAAAAGTCAGGGGTTTTCTAGGTAAGATACAATTCATTAGTTGGTTCATCGCAAGATTGATAACTACTTGCGAGCCACTCTTCCGTCTGCCAAAGAAAGGAGTCGAGTTCAAATGAGATCAGAAATGTCAAGACGCCTTCGATGTTGTACGATAGTACCTACAAAATCCACATGTTCTAGCTCCTCCCGAACCTGATAGGCCAGTGATCCTCTATTTGTCAGGGGCTGATTCAGTTATGGGATGTATGTTGGAGCAAGAAGGTGAAACTAGAATCGAAAAGGTTATTTACTACTTAAAGCAAGAAGATGCCGGGGTCAAAAAAACGTTACACACCACTAGAAAAGACATGCTGGGCCTTAGTTTGGGCTTCCCAAAAACTAAGACACTACATGCTGTATTTCACGGTGAATATCATCTTCCAGATGGACCCGTTGAAGTATCTGTTTGAAAAGTCGATACTGACAGGAAGGCTGGCTTGATGGTTGCTATTATTATCAGAATTCGACCTCAGATATATCACCCGAAAGTCAGTCAAGGGTAGCGCAGTGGCAGAATTCCTGGCCGACCAACCAGTTGAGGGAAATGAAGACACAGAGTTCTAGTTTCCTAACGAACAACTAATGAAAGTAGGGGATGACCAGTGGACTCTATATTTTGATGGTGCATCTAATCAGTATGGCTATGGAATAGGAGTCCTTCTTGTCACTCTTGACGAATCACACGTCCCTTTGTTTTTGAAGCTCAATTTCGAAGTTACCAACAATCAGGCTGAGTATTAAGCATGTTTAGTTGGACTAGAGACAGCCTTACAATTAGGGGCAAGGGAGCTGGAAGTCATCAGAGATTCAGCACTAGTGGTTTCACAAGTGAGAGGAGAATAGAAGGTCAGGGACGTGACATTGATTCTCTATCATCAAGAGCTAGAGAAACTGATACCATGTTTTGAATCAGTGTTCTTTACTCATATGCCAAGACTGCAGAACAAGTTCGCCGACGCACTAGCCACCTTAGCATCCATGATTGACATACCACCCAGAGTTCGAATGAGGCCTTTGATAATTGAACAGAAGAGAAAGCCGGCATATGAAGTGACAGCCGCAATCGAAGATAGCATCGACGACCTTCCATGGTATTTTGACATTCAGAACTTCATGGAGAAAGGAGAATATCCCAAGTTTGCCAGTAAAAAGGACAAAAGGGCGATATGATGATTATCTGCACAGTTTGTCATTTGCGGTGGTAGACTGTATAAATGAGAACATTCTGGGGTCAATAAACTGTGTGTTAGCACTAAAGAGGGCCAATAGCTGATGAAAGGAATACACGCAGGAGTCTGTGGGCCTCACATGAGTGGGAACATGTTAGCCAAGAAAATCCTACGATAAGGGTACTTTTGGATGACAATGGAGACAGACTATATACAGTTCGTATATAGATGTCATAAGTGTTAGATTCATGCAAACCTTATGCACTTTCCCACGTCTCAGCTATATAACCTGACGTCGCCATTGCCATTCTTGGTATGTGGCATTGATGTGATTGGCAAGGTAACACTGAAGGCGTCAAATGGGCACGAGTTCACCTTAGTGGCCATTGACTACTTTACCAAGTGGGTGGAAGCGGCCTCCTACTCAGTACTGAAAGCCTCTCATGTTGCTAAGTTTATTAAGAAAAACATCATTTGTCGGTATGGGGTCCCCCATGAGGTTATCTTAGATAATGGCTCACATTTTCAAGGAAAGGTCTTGGATCTTTTCGAGGAATACCAGATAGTGGCTCACAAATTCTCACCATATCGGCCACAAACCAATGGAGCAGTTGAGGCAGCAAACAAGAACATCAAGAAAATTTTACAAAAGACGATCCACTCACATAAGGATTGGCCGGAACATCTACCATTTGCACTTTGGGGATACAAGACGTCGATCAGAATTTTAACAGGAGCTACGCCATACTCTTTAGTATACGAGATGGAAGCCGTGCTTCCCATTGAGGTGGAAATCCCTTCACTAAGAGTAGTGGCCGATGCCAGTATTTCAGAAGCAAAATGGTAAAGGAATCGAATGAAAGAGTTGCTCTTGTTTGATGAAAGAAGGTTGTAGGCTCTGTTTCATATGCAAGAATACCAAAGGAGGATAGCTCGAGCATTCAATAAGAAGGTCAAGACCTTCTCTCAGAGAGGTAGATTTGGTTCTTAAGGAATTCAGAGCTCCCATCTTTGACCCGAGAGGACAGTTCAAGCCAAACTGGTTTGGACCGTTTCTAATCAAAACCATCATGATCGGTGGTGCAGTGATTATTATGGATTTGGATGGCAATGTATTCTCTATGCTAGTTAACCTCGATAAGCTCAAAAGGCACTATCCTTGAGGTAAAAATAAAGAAAAGATGAAAGCTCGCTGAGTTAAAAATTAAAAAGGCAATTTAGGAAAAAGTTAGTGCAGCCTGCAAGGCCGAAAACCCGAAAGGGCGACCTTGGCAAAAGTTAGGGCATCAGAAAAGGAGAGCATTAATACCTGAGTGCAAACCAAGCCTGAACTACATTATGGCCTGATTCCATCTTTTTGGGATACGTAGAAAGTTTCTTTTAAGAAGTCCGGCCACATTCTTTGTTTTCAACCATCTTTGAAACTGAGTAAGACCAATGCAAAATAATCCTTAGTCATTTTTAGGTACTTGATTATATTCTTTGTCACAGTCCAATGCTTCTACCCTGGGTTAGACTGATATTTTCTAACCATTCCAATGGCAAAGTTGATATCGGGTCTAGTTCAAAGCATAGCATACATTAGACTTTCTACTGTCGAAGCATAAGGAACCGCCTTCATCTTCTCTATCTCATCAGGTGTCTTAGGACACTAATCATTGGATAGAGTGATTCTATGCCTGAAAGAAAAAATTCTTTCTTAGAATCCTGCATGCTAATATGAGCAAGGATATCATCAATATAGTTTGCTTGTGAAAAGCCCAACATCTTTTATTTCTAATCTTGCAAAAGCTTGATCCCAACGATGTGATTGGCTTCTCCCAAATCTTTCATATCGAATTGCCTAGATAACTATACTTTTATCAAAGATAACACCCCCACATCATTTTCGATGAGGAAGATATCATCTATATAAAGTATTAAAAAGACTACTACGCTTACGTCACGCCTTTTGTCCACATATGACTCATTTGGACTCTAATCAAAATCATAAGCCTTTATGGCTTGATCAAATCGAGTATTTCAAGACCTCGATGCCTACTTAAGTCCATAAATGAATCTCCTAAGCTTGCACAATATGTGCTCTTGGCCGTTTGCTATGAAACCATTTGGTTGTACCATATAGATACACTCGTTAAGACTTCCATTAAGGAAATTTGTCTTGACATCCATTTGCTAAATTTCATAATCGAAATGAGCTACAATGGATAAGAGAATCCGAATAGACTTAAGCATAGCTACCGGCGAAAAGATTTTCTCATAATCGATCATTTCTTTTTGAGTGAATCCTTTTACAACAAGTCTAACTTTGAAGGTTTTAACCTTCCCGTCTGCTCCTCTCTTCCTCTTCTAGATCTACTTACATCCGATGGGTTTTATCCCTTTAGATGGTTCTACAAGTTTTCAGACTTGATTAGAATACATAGGTTCTATCTCCAAATTCATAGCCTTTAGCCAAAGATCTGCATCTTTGTCCTGGAGTGCTTTATTGTAGTTACAGGACTTGGTATCCAGTTCTGTCGAGATCTTGTCAAAAGACTCTCCTAAGAACATATACCGATCGGGTTGATGAACAGCCCTCCCATTACAACGAGGCACTACTTGCGTCTATTTACTAGCAGTAACATGCTGTGTAGAATTTGATCCCTATGCACCATTACCCACATGCTCGTTAGGCATGCTAATGGTAACACCCTAATCATGATCTACACCTGTCCCGATAATCCTCCCATTACGACGAGGCAATGAAATATCAGTGACTTGTGGTTCCTCTTCTATTCTATTGGTATTTTCTCTTATTTCTTCTAAAATAATTTTACTTTTGGGCCTGTGGTCCATATTATAATCATCTTTCAAGAATTAGGCATTGGTGCTAATAATAATCTTTTGATCCTTAGGATTATAAAATAGACCACCATTTGTTCTCTTGGGATACCCCATAAAGAAATAGACTTTTGTCCTCAGTTCCAACTTACTTATGTTCCCTTTCAGCACATGTGCTGGACACCTCCAATCTGAATATGTCTTAGACTAGGCTTACGCAATATGTCTTAGACTAGGCTTACGCAATATGTCTTAGACTAGGCTTACGCCCGATCCATAATTCTGTGAGAGTAGAAGGTGCAAACTTAGAAGATATCAAGTTCAAAATATAAGCCGCTGTCTTTAATGCAAGTACCCAAAATGAATCGGTTAATCTTGAATAACTCATCATTGATCTTACCAACTCCATAAGAGTCCTATTTCTTCCTTATGCTACACCTTCTATTGCGGAGTACCTAGTGCAATCAATTGGGATATAAACTCTTCTGACGATAAGTAGTCCCTAAACTCTCCAAAGAGGTGTTCCCTATCATGGTCGGATTGTAGTGATTTGATACTTTTACCTAGACGCTTCTCCGCATCCGTCTTGAATTCTTTGAATTTCTCAAAGCATTCAGACTTATGGTACATTAGGTAAATGTATCCATATCTTGAGTAGTTGTCAATAAAACTGACAAAGTACTCAAAGCCACCTCTAGCCCGGATAGTCATAGGATCACATATATCAGAGTGAACCAGTTTTAACGGTTCTTTAGCACTATAACCTTTAGCCGAGAATGGCCTCTTGATCATCTTTACCTCAAAGCAGGACTCACAGACTAGAAGTGCCTTTAATTCTAATGAACCCAAAGGTCCATCTTCTACCAGTCTATTTATTCTTTTTAGAATAATATGACCCAAGCGTAAGTGCTAAAGAAATGCTTAGTCATTAAAGAATGAAACTTTCTTTTATATGATAAATTAGATGTATTATTCAATTTCAGTTAGTTGCAATGTAGGAGAGATAGAAAATATAATATATAGATCATCCACTAATGTACCAGAACAAATAAAATGTTTTTTTTTCTTAATAACCACAAAGTCATTAACATGAACAGAATATTTGTCCTTTATTAAATTAGAAATCAAAATTAAATTTCTTCTAATTAAAGGTACATAAAGACAATCTTTCAAAATTAAAATTCTATCTCTACTAAAACTGAGAGTGGCATCTCCTACCGCAACTGCTGCCACCCTGCCATTATTGCCCATACGTAGGTATATCTCTCCATCATTGAGCTATCTGGTTTTCTGGAACCTCTACAAAGAATTACAGATATGATTAGTAGTTCCTGTATCTACAAACCAGGTACTAGTAGATAATACTGCTAAACATGTTTAAACTACTAGTGAATAAAAATTACCTAATTTATTCAGCTTACTTAGAAAAATCGAACACTTCTTTTTTCAATGCCCAAATAGGTTACAGTGATAGCACTTGCCTCTCGGCTTCTTCACACTAGTTTTTGGCCCCTTGGCAGCTTTTGGACCCGTGTCTCCCTATTTCTGAGTTTTTTTTTCTTCTTGTCTTTTGACTTAGAGGAAGAATCTTTTTTAACCACATGCACAGAACTTGGCTTTTTAAGAATACCATCGGCTGCTTAAAGTTATTTAAGAAGTTCAGCCATTGAAAAGCTGAGCTTATTCATGGAATAATTCAGGCAGAACTACTTAAAGCTATTAGGCAATGACTGGAGTGTGATATCAACCTAAGTTTTTTCGTCAATCTCAGCTCCTTGGATCTCCAGTTCATTCAGAAGATTGATGATCTTCAGAACATTATCCCTAACTGGGGTGCTTTCAGTCATGCTTGTATTCATAAGAGACTTTATGGCACCTGCCTAGTAGCACAATTTTGATCCCCATATATTTTTTTGTGGTTCATAATCATGTCATAGGCACTGGGCATAGACCGATGCTGACGCTGCAATATATTTGACATGGAAGCAACGAGACATCTGATCAGCTTTCTACTACTTCTGATAAGCGCGGGTTTCCTGTTCAGTCATCCCCTCATTAGGTACTGGTGGACAAATTTTAAATAATACAAATTTATAATCTTCAGCAGTTAAGATAATGTCCAAATTTCTTTTCCAACCTACATAATTTGGCCACATTAGTTTGTTTTCTTTGAGTCTGGTCGAGAGTGGATTGAAACCCATTTTAATCCTGAAAATTACATAATTAAAAATAACCGCTAATTATGACGAATAAAATTTTAAATTTATTTTAAATTTGATTCACTCTACCAATTAAAAAAAAATTTCGCCGGCAGCCTGGTACGCTGTGAATAGCATACCTCGATGGGAGGACGTCTACTATCCATTATTTGTTCAGACAGGCCAATTCTTATTAATTTTACTATCCAAGCAACTGACCATGCCAAGAAAAATTAAATAGCTAACGTAGTTTTGATCCAGTAAATAATAATAGCGACTCAGATTGGGAGAATACTATTATTTACAGTTCAGTGTTAACCACCACCTAATTCCAAATTAATCGCTTTGCAATGTACCATTCAAATGGAGAAGTGATCTACACTAATAATTATCCAGAATTATCCCTAAAAGAGATTTGTACTGGCAATACAGCAATTAATGCTGCCCGATGGTCAGGAAGGTTTTACTGCCAACACACAGAATTAATTACATTACCTACGAATTGGTGATAAAGATTATGAGATTTATCTGTGAATAAATTTCTTCTTCCACTTAGATTTTTAAAATATATTTAAGGGGTATAAAAATTCGTTTAATTAAAATAAATTTATTAATTTTGAAAACCTCACGATCTGAAAGATTCAAAAACATCTTTACGTGAACACAATTCAAAAGATTTTAATTTTTTAAACCATCTTTTCGTGTTTTAATACATAACAAATAAAATTCAATTAATGCACAATTTTTTCTTTATTTTACAACTAAGGTATTGATTAAGGGTATTTAAATATTTTATTTTTATGTTATATATTTTTCAAAAAAAATAATTTATTAAGATTAAATATTATTTTATTTAATTAATTTAAAATTTGAAATTAATTTTCATATTTTTTCAAGATATCCGATTAAAAAAATTATCTTAAACGTGTTATTTTGTAAAAATAAAATATCTAAAATTTTCTATTTAATTAAAAACTTTTAATTAAAAAAATCTTAATTTTATTTTTCATTTCAAAATATTAATTAAAATCAAATTTTTTGAATTAATTAAATTAACAGGAATAAATAAAACAGATATACATCATCCAAACAGTTTAAAATAATATAAATGCAAGATATGTATATATATCCTGATTTTGTGATCAAACAGAAACTCTATTGATTTTCAGTTTCATGTTCAAAGATAAACTGCAATCTTTTAATTCTTTTTTGAATCAGTTTTCGGCATCTAAGTTACATCAGGATTTTTTGATATGCGGTGTTATAAATATACAACACTCTCGAGCCTCGAAAACATTAAAAAACACCGGCCAAAACAACCCCGAACACAAGCCTGCACCGCCGGACCACCGACGCCGCTGGCGCCGTCGCTGTGGCAACATTAAGGGGCTTTTGCCACATGTTCTGAACTTCATTATCGATCCCGTTTTTTTTGAAAAATAGCTTTTAAAAAAAATTATTTTTTATAAAAATTCCAGCTCGAAAATAGCTTTCGATGGCCGCCGAAATAGCCCCGCCGCCTGCCCTGCGCCGTCGCCTATTTGGGCTTTTCTCGTGGTCGTTTTGGTTCCCGTTTTCTCAAGTTTTTAGCATTGATATCCAGTAACATATTTTTCTTGAAGAACGCCTCAAAAACAACCTCGAAATAACCTGGTCCTCCGTCTAAATATGTTCCTGATATCCAGCAACATAATTTGTGTGCTATTTTTCCTCTGATTTTTTTCATAGTTTTGAACTATTTCTCCAGGTAGTTATATAGTTGTATTATGCCTAAAAAACTCCTGAAAAATAGTCTAAAAAATATCCCAAAAAACTACCAAAATTGACCCCAAATCGCCGTCGGTGGTGATTGTTTCTGTTGGTTTTTTTTTTGGCTATTTTGGGACCTATTTTACTGTTGTTTTTAATGCATAAAACTTGCAAAAACTTACTTAAAAAATAGTAGCAAAATCGTGAAAAAATCACCGCGATCCGTGGCCCGAACCACCTGAAACCACCGCTGATGTCACCGCCTATTCTTTGTGTTTTTCAATATTCAAACATATTCTTAAATATTCTAAATAATATTTAAAAACAAATAAAAACTCTTACATCAAGAATCTATGTCCTGAAGGTTCACATTCGAACTAAAAGGATTAAATTATCACGATCAACCCTCGTGATTTAAAAATAAATAATAATAATCATTCAACTTTTCAATCAAACATTAATAAAATAATGATCATAAAACTAGGATTAGAACGCCTATAAAATAAAGTTAGTACAGTTCTAAATCTACCCGACCCCTCCTTTAACCGAAAATAAAATCAAAATGGCTTTGATACCAATTATTGAAGGCAAATGGTCAAGATCATTGATTTGTAAATAATTTTTTTTATAAAAAAAAAAAACACTAGATGGACAATCACCGAAATAGGCTCCAGATAAAATTTTTTTGATATCGAACGATCAAAATAAAAATCCGTGCCACCATAGCTAATCCAGATGAATATCTTTTGGTCGATTCTTCAACTACGAATTTTGATTTTCTGAGTTGAAGCTCCGATCAAGCATTCTACTGTATTCCCGATGCGATTCCCAAACATAGTATGGGCTACGGTAGGGACCTATGGAGTAATTATAACATAAATTTCTAGTGTAATCCAGATACCCATCCAGTGGTTTCCGCAAACATACAAACCTCTCAGTGGTTTCTGTAAATATGAAATTCTTGCAACAGTTTCTGTAATTTTCATAAAACACTAAATTATAGTTCACACCACAAAAGAACTGTAACTGTAGTTTTAACTATAATCTCAAGACCAATTTGCATTAAACTCCTATTATTAAATACTTAACTCATCTCTCCACGTTAAGATTCTCGATACCCGCTAATTAAATTTAATTATTGATAATTTAATTTAATCAGCATTTTTAAAATTTCTTAAACCCTTCTGTTTAACTTATTTGACCGTCGAATAATCAAATCCATCAGTAAGGTTTGGCATGATCAAAACTTATAAACTTTCTTAAAGAGGTATCGTCAATCCCGAATAATCGGGACGTGAATTCTGTCAATAATTAATATTCAACACATAATTATTACCGGTATCCAACTCACCGGGATTATAAATCCATAAAAGATCGCATTTTCTAATGAATTAAAACAAAGAATATTAAATATACGCAAATAATAATTATTTTGTGATTAAAAGCATAAGTATTCATAATAAAATTGGAGTGTGAATTAATTTATATAGTCAGTATAAAATTAATTGCCTCAAAGTGGTCCTATTTAATACACACAAAGTGTACCATCACAGCGAGTCAGAACAATAGACAACGCTGCTATCTGTTCTCCGTAACCAAGACATGCCTACTAAAACTCTGTACTATAGTCGTACCGATGGTTTTTCTATTTTCATCTAAACTATAAACCAAACTTAATATTCTGTAAGAACCTTTTATCTGCCTTTTTATGTGCAAGCCGTAATCTACACACCAAATTAAATACTGCATAGAATAAAGGACAATCATGCATAACATTAAACAAATATTATTTTATACATTACTCATTAAGATTCTCATAAAATAGAAAAATAATTTTATTAAAATAAAATTAAATACTAAAACCAAATAAAATCTATAGTTTTTAGTATACAACCTTGATAATCTCCTACTTATACAAAAAATCATATTGTCATACATTTGACTCCCATGCTCTCTACATAACTATCAAAAGTTTTAGCCGGTATGCTCTTTGTAAAAGAATCTGCAAGGTTGTATCCTGACGCAATCTTAGTCACAGGAATATCACCCCTTTGTACAATTTCTCGTATCAGGTGATACTTACGCTCAATGTGTTTTCTTTTCTTGTGGACTCTTGGCTCATTTGAGTTTGAAATAGGCGACTGAGCTGAAGGCACCACATCTAGATCAAACATGAAGTTCTTGAGTTAAACAGCATATTTTGCTGCTTCAAAAGTTGCCACGTACTCGGCTTTCATGGTGGAATCAACAATGCAGGATTACTTGATACTCCTCCAACTTATAGCTCCACCTCATAAGGTAAACACATATCTTGACGTAGACTTACGAAAATCTTTGTTTGGTTAAAAATTCGAGTCTGTGTACCCTAAAGGTACTAGACTGTCTGCCTGGTAAACTAAAATATAATTTTTAGTCCTTTTCGGATACTTGATTATATTCTTTACCGCAGTCCAATACTCCTGCACTGGGCTAAATTGATATCTGCTAACCATGCAATGGCAAAGCAAATGTCGGATCTAGTACAAAATATAGCATACATTAGGCTTTCTAGTGCAGAAGTATAAGGAACTGCTTTCAATTTTTCTATTTCATTAGGTGTCTTAGGACACTGATAATTGGATAGAGTGATTCCATACTTGAAAGAGAGAAATTTTTTCTTAGAATCCTACATTCTAAAACGAGTAAGGATATCATCGATATACTTTGCTTGTGATAAGCCCAACATCTTTTGTTTTTAATATCACAAAAGTTTGATCCCAAGAATGTTACTGGCTTCTCCCAAATTTTTCACATCGAATTGCCAAAGTAACTATACTTTTATCGAAGATAACACTCCCACATTGTTTTCAATGAGTAAGCTATCATCTACATAAAGTATTAAAAAGACTACCATGCTTTCGTCACACTTCTTGCACACATAAGACTCATCTAAACTCTGATAAAAATCATAAGACTTTATGACTTGATCAAATCGAGTATTCTAAGATCTCGATGCCTACTTAAGTCCATAAATGGATCTCTTAAGCTTGCACAACATGTGCTCATTGTCTTTTACTATGAAATCATTGGTTGTACCATATAAATACACTTGTCAAGACTTCTGTTAAGAAAAATTATCTTGACATCCATTTGTCAAATTTCGTAATCAAAATGAGTTGCAATGGATAAGAGAATTCAGATAGACTTTAGTATGGCTATCGACGAAAAGGTTTCCTCATAATCGATCCTTTCTTTTTAAGTGAACCTTTTGCAACAAGCTTAGCTTTGAAGGCTTTAATCTTTTCATCTGCTCCTCTCTTCCTCTTGTAGATCCACTTACATCCGATGGGTTTTGTCCCTTTAGGTGGTTCTACAAGTTCTCAGACCTGATTAGAATACATAGATTTTATCTCTAAATTCATAGTCTTTTGCTAAAGATCTGCATCTTTGTCCTGGAGTGCTTTATTGTAGTTATAGAGTTTGGTATCCAGTTCTGTTGGGATCCTGTCAAAGACTCTCCTAAGAATATATACCGATCAGGTTGATGAATAACCCTCCCACTATGACGAGGCACTACTTGCGTCTGTGTACTAGCAGTAACACGTTGTGCAGAATTTGATCCCTGTGCACCATTACTCACATGTTCGTCAGATATATTAATGGTAGCACCCTAATCATGATCTGCACCTGTTTTGATAATTCTCCCACTATGACGAGGTAATGGGATATCAGTGATTTGTGATTCCTCTTCCGTTTTACTGGTATTTTCTCTTAATTACTCCAGAATAATTTTACTTTTGGGCATGTGATCCATAATATAATCATCTTTCAAGAATCGAGCATTGGTGCTAATAATGACCTTCTGATCCTTAAGATTATAAAATAGACCGCCCTTCATTCCCTTGGGATACCCCACGAATAAATAAATTTCTATCCTCGGTTCCAACTTACCTACGTTCCCTTTCAGCACATTTGCTGGACACCCCAAAATTTGAATATATTTTAGATTAGGCTTACGCTCGGTCTACAATTTTATGGGAGAAGAAGCTACTGAGTAAGAAGTTACCAAGTTTAGAATAGAAAGCATTGTCTCTAATGTAAGTTCCCAAAACGAATTAGGTATTCCTAAATAACTCACCATTGACCTTACTGTCTCCATAAGAGTCATATTCTTTCTTTCTTCTACGCTGTTATGTGGCGGAGTGTTTAGTGTAATCAATTGGGATATAATCCCATCTGACGATAAGTAATCTCTAAACTCTCTAATGAGGTACATCCTATCACGGTCGGATCGTAGTGATTTGATACTTTTATCTAAACGCTTATCCGTCTCCTCCTTGAATTTTTTAAATTTCTCAATGCATTTAAACTTACGGTGCATCAAATAAATGCATCCATATCTTGAGTAGTCGTCAATGAAACTGATGAAGTACTCAAAGCCACCTCTAGCCTGGATAGTTATAAGACCACACACACCACAGTGAACTAGTTCCAACGATTCTTTAGCTCTATAACCTTTAGTCGAGAATGGCCTCTTGGTTATCTTACCCTCTAAGTAGAACTCACAGACTAGAAGTGTCTCTACTTCTAATGAACCCAAATGTCTATCTTCTACAAGTCTATTTATCATTTTTAGATTAATATGACCCAAACATAAGTGCCAAAAAAACGTTTGGTTCATGAAAAAATAAAACTTTCTCTTGTATGGTAAATTAGATGTATTATTTAATTTAGTTAGTTGCAGTGTAGAAGAGATAGGAGATATAACATATAGATCATCCACTATTGTACCAGAACAAATAAAATATTTATTTTTCTTAATAACCGTATAGTCATTAAAGTGAAGAGAATACTTGTCCTTCATTAAATTAGAAATTAAAATTAAATTTCTTCTAATTGAAGGTACATAAAGACAATCTTTCAAAATTAAAATTATATCTTTATTAAAGCTGAGAGTGACATCTCCTACTGCAACTACTGCCACCTTGGCATTATTGCCCATATGTAGTTATATTTTCCCATCACAGAGTTGCTTAATTTCTTGGAACCCCTGTAAAGAATTGCAGACATAATTAGTGGCTCCCGTATCTACACACCAGATATCGGTAGATAATACTACTAAACATGTTTCAACCACTAGTGAACAAAAATTACCTGATTTGTTCTGCTTATTGAGAAAAATTAGACGCTATTTTTTCCAATATCCAAACTGGTTACAATGATAGCACATGTCTCTCGATTTCTTCATACTAGCTTTTAATCCTTTAGCTACTTTTTGACATGTGCCTTCATGTTTTTAAACTTTTTTTCTTGCCTTTCGGCTTAGATGAAGAACATTTTTCACCCACTTGCACATAACCTAACTTCTTAAAAACACCATCGGTTGCTTGAAGTTCTTCAAGAAGTTCTGGCAATAAACAACTGAGCTTATTTATAGAATAATTTAGGCAGAACTACTTAAACCTATCAGGCAACGACTGGAGTATGATATCAACCTAAGTTTTTCCATCATGGGTTTTTCAGTCAATCTCAGCGTCTAGGTTCTCTAATTCATTCAGAAGACTGATCATCTTTAGAACATGATCCCTAACTAGGGTGCCTTCAGTCATGCTTGTATTCATATAAGACTTTATGGCCACTTGCCTAGCAGCACGATTTTGATCCCCAAATATTTCTTTGAGGTTCATAATTATGTCATAGGCACTAGACATAGAACGATGCTAATGCTACAATACATTTGGCATGGAAGCAGTGAGATATCTAATTAGTTTTTTGCCCCTTCTGATAAGCCCGAGTTTCTTGTTCGGTGGCCTCCTCAGCAAGTACTGGTGGACAAATCTCAGATAATACAAATTTATAGTCCTCAATAGTTAAAATAATGTCCAAATTCCTTTTTTAGTCTACATAGTTTGGTCCCATTAGTTTATTTTCTTTGAGTATGGTGGTCAGTGGACTAAATGCCATTTTAATCCTAAGAATCACATAATTAAAAATAACCGTTAATTATGATGAGTAAAATTTTAAATTTATTTTAAATTTGGTTCTCTCTACCAATTAAAAAAAAATGCCAGCAGCCAAGTACCCTGTGATTAGCATATCTCGATAGGAGGACGTCTACTATCCATCGTTTGTCCAGACAAACCATTTTCTATTAACTTTACTATTTAGGCAACGGACCATGTCAAGTAAAATTAAATAGTTGACATAATTTTGGTTCAGCAAATAATAATAATGACTCAAATAGAGAGGATACTATTATTTACAGTTAAGTATTAACTGCCACCTAATCCCAAGTCAATCATTTCATAATGAACCCTTCAGATGGAGAAGTGATCTACACTAACAATTATTTAGAATTATCCATGAAAGAGATTCGTACTGGCGATACCGTAATTAATCTTGTCCGATGGGGAGGAAGGCCTTACCGTCAATACACAGAATTAATTATATTATCTACGAACTGGTGATGGAGACTGTGAAATTTATCTGTAAATAAATTTTCTCTCCCACTTAAAATTTTAAAATATTTTTGGGAGTTATAAAAATCTTTTTAATTAAAATAAATTTATTAATTTTAAAAATTACACGATCCGAAAGATTTCAGAACATCTTTTCGTGTACACAATTCAAAATATTCTAGTTTTTCAAACAATCTTTTCGTGTTTTAATGCGTAACAAATAAAATTCGATAAATTGATAATTTTTCATTTGCTTTATAGCTAAGGTATTATTAAGGGCATTCAAATATTTTATTTTTACGTTACGCATTTTAAAAAAAAAAAATTTATTAAGATGAAATATTTTTTCATTTAATTAGTCCAAAATTCAGAATTAATTTTCACGTTTTTCCAAGACATCCGATTAAAAAAAATATCTTAAATGTGTTATTTGGTAAAAATAAAATATCTAATATTTTTCTATTTAATTAAAAACTTCTAATTAAAAAAACTTAATTTTATATTTCATTATAAAATATTAATTAAAACTGAATTTTTTGAATTAATTAAATTAATATGAATAAATAAAATAGATATATATCTACGCAGTTTAAAAAAAATAAATGCAAGATATATATATATATATATATATCGATTTTATGATCAAACAGAAACTCAGTTGAGTTTTGGTCTCCTCTTAAAAAATAAACTGTAATCTTTTAATATTTTTCTGAATCAACTTTCGGCATCTAAGTTGCATCAAGATTCCTCGATATGCACACTCCTGAGCCTCGAAAACATCAGAAAACACCGATTAAAATAGCCCCGAACACAAGTCTCCACCGCCGAACCACCGACATTGCCGCTGCCGCCACTTCAGGCTACTTTTGCTGCTTGTTCCGAACTCCGTTCTTGACCTCATTTTTTTCAAAAAAATAGCTTTTGAAAAATATTATTTTTCTATAAAAACTTCGATTTGAAAACAACTCAAAAAATAGTTTTCGATAGTCGCCGAAACTGCCCCGCTGCCTGTTTAGGGTTTTTCCGTGATCGTTTTGGTTCCCGTTTTCTCCTGTTTTTAGCACTGATATCCAGCAACATATTACTTTGAAGAACGCCTTGAAAACATTTCCAAAAAAGCTCAAAAATAGCCCCGAAATAGCCTGGTGCTGCCCCTAGAAACTGCCGCCTATTGCGATTTTTTGTGTGCTATTTTTCCCTTGATTGTTTTTTTATAGTTTTGGATTGTTTTTCCAGGTAGTTAAACTGTTGTATTATGCCCAAAAGCTGCTCAAAAATAGCATAAAAATGTCCCCAAAAACCATCAAAATCGGCCCTGAACTACTGTCGGTGAAGCCGCTAGGGGTGGATATTTTTGTTGGTTTTTCTTGGCTATTTTGGGACCTATTTTACTGCTGTTTTTAATAAATAAAACATACATAAATTTATCAAAAAAATAGTAGCAAAACTGTGAAAAAACTACCACAATCAGTGGGCCAAAACACTCAAAATCACCACCGGTGCCATCACTTGTTCTTCGTGTTCTTGGATATTCAAATCTGTTCTTAAATACTCTAAATAATATTTGAAAACAAATAAAAGTTTTTACATCGAAAATATATGTCCTGAAGGCTCATATTCGAAGTAAAAAGCTTAAATTATCACGATCAACTCTCGTGAATAAAAAATAAATAATAATTATCATTCAACCATTTAATCAAATATGAATAAAATAATAATCATAAAATCAGGATTAAAACGCATACAAAACAAAGTTAGCACAGTTCTAAATCTACCCGACCCCCTCTTTTAACTGAAAATAAAATCAAAATGGCTCTGATATCAATTGTTGAAGGTAAAGTGCCAAGATCATTTATTTGTAAATGATTTCTCTAAAAAAAAAATTGGATGGACAATCGCCGAAATAGGTTCCAGATAAAAACTTTTTGATATCGAACGATCAAAATAAAAACCCGTGCCACCATAGCTAATTCAGATGAATATCTTTTGGTCAATTCTTCAACTACGAATTTTGATTTTCTGAGTTGAAGCTCTGATCAAACCTTCTACTGTATTCTCGATGCGATTCCTAAATATAGTGTGGGCTATGACAGGGACTTATGGAGTAATTATAACATAAATTTCTAGTGTAATCCAGATACCCATCTAGTGATTTTCGCAAACATACAAACATCTCAGCGATTTCTGTAAATATGAAAATCTTGCAGCAGTTTCTGTAATTTTTATAAAATACTAAATTACAGTCCACACCACTAAAGAACTGTAACTGCACTCTTAACCATAATCTCAAGACCAATTTGCATTGAGCTCCTATTATTAAATACTTAACTCATCTCTCCACGTTAAGATTCTCGATACCCGCAAATTAAATTTAATTACTGATAATTTAATTTAATCGGCATCTTTAAAATTTGTTAAACCCTTCTACTTAACTTATTTGACCGTCGGATAATCAAATCCATCAGCAAGGTTTGGCCCGATCAAAACTTATAAACTTTCTTAAAGGGATATCGTCAATCTCGAATAATCGAGACGTGGATTCCGTTAATAATTAATATTCAACATATAATTAATACCGCTATCCAACTCACCGGGACTATAAACCCATAAAAGATCGCATCTTCTAATGAATCAAAACAACGAATATTAAATATATGCAAATAATAATTATTTCGAGAATAAAAGCATAAGCATTCATAATAACATTGGGGTATGAATTAATTTATATAGTCAGTATAAAATTAATTGTCCTAAAGTGGTCCTATTCAACACACAGAAAGTGTACTAGTATAGCGAGTCGGAACAACAGACGACGCTGCTATCTGTTATCCATAACCAAGACATGTCTGCTAAAACTCTGTGTTATAGTCGTACCGATGGTTTATCCATTTTTATGTAAACTGTGAACGAAATTTATATTCTGCAAGAACCTATAATCTACTATTCGGTGTGCAAGCCGTACTATACGCACCAGATTAAATAATGTACAGAATAAAGAACAACCATGCATAACATTAAAGAAATAACATTGCATATATTGCTTATTAAGATTCTCATAAAATGATAAAATAATTTTATTAAAATAAAATTAAATACTAAAACCAAATAAAATTTATAATTTTTAGTATACAACCCTGACACACAATGTGCGGGTTGGGGTTTTAAGCTAATTAAAACTAGACTACATGAAATCTATGAAGTTAAGAATGTAAAATCGTTGTTAACCCTATGTGTGTTGGGTGTTGACGAGAGGAACAAAGCTTGGGTTGGACTCGTGTGTTCGATATTGATGTAATGAAATAAAAATGACCGATTTTGAATCTCTGGATCGTTTAAGTTGGGCTTGAATAGCTTCTCAGTGAAAGACTAGAAAACTGCGCAGATTTGGTGATCTATCCATCGGTTGATAACCGAGAACAAGGCGTTAGTCGTGGTAGGTTATAAAACACATCATTACTTAGCGAGCCTCATGTGGCCCGATTAGTAGTAACTTGGCATAGGTCTATAAGCTCATTCGGCGTCAGCTCTTAATATGTAAACCACGCGTTGGTTGAGATATGAGATGATGAGAATAACGTGTGTCTACATATGTGTGAGTTGTGAACCTAGGAATTTGAGATGGGTGTAATGAAATATGAATAAATGACTAAGTGATGGGTTTGTCTTGCATAAGGAAAACTAGTTATGTGAATGGGAATTTAGTGAAAAATGAAAGTTAGTTTTGATAAAACTATGTGTTGCATTGCGCACAACCATCCTCGCATGTCATATATCTATTCACTATTGGTCAATTTTCTACGACCCTCAACTCATGTTGTATAAACCATTTTAGGTGATATCGGGAAGAAGGATATGGAGTAAGGAATGTGGTCGTGGGACTCTTTTTGTAGTTACCGATAGAATTACATGTTTATTCGTATCAACTTTTGAGAATTAAAAGTTATAAATGTAATTCTTGAATACTTTAGGTGGTTGTATTCGGGTTGGTATAACATTTGTTGTAAGGTCGTTAGGCCATGAACACATATTTTGTATACATGAGAGGATGTTTGTTACTGTTTTAAACGTTGTATAATGGGTAAATGTTGGTTTCTTAAAGTTAGGAGATGTTTCTTTACTTTTTTGATCTTATATCTATAAAAATTGGTAGCATGAAAGGCTCATCTTTACAAATGTTTCTTAGTGCAGGTCGAGAAATGATACAAGCAGTAATAGATCACTCGAGTAGTCTTTGGACCGATCGAATAGTCTGACTTGGTGGGCAGTTTTTCACCTTTTATTTCGAAGCCTACTTTTCAAAGGGGTGCTTACCCAAGGTTTTATACACTCTTTCATGTATTTTTCTTACTCAAATCATGTTTTGGGAGTCCTTTTCCCTTCTTAGTTCAACTAATCTTTTTCAAATGAGTTCTTCACAAATGTTTTTGGGATGTATGTCCTTCAAGTCTGGGCGTGGTTTTGCTTGGTTGGGTGTGTTTCGTAGGTCTTAGAGTTGAGGGCATGACAAGATTCATGCTATTTCTTACATGTACGCTTACTAGAGTTCTTATTTTTATGTGATATACTTGTAGCATGTCAAGAATAAACCAAAATCTAGGCCATGCATGAAGAATATAGGCTAGGTTTTTGAGTTATATTTTCGTTCCAAATTTTGATCTTGTTGAACTTGACTTTGAAAAATCATAACTAAGTCTGGCAAAATCTCCTAGGGTCAAACTTTATGTCTATTGTTAGATCTTTAAATTATCTTTTATACAAAATTTGTTTGGAGTGATTTGACGGAGCATATCTTGAGATATGAGTTTTCTCCCAAAACATGACATGTTTTGGATCAGCCTTTGTTGCAAAGGTCAAAATACCATTTTAGACGTTTGTAATCAAGATGGTTTCTTCACAAAAGTTGTAGTTAACAGGTTTTTATATTATTCATAAAAAATGAGGCATTTTTATTGCTGTTTGATAGGTCAAATCGATTTCTAAATTTGTTGAGCTGAACTTATCTTGTTGAATAAGTTCTATCAATTATTTTTGAGGAGCCATTATTACCTATTTTGAATGATTATTCACAAATGTGTTCTTCACAAAAAACGTTGGGGACATTTTAATCTAGATACTGTCCAAAAATCATAACTTTTAGATTCCATTGATCTCCCAAATAATTTTTATGCTCCCTATATTTGAATCTGAAAATCACAATTTTGGAGTTTTTAAATGCTAATTTGACACATTTCTTGTGTGGGCAAAAACTCAAATAGTTTCTTAAGAACTAGACTTAGAACCCATCACCAAAATTTTAGGGGACACCTTGATCTGTAACGTATCCAAAAATCAAAATTTTTGAAGTTAGTTTAATGCTCCAAATGTATTTGACTCTATTTACATTAGAACCTTCACTTTTGGTTTTAAGTTTTTGGGCTGTCGTAAGACTTCATTTTGTGAGGGATAAATCACCTAGAATTAAGGAGAATTCAAAGAATGTTCTTCATAAAAGTTGTAGGGACTATTTTATCTTGTTTGTTTCCAAATATCATATTTTAATTTGAGGTCTAGATGCCCCAAATGCGTGCTACAAATTTTGTTTAAAATGTTGAATTTTTAAGGAAAGTGTTGAATATAATGTTTTTAAAATTAAATTAATTTTTTAAGTAAATTGAGGCTTGTATGTATGTTTAATGTGATTTTATGTGTTAAAAATCTTATGAATAATGTCATGATATATGAGCATACTCATTACAATGAATATCAACTTTTATCAAGATGGAAAGTATGCATTAAGTATTTGTACCTTATGCTTTAAAGTTGTTGTTTCTTACGTTGGGAGATAATTGTGCCGTCTGCATTGAAGTAGTTGAATCTCATGCATTGAAATAGTTGCACTTCAAACATCATGAGTCATGCCTTGTGCATAAGTGAGTTATACCTTGTGCATAGTTGTGTTGTATCTTATCATGGTCAACGGGAGTGTGTCGTTTGGAGTTGGTCACACTTGTTTTTGATAAAGAGCATGCTTGGTATAAATAAACTTATGAATTTTTGGGATGTATTCCATGTGTACACCCTGGGTGCGTCTCCGGTGTAGCTGATTATTCTCTTTTGAGGTGAAGCCTTATTCAGACACCATGGGTACGTCTCTTGTATTCTTTGTTATCCTGCCTCGGACTTTGGGTTAACATTGGGATAGGGAACCACTTACTCTTAAGAGGAAAATTCAAAAATTGACCTCACCCTTCAGTGAAAATTCAAATGTTGCCCTGACCTCACATGGAAACTCGAAACTTATACTAACTTCACGCTGTTGTGACTTGAATAAAATAGTCGTGGTAAGTAACCCAACGACGTGGTTATTACTTCACAACATGAGTCAGTTGTGGTAGCTCGAGTAGTCAATGGTTAAAAATGTTTACACTTTGAATTTCGAGTGCAAATTCCTGTCGGTCGTTCTTATGGACGGGAGTCAGGTTGGTCACATACATAGCACTTCGCATTCAACATTATCATGATTTCTGAACTTTTAACTAAGTCTGTAACTCCATATTAACTGATAATTATATGCCTGTCCTGTTGTGGAATGTTGTTTAGCTGGATTATGTGATGAGTTAGGTTGGTAGGATTTTTTTAGAGTTTCTTCTAGGCTTCGTTTCATGGCGTTAATGCCACAAGAGAAAGTATAGAATTTCAAGATTAGGGAGACTTTGTCGATCCAAGCAATTTCCAGGAGCCATAGGACTTTGGGACTGTGATGCCTCGATTTTCAGAGACATCTTGAGTTATAGAAGAATTTTTTTTTAATTAATTCTAAAAAAATAGCTCATAATAATTTTTTTAATTACTATACCAATCCAAAAAGATAAACTATAAAAGGGAACTTAATCCATTCATAAAATGATGTCTTCAAAAGTACTACAATCCAAAAGATCTTTCCAAAAGTTTGAAAGATTAAATATACATGACCAGATTAATTACAATATTCTTCTAGGGTTTCCTCCATGGAGTATCACAAAATTAAACTCTTAAAAGTTCAATGTAAGTTCACAAGTGTTCTTTACTCAAGTTTCCAAAGGTTGATCATTGTTCAAGAAAATAGTTTTCTCGAGTCTCACCAGAGAACCCATCCTATACTCATTGTCGCGTTACCACAATGGGCACTCACCTCCATAATACCATTACGTTCCCATTCGCTCATGTTCCCATACACTTTGTTCCCTCCACATCACCCTTCCCATCTAGTACTAAATGTACTCAGCTAAGTGCTGTGATGTGCAGTTTACAGTCGTCACCCTCCCCATCCCATATTACTTGTACGTGGCTGGGTGCTGTGAGACGGATTGAGATAAGACACAGCTCAAAACATAACATGGCTCAAGACATACATGGACCCTTCCTCAACACCACAACATAGTACTCAACCAAACTCATCTCAAACCCCAATTCTTTTTAAAAGACATTGTTCGTTCGAAAGTCGTAGTTTCGTTCTCTACACGTGATTTGGGTCAACTAAACATGCTCTCAACACAAGTTACCTAAACAAAGTTAAATAAGCTCAACATGCTATAAAAACACAAGAAAGACTCATACATGGTAAGTTAAAGATATATCACAAGTACATCACTCATAAAGCATCACCCATCATTACGAACTAAAAATTATAAATCAAAGGGTCCTAGTGTAAAATACTTTTAAAATACTTAACCTCAGTAATTTGTTACTACGTTTGACAAGGTCGTAGATATGCATGTTAGGCACAAGTTTTATGATGGAAGATAAGCTGTGGGGAGCTTCTAAATAGGGGTAAAAATTCGTTGAACAGAAATAGTCCAAAAACGACGCTATTTAGGAAAAATGACTTTCATGAAAAACTATTCAGTCAAATCATTCCAAATGAATTTTAAATGAAAGATAACTCAAAAATCTATCTATGGACATAAAATTTCACCTAAGGGGATTTTGTTGTAATTTTCTAAAAATTGGAAAAGTAGATTGTTTTTCTACAACTTTGGCATAATACCAAAAAAAATTTATCTAGGGCACTTAAACACCTTTCTAGGTCCTACCAAAAATCACACATGCTAAAATTATCTCAATGAAACTCCAGTAAAAACAGGTTTGGAGAAAGACATTGTTTGATTTCTCTAAAAATTTGGGTAAGGACTTAAAAGTGACTTTTTCTTGGTTTTTTTTCGGTAAACTTGTTTCTTTTTATATTTAACTTAAATTACGGATCCATACTTGCTATAATAAATCAAAATTAGAAAATCTATAGAGGCTTTCAATAGGCATTCAACATATTCATTTAAGTCATGGAAGAAAAAACAAACAACCAAGCATAACAACAACCGATTTCGCGTAATTTTCTCCTATTTGATTCTTTTTTAACCTTCTTATTTTTAATTTTGGTTTTAGCTTTTTATATCATATTAAATGTTATAGAGAGGTGTTAGGAGACAATGCTAAAGAGACTTTTTAGGAGTTTCTACCTTGTAGAATCTTGATAAATAAAGATTGGACTTAACTTTTGCACAAACAATTTCCTTTCGTTCTTTTTCTTTTTCTTCTTCTTGGACTCATTCTCTCTCTAGAACTCCAAGTGGTTACCGAATATTTTGAAAAGAAATGAGCAAGGGCTTATCCTCCTTTTGGCACCTTGGGAAAAGTGCCAAAAATACCTTTTTACTTTCTTTTTAGCTTAAAATGATGAGAAATGTATTAAATCGAGCCTTATGATGATCCAATACTTATTGAACAAGTAATATACATAATAATATGGTGTTGTAGGTTAACAAAAGTAAACAAATTATTATTGAAATTCATACATAACAATATAAGTCAAAAAGTCGTGTATTTCTAAAATAACTTAATTTGACTTAAAATAATACATATATTTAATCAATTACTATGAAAATTATAAAAATACATAAAAATATTATATTTATTGTAAACATACTAAAATAATAGGTCTCAGTAGAAAAAAACACAAAAAAATACATTAAATTAATTTTTAATGCATTTTCTTGCACAATAAGGGCAAAAAAACCAAGAAAGCCTCTTGATTGATCGGGGATCAAATTTTTATCCCCCAAACAGACCCCTAGCTGTATTTATCTCTCCCATATATGATTTGTAACCCTCAAAAGTTGAGCCAACTCAAATCATCTTCATATCTCATTAATTAAAAAGGAAAAAAAAGTCTTTCAAGGGTACTTATTGTTCCCCCCTTGTCCCTTAGCCTTTGTCTATATAAATCAAGCCAAACACCCTCTTCTCCACTTGATATTTTCGTGCAAGAGAGGGGAAAAAATCAGAACTTCATTTCTCTTGAGTGTTCATGTGAGTTTAAGGGAGAAAAAAGAAGAAAAATGAAGCAATCAAAGGAAATCTCCTAAAGTTAAGTCCTAATCCATCATCCACCCTCCTTTGATCTCTCAAATAAGTAAGTAAAATCTCTAAATCTTATGTCTAATATCCCTCAAAATATTCCTCAATTCATCTCTTTAAATACTCTAAGATTGAGAACCGAAAATAAATCGAAAAGGCATCGTAGTTGAAGATTCGGGACTATTATATTTATGAATGATATGAGATGTTGTTGTGTGTTGTTATTTTTGAGTTTGATGACTTCTAAGTGTGATGGATCCTTGATATTACTGTTTAAAACACAAATATGCAAAAAAATAGAACAAAAACTTGACATATCATAAGTAGGAGACTTGGACCCTAAGAGACTTGATTTTTGAGAACATAGGTGTTTCTGCACTGAATTTTAGAACGCCAAAACTCAAATTAAAAAATTAATCTAAGAAGGTTCGTTATGTCCTAATTTATATTTTTGTGTTATCTTTCATCCAAAATTGGTTTCAACTCATTTGAATAAGTAGAACTCGAGATATTGTAATTTTACCAAAGTGTATCATTTTCTGATCAGTCAACACTACCGACCTAAAAACCCTATTTTTCAATGAGATCCGAACTTTGGTCAAAGCATATAAGTTTTAAATAACATGTATGGCTATCTACCCACCAAGAATGAGCACCAAATATTGAGTTTTGATAGGTCAAACCCCTTTGAAAGTCTCTATTGAGTTTCAACCCTCAAGGGACACTTCTATCACATATTTTTGTGTAGCCCGAAACTCCTATTTTTAGTGATCTATTCCAAACGTGGTTTACATGAACATTATAACTAACACATTGAACTATTTTTTATCCAAAAATTTGACCTTAAAGCCTCAAGAGGATACCCCAAAATTGTTTCAAACCCTCTGTCCAAAACCAGCTCTACTGAGTTTTGGCGGCTAACAGAACCTATTTTCTAAAATGGTCAAAAAGTCTAACTTGTTCTGTGAGACCCTGAACCTTTACATTTTGAGTTATTTTTATATACATGCCCTATTTCTTTCTGTATGTGAATAGTCTCGATGCATGATTTATGTTTTAAAATTGTAGAATAGCATGTATAAATGTATTATACGCTTTTTGAGATTTGGTAGAGGCTTGTTTGGCTTGTGTTTGGACCAAAAATCTTATTTTTCTTTAGAAAACACACTGCCCAGTAGTTCGGTCGACTGGAGAGATTGGCCTAGTCGACTAGACTGAAAAATTTGAGTTCGATCGACTGGACATGGGGGTTCGATCGACTGGACAGAAGCTTTTTGGCATTTCTATAAATATCCCAATGACGGATATATTTGTTTAAAACCTTTCTTCCAAGCTAAGTTACCCCTTTTCTCTTCCTTCTCTCTAACTTTGAGGGCCCAGGGCTTGGTTTTTTGTTGGTTTTTTTGTGGATCCTTGCTATCGGGCACGTGGGCTTTGTATCCATCCTGACAGATTCTCGTTTCGACGAGGTTTAATTTTTGGAGCTTCGAGTTTTGACTCTCCGAGGTAGAATTCTAGACCCTACTGCTGTATAAGGGTGATATATGTAATTATATGTGTTTACATCGGGTAGAAAATACATCAAACGTGATTTTCATGTATAAACCTTAGTTTTGGATAAAACTGATTTTTTACGCCTTTTCTTGGTTGCATACATGTTTCGGATACGTGGTATCCGTAGTTTTCAAAATGAGGTTTGAAAACGAGCTATTTTGTAAAAATTGTGGAAAAACGTATTTTTGGAGGTTTGGAGCTAACCCGCGGGGTTGAGTCTCATCCTTTAAACATTTTGTTGGAAATGGTTTTGGATCTCCATGCCAATGAATTGGATCATTTTTATACATGTGTTGTATAAACTGTTTTACGGGTTTTCGTATTTGAGTTACAGTGGGTTTTTAAATGTTCTCTATAGATGTACCATGACAGTGTGTAGTTTTGAGTTGGGTTTCTATTGCTCCATGGTGAAAGTCCAAAAACATGCACAGAGTGGGTTCGCTACGGTCCCTCGAGTTAATCCCCGTAAACGTGGTTTAGTTATACTTCGTCCATGGGTTGTGAAAATTCGTAAAGAAGTCTGTGGCCCCGTGAGTGGCCTTATTGTTGTAGCTCCGTATAGAACTTGTCATTACCTAGCAGGCCTTAAGTGGTTCAGGACTAGGGTAATGGGCAGGAGTCTATAGTTGATACCTTTATCTATGTGGCAGAGTCAATACATAGGATTACATTTGATCTTTCTCCTCGAATTAGTGGCCCGAGTGGAGCTTACTATATTTTACAGCTTTTTCCTAACTGTGGTATGATATCAGTTAGGATGATATGCAAAGTTTGAAGGATGGAAAATGTGGAGTTTTATGAGCTAAAACCTTTTTGAGACTCATATTAATCTGATGGAAAACTTGTGATTTTAGAAGAAAAATCTTTTTGGCTCATGTAGTTGAGCCCGCATGCTTATGATTGCATAGCATACTTTACAGTTTTACTGTCTGTTTTCTATTGGGCTTCGGCTCATGGTGTGGGATTTTGCTGTAAAACCTTTTCAGGTGAGCGCGAGGAGTTGACCTAGATTCCAGTGGTGGCAGAAGACTAGTTGTAGTTTTTCCATTTTGATATGTACTTTTATATGTGATGCATGTTTCAGAAGGTGAGTTTTGTTCACCTTGTGGCGATATACTTATTTATGTTTGAGAATGCATGTTTATAGTTTATGAGAGTTGAACTGTGGGAATTTTTATCCAAATGTTAAACATTTTTTAGTTGATGGTTTTCCAACTGCCAATCTTATTTTCTCAAACGGTGTTTAGGTGGTCTTTCGCGTGACCCTAGTGTTTGGGGCGTGACAACTTGGTATCAGAGCTCTGGGTTCGAATACCTAAGAGCCATGGGAAAGAGGGTACATAACCTTGTGAGGATGTATGTGTGCTTGATTGCATGTATTCAAGAGTTTTCTTACATAAGCATGATAGCCTGCTTAGCATGATGGTTGTGTATATGTGGGCATGGAGGTTAGACCTTAGGATTGATTAGTCTTGCCTTCGGGCGTTTGGATTAACAAACTTGGGAGCCATGTTAGAGATGCGTTTTGCGGACGTGATTTTTAGCTCAGAATCTAAGTAGGTTATCCAGATGGACGAGTCATTCTTGTTAGTTCTCCTCGGTATGTGAGATGTGATAACATGATCTAAGTGGCTATGCGTTAGTATGCTTATATGTGTTATGTCTTCTATGCAATAACCCAACTCAAATCCTAGTATCAGCGACGGATAAATGATAAGAACCTAAGTCGCTACATGAACAAAGAACAAACCCTAAGTAACTCGAAATCCTAATTTAACCCAGAAACCCTAAAAGAGACCAAATACACAGAGACAAGGCCCTAGCACTTAGAAAAGTCTTAAAACAGCTTAAATTAACTAAATAACATAAAATATTAAATTAAAAATCAAAAATTTCCATAACTAAGGTAAAATAACCATTTTGCCCATAGTACATTAAAAAGTCCTAAAAATTTAAAATTTGACACATAGACACACAAAATTAGATATGTATATACAATTAATTAATTAATAAAATACAAAATAACAACAAAAATGACCAAAATATCCTTGCAGGGCCGGCCACCTAGGAATTTGTGCTCAAAAAGTTACTTTTTACCTTTTTAAGCTTAAAATTGAGAAAAAGATGTATAAATTAAACATTATTTAGACCCAACACTTTTTATAAAAATAATATATAAATACTAATATAATAATATTGCTCAACAAAAGCAAACAAATAATTATTTAAAGTCTCTACACAATAAATAAGTCAAAAAATCAATTCTAGTCAAACTAACTTAATTTAGCTTAAAAACCAACACTTATTTATTTAAATGCTATCAAAATTATAATAAATCATGAAAAGACTAAATTAATTATAAATACATTAATATAATAGATTTTAGTAGGTTTAGGTGCATAAAACTAATATTTTTTGCATTTATATACACAAAAAATGCAATAAAATACCATTTAAAACCCTAATTAAACACAAGACCATTTTTTTAGTCTCCCAAACCTGCTATAGCCAAACCACACTGCCCCAAAATCTGAATTTGTAAGTTCATAATAAAGTCCACCTCCCATGCAACCAATGAAATTCAAAGAAAATTCAAAATTTAAATTTTTGTAATAATTAATCTCCATTTACATTTTCTTCTATAAAAACATGGCATAATCCCCCATTCCCTTCAGACATTTCAGCTGAGAGGAGAGGGAGAGCAACCATAAAACTTTCTCTAAGTGTCCACAAAGAAGAAGGAGAGAAGAAGGAAGAAAGAAGTAAGGCGGAGTTAAAGAGGGATCTTTAAAGCTAAGTCCTATTCTCCAACAAGCTTCTAAGCAACAAAAGAGGTAAGTAACTCTCTTAAACCATCTGATATTTTCTCCCAAGATACCCCTCAATCTATCTCTATAAGAAACCCTAAAGAAAAGAAATAAAAATAACTCAAAAATGCGTCGTAAAAGTGAGTTAGGGACTGTTTATGTATGAGTGAACTTTGTATGTATTTACATGTGTGTATCTTTGAGTTTTATGGCCTAAACATGTTCTGGACTTTTGGTTTATGTGAGCTTATAGCATGCATGCAAAGAAAACATGTCAAAAATGTACACAACATAAGCTAAGCAATTAAAACCCTAAGTAGCCTGATTTTCAGGATTTACTCACTTTCTGCCACTGACTTTAAAACCCCATAACTAAATGTAGAAAAATGGTCTTAAAGTGATATTTGTGTCCATATTTATATTTTTGAGTTATTTTTCATACAAAATTGGTTTGAAGTGATTTAGTTGGGTAGAACTCCAGATATCTCATTTTTTCCAAAGAGTGTCAGATCTTGACCTCTTTAAGTTTCAGACCTAAAAACCTTAAGTTAGAGTGAGAACCGAGCTTAGAAAAAACATAAAACTTGTAGAGGATACATTTATATTTCTTTTAACCAAAAATGAGCTAACAATATGAAGTCATGATGGGTCAAAACACTTTTTAAAGTCTCTGTTAAGGTTTAGTGACTGACAGACCTCTCTGTCACACCTTTTTGTGAGCCTTAAAACCTAATTTTTTTGAAGCCAAATCCAAACGTGATAAACATGAACTTTGTAGCTAACATATTAAACTAGTTACTGAGTAAAAATTAGACCAAAATGCCCTGGTATGATACCCCAAAGATTTTAAACATTCTACGTTAAAAACACACTCTGCAGACCCTTTTTAGGCTGACTGAATCCCTTTTATAGATTGACCAAAATCTCAAACGTTTTCCAAATAAATTTCCCTAGCTTAAAACATGAAACTTGTAGGGGACACCTTAGTCTAAAACCCCACCAAAAATTAGAGCCATAGCCCTTGATTTGATGCCCCAAAACTGTGGCTAACAGAGGCTCAATTCCTATGTATTTCTCTGTAAACTGCTGAGCTATTTTTACTAAAATAAAATAAATGACCTTTTTACTTTAGGAACTGACCTTGGTGATAAACATGAAAATTATAGAAAATATTTTTATCTAATTGGTGTTAAAATATCATAAATTAAATCTATGTGTAAATATTTCAAAACGCTGTCGTAACTTTAAAACTAGCAATTAAAACTTGTACCTAAAATTTGCTAAGTGTTTGAATGGTTTTACTTATGAGACTTGAGTGTGTGAACGTTATATGAATTTTGTAAGTAATTAGTGTATGAAAATGATATTTTTTTATTAGATGAATTCATGCCAATGGTTCGAGTCTATGCTGCTTAAATTGTGGTTATACTTCACATGCTTGTACTTAATATTTTAGTAAGTTGTACCATGTGCCATGTCATGTTTATATACCATGCCACAATTAATTGTACACGAGATGTATATTGCACGTCATGGACATCTCTCCATTCATCTTGGGTTATTGGAGTTCTCTTTGTATCTTTCGATTGGGTTGGGTGACATGGAAATTAATTATTCAGTGGTTGTAGATCTAGGGCATCCTTGGTTGCCATATGTAATATTAAATTGGAGGTTTTTATTTTAAAAGGGAGATTTAGGCACCATGGAATTGTCACTAGCTTTAATTATACTTTGGGTTGAACGCTTAACGAGTATCCTAGTACTTAATGTGGGATCGGCTGGTCCTGATAAGGGTGGCTGATAACTGGTTAACCCCCTCCCCCCCACGCCGTTGCCATTGAGTAAAACGATTGAGGCATGTAGCCAAGGCAAGTGTTTACCTTTCGCAATGAGGCTAGGGAGGCAACGAGCCCCGAGCTGTTTAACTCAATGGGAGTTCAGGATGAAACCGACCGAGTGGCCTTAGCTACCCATCTGCTAGAAGGAGAAGCCGATCATTGGTGGACTTTGATCACCAATACCCAAGAGGTAGCGACTCTGACGCGGGAGCAATTTGAAAGTCTATTTTTGGAGAAATATTTCCCAGCCCCTTTCCGTCAAGGGCAAATCCAAGAATTTTTAGAGCTCAAGCAAGGGACAATGACAGTGACGCAGTATGTAAACCGTTTCGAGGAGTTAAGCCACTTTGCCACGACTATTGTACCAGACGAAGAATCTAAGGCACAAAAGATCGAATGGGGCTTGGAGCCGTCTATCCGAGCAAAGGTGATTTGCTTGCAACTTCCTACCTACACGCAAGTAGTACGCGCATCCATACTAGCCGAGATGGATCAAGCTAACTCCAGGAAGACGTGGAACCAGAAGAAAGGAAGTACCAGCTCCGAAGGACCGGTGAGGAGCAACAAGGCGTTTATCCCCAAGAAGCCGTATTACCAAGAGTACCAATAAGGACGACCGAGAGGACCCCATGCGACATCTGTAATGTGCTTTGAATGCCGTCAACTAGGACACAGGAGGTCTGAGTGCCCACGCCTCACACAAAGGAATCTAAACAATCAGCCCCAATAGTGGAGGCAACTTCAGACCCAGCAGCCTAGGTTCCCGTAACAAGTCCAGGTTCCCAGGCCAGCTATTCAGTAGCAAAATAGAAGAGGAAGACCACCGCTCAATAAAAATCAGAGACCACAAGGAAACTTGGGCAATGGACAAAATACTGGAAATCTCAAGAACAACAATGGGAATTAACCAATGAGAGGCCGCATCTTTGCACTACAGGAAGAAGAATTGGAGAACACCCAAGTCATACAAGGTATGTTCGTATTATTCAACACCTTAGTGAAAGTACTGTTTGATTCTGGAGCATCCCATTCTTTTATATCTCTAGATTGTGTGAAGTCCTTACTCTTAGAACCTGAGGAATTAGAACAAACCCTAAGTGTCACCACACCCTTAGGAAATCAAACCTGAGTAGACTCTGTCTGTAAAGCCTATACGTTACGAATAACCAGTACCCCTATGACCTGCGACTTACGAGTCATGGATTTCAATGGCTACGATGTAATCCTTGGAATGGACTGGCTATTGGGACACCATGCTATCAATGACTGTCGACAAAGGAAGATATGGGCGCAAGCGAAAGACGGCACAACTGTGCGAATCCAAGGAGAACAACGCGAGGTTGTGACCCCGAGTAATGCGAAGGATAGCAAATTGAGTAATTTCATAGGGAGATTAACGTGTCTACTTGCTAGTACGAACATCTCGTCAACCCCCGAATTACCCCGAGTAGTGTGTGAATACAAAGACGTATTCCCGGAAGAACTCCTTAGATTACCCCTGCATCGTGAGATCGAGTTCACGATAAAACTTTAGCCTGGAATCGCACTGATTTCGATCGCAGCCCACTGCATGGCCCCCGCCAAACTGAAAGAGTTGAAGATCCAGCTCCAAGAACTGCTCAGCAAAGGTTTTATTCGCCCTAGTACGTTACCATGGGGAGCGCCAGCACTATTCGCCAAGAAGAAAGATGGAACCCTACGTCTCTGTATCGACTACCGTCTGCTGAACAAGGTAACAATCAAGAATCGATACCCCTACCTCGTATCGATGATCTCTTCGACCAATTGTGAGGATCAGCTTGTTTTTCAAAGATCGACCTTCGATCCAGAAACCACCAACTTCGAGTCAAGGAAGAGAATATACTGAAGACAGCCTTTAGAACCTGATACGGACATTATGAATTCGTAGTCATGCCCTTTCGTTTGACCAATGCCCCAGGAGTTTTAATGAGTTTGATGAATAAACTCTTTCAGATCTACCTCGACCAGTTTGAGGTAGTCTTCATAGATGACATCCTCGTATACTCCCGATCTGAAAAAGAGCATGAGCAGCATCTGAGAATTATCTTGCAGAAGTTAAGAGAGTCATAACTCTTTGCTAAGGCAAGCAAGTGTGAGTTCTGGTTGCACGGAGTGAAATTTCTGGGACACGTAGTGTCTAAGGAAGGAATAGCTATGGACCCCGCTAAAGTAGAAGTTATTTTGGAGTGGAAGCCAACTCAAAATGTTTTTGAAGTTCGTAATTTCCCTGGACTAGCAGGATATTACCGGAGATTTATCCAGGATTTCTCGAAGTTGGTGTTAGGAATGTATACTGAAAAGCCATGCTTTTTAGTTTTTTTTTATTTTTGATCCCTGGCATATTAATGAGAAACATTTGAGATGTTTTTGCATTCGTGGTTTCATATTTATATTTGTGATGAAT
>JAOTRH010000027.1:9692060-9745387 GCA_034768845.1 Heliamphora exappendiculata
TCAGTGGGAGTGTGACGTTGAGTCTTGTCTGTAGATCCTGCGTGTTGGAGGTCGTCGGTCGTTGTTTAGAGTTTGACTTTATTATTCTAAACATGACCGCGTTTGATGTCATCCTAGAGATGGATTGGCTGACCACTTATCGTGCCTTCATCGATTGCGATCGACGGAGGATAACGATTTATACACCCGTGGGAGATTATTTTTTCTTTGTGGGAGGCCGGGATGAGGGTTTGATGTGTTCGCCCAGCGGTGTGCGGAACTAGGGCAACCTGAGTTTCCTCTATTCAGCCCTTATGCTGGATGAGGTAGTTGGGAGTCGAGGAGAATTACCTCCGATGGTTTGCGACTATCCAGATGTCTTCCCTGAAGATCTGTTAGAGTTGCCACCGAGCCGTGAGGTAGAGTTCTCTATTGATCTAGTTCTCGGAGTTGCTCCCATATCTATACCATCTTATCTTTTAGCAAAAAGAGCATGAGCTCCCCAGGGTAAAATACTCGGGCGTATAAACCCTATGTCTAGCAACTCTTGAAGGTGTACCTTGAGTTCACGCAACTCGGCAGGTGCTCATGCTCTTTTTGCTAAAAAGAAGGATGGATCCTTACGATTGTGTATCGACTACCGAAAGCTGAATCAGATGATAGTGAAGTACAAGTATCCGATGCCGAGGATAGATAATTTGTTTGATCAGCTGAAGGGTTCGAGCTACTTCTCGAAGATTGACTTGAGATCAGGATACCACCAGTTGAGGATTAGGGACAAGGACATAGCAAAGACTGCCTTTTGGACTCGCTTTGGTCACTATGAGTTTCTGGTTATGCCGTTCGGTCTGGCGAACGCTCCTGCTACGTTCATGAGTTTGATGAGCCGGATCTTCCATCCTTACCTGGACAGTTTTGTAGTGGTGTTTGTGGATGATATACTTATATATTCACCCACGAGGGAGGCGCACGAGGACCACCTGCGTATCATGCTACAGACTTTGAGAGAGCATCGCTTGTATGCAAAGCTCGATAAGTGCGAGTTTTGGATGTCTAAGGTGAGGTTTCTTGGACACGTAGTGTCGACAGACAGAGTAGCTATGGATTAGTCGAAGACTGATGCTGTGACAGGTTGGGAGCGATCGAAGAGCGTCTTTGAGATTCACAGTTTTCTGGGTTTGGCAGGCTACTACTGATTGTTCGTGAAGGACTTTGCGAGACTTGCTGCACCGATGACACGTCTGACGCGAAAAGGAGTTGTGTTTGTTTGGAGTGAGTCATGTTAATCGACATTCCAGGAGTTGAAGATGAGGTTGACCAGCGCTCCATTGTTGATTATCCCAGAGCGAGGCTTAGGATATACAGTATGCTGTGATGCATCACATGATGGTCTTGGATGTGTTCTGATGCAGGAAGGTAAGGTTGTAGCCTACAGTTCTCGGCAGTTGAAAATGCACGAGAAGAACAACCCAACACACAATTTAGAGCTGGCAGCCGTGGTCTTTGCCTTGAAGATGTGGCGTCACTATCTTTATGGTGAGCATTTCAAGGTTTTCTCCGATCACAAGAGCTTAAAATACTAATTTTCGCAGAAGGACCTAAACTTGCGCCAACGACGATGAATGGAGTTGTTGGAGGATTATGATTTTGACTTGTAATACCATCCAGGGAAGGCCAATGTTGTAGCAGACGCGCTCAGAAGGAGATCTCATGGGTTGTTAGCTTTTGTGGCTATACGTGAGTGGGACATGCTTGGAGTGGTTGGGGAGTTTAATCTGTGTCTCGGGAAGACAGTGACGGGTGCCACCCTGTTTTCAGTAGTTACGCGACCAGCGTTGGTAGCACGTGTGCTAGAGGTCCAGTAAACGGACTAGGAGGCTCAGGTGATACGGGACCGTGTTGCAAGTGTAGAGGATACAACTGGATGGATTGTGGATTCATATCAGAGTCTGAGGTTGGCTAGGAGGTTATTTGTGCCATAGTCATGCCGCGCAGATATACTACGTGAGTGTTGTCATGCCCCAAATTTTGGGTCACGCGAAAAGTCACCGAACAACCACCAACACCAGATTTATGAAAATATAGGTTTTTATATATTTCAAATCCACCTGTTGAAACCAAAAGAAAATCCAATATGCATCTCTCATAAACAAAAGATATACAGTTCCAACATACAAACAGAATATCGCCTTATGGCGTACAAAACCTGCGATCAGGAATAGGCATACCAAAAAGGGAAAAACTACTAAAGGTCTTCTGTCATCCGTCATCACGGGTATCACAGGATCTACTCTATATCATCACCTGAAAATGGTTTTGTACAGAAAATTCCACCCGTGAGCCGAAACCCAATAGAAACAGACTATAAAACTGTAAAGCAGGCAAGATATGAAATCACAAGTATACAGGCTCAATCGCAGGAGCCAAAAAGGTTTTTCCAATCCAAAACGACAAATTTTTCATTCTCAAATCCATGCATATCATATAGTGGGAGCTAACTCAACCACAAAGCTGAAAACGTTTTACATCATAAAACACCAAGTTTTTCCCTAAAGTTCCAAAATAGTTTTTCCTCCACAACCAAGCATCTAAACAATGCAAAACATGTTTTACAGTTGAAGGAAAACAATAACCAAAACATTACTTTCCCACTCAGATCACACACCGAGGAAAGATAAAATATTTTTCACCCGGAACACACACAACTGAGGAAAAAAACACATAGTAAGCTGTAATAAAACAGTATGCTCCACTCAGGCCACACCGCCGAGGAGAAAGATAAAATCATATCCACTCGGAACACGCGGCCGAGGATAAACAAATGATTCCTATGTACCGACTCCGTTACACGACAGAGGTAATAACGATAGACCCCTGTCCAGTATCTAATTCCCATACATCATGAGACCGGTTAGATACACACAAGTTCTATGCGGAGCACCATAACGTAACCACTCAATTTAAGGGACCACAGCCCGAGGGTACAGAGCACCCAACCACTCAATTTACGGGGACTAACCCGAAGGTACAGAACAACTACGATGCGCACGTTTTTGGACTTATACCGAGGGCAACTCGTGCCAAATACTCGTTATCCTGGTACATTTAGATAATCATTTCACAAAAACCAAACCGTAGCTCAACTACGAAAAAAATTTCCATGAAAAAAGATATACATCAACATGTATAAAAAGGGATCCAGCATCCATCAACATGGAGACCCACGAAAGCATTTTCAAAATATTTTTTCCCGTTTTCAACAAAACGTTTCAAAATCTGAGACTCAACCCCAAGGATTAGCTCCAAACCTCCGAACATAAAATGCCGATATTTTCACAAAATCCATCATTTTCCACCGTTTTTAAGAACACCCTTCAAAAACCAGAAAACCACCAAACCTCGCAACTCCATCGGATAAACATCCCATGATGAAAGCCAGAACCAAAAACACCAAAAGTCTCAAAATTGCCCAGACCGCTCGACACACTGCTCGAAACACCGCTCGATCGATGAAAAGACCACTCGAGCGGTCTTAAACCAGTCTCGATTTCTTAGAAAATAGATCAAGTTTTTCAACACAAAAACATGTATAAACATGAAATTAAAACCTCCAAACGTCTGTTTTGATACTCATGGGTATACAAAAACCCAGAACAACCACATAGCTTTGATATAAACTACCAAAACCCAAAAGGTTTCTCAAAATCCGATTTCCTCGAACCGAAACAACGAAAAACGGTGTTATACTAAAACTCCAATTTCTCGAACATAAACACCCATTTTGAAAAACTATGAACATCCACAAGTTCATAACATGTCATAAATCAACTAAAAGCGAACAACATGCTTTTAATCCCAATAACGTGGTTTAAACATGAAAAACAACCTTAAAAGCGTTTTCAAGCAAAATCATTCGGTGAAAACATCTATAATTGCATACAACACCCTTAAACATCCATACAGTCTAGGATCCTACCTCATAGGGTCACAAACCCAAAGCTTTACCAACCGGTGAAAATAAAAAGCCGCCAAAACACAATTCCATTCAGATGAAAGGGAAGCCCACGGCGAGTACATCAAGGATCCGTACTCCAACCACCAAGTTCTGAGCCCGAACACACCCAAAACCTAAAGAGAAGTCAGAGCTAGGGTTTTAGGGTTTTAAGACAGAAAAGTGGAAGCTTCCAAGATAAGCTTTACACAAAAACTAACCTGTTCCACTGCCTTTATAACAGTCTACCCAAACAGACCGCTTGATTCGTCAAAAGACCGCTCTAGCGGCCTCCACAACTGCACTATTAACTCAACTTCAAACGATCATATCTCCCTCGTCCGAACTCCAAATAGGGTCATTTTTGTGCTCAAACTGAAGATCCAAAAGTCTAATTTCCAATGGATCAAACCTCATACCAAAATTCATCTTGAACAAAGATTTATGACCAAATTAGTAAAGGTATGTCACTTTTCTTTACATGCTTTTCACATATTTTTATCCGAACATTACTTAGAACCTCATATTCTTCCCCGAACATATCTTTCACGCATATCTAAGTTCAAAACACTCACCCAAAACATCACCAAGGTTATTTTTAACTCTTACTCCATCATTACGTAAATCATTTCCCAAAATGAAATAGGTCAGGGTCTCACAACTCTCTCCCTCTTAAAGGAATTTCGTCCCCAAAATTCAACTCTGAAGCTCAAGCTAAACAACAACCCATCAACCATCATCCTCATATACAAACCCATAAATACTGTACAACAGTAGAAAAGCCCCAACAACTGAAAACCCAAACCTATCGTCACACAAGGAAAACACAGCTAGAAGATTCTATCTTCACACAAACTGCCCACACGTGCAAGTCCCACTGACATCACTATCATCCAGGAAACATCACTGGAACACCAGATCAAAATCCAGCTCACACCGCAAATCCTCAAAACCAGACTCTCATCAAACTCAACCACTCCGGCAATAAGCACATCGCACAAAACCAATCCGTCATGGAACCTAGTTCTAAACACTCTCTATTTCATAACATAGAGATTACCACTTCGTTCCCACTGCCACAAATTGGCTCAATGGCATCTCACCATGCACACCGAGGACCATCTCCACAAGTCCAAACACACGACATCAAGCCTTGACATCGGTCGCATGAAATCGCATGCTCCACGCACAACTCTACTCGAGTTCTGACTATCACCAAATGACCTCTGACTTTGATACCATCTCAAAGCTGACACAGCGCCCATCCACGAGTAACAATACAAACACGCGACTCCAGAGAGAAGCTCTCTTACTCACCTAGACATCAAGAACACATCTTAGTAAGCCCTCGAGCCGTCATTCCCAATCTGATCTTTCATCACAAACTACTATTCTCACCCAAGAGGAACATCAGATGATACACCATTGTCCTAGACAAGGTCCCACACAACCGAAAACTAATCCGGCATCACAGCCACAAGGCCCCTGTCTCTAGCGAGTCACCTGACTCTAACGAGTCACTCGACCAAATACGTCACGCAGATAGATCACCTCATAGGTATCCAACAACCTGCATAAACTCAAATATAACTCCCGTGCAATAGCACGTTATTGCACATCTCAACGTCTCGCCATCAGATCGCTAACACTAAGGCTACAGACCAACCTTTGATCAAACGCGGTCTCCATCGTCTGACACATCAAATTTGATTCTCATAATCCAACAAGGTGAATAGGTCGACTAGCATCTAGCATCAACTCTAATGCAAAACACATACATCAACTCCCTTGAGTCCCCAGACTCGTCCGTCGGGTAACCAACCAAGATTTACATCTTACACTCAGCCATTTCCTCACATCCAAAACTCACACGGCCCTTCTGTTCCAAACCAAACAATCGCGTCGGTCCGAACAGGTCACACCAACCAAGGCTTCTCCACCATCATACTCTCGGGACCACCGTCCACACAAACAACAGTTATGCCGAAGCACAACACCTATCACAGTCGGCAACCACTCCTCGACTCCAAGAACTCTAAACAGTTCCAAATCCTCAAACAGAACAAAAAGGCAGACGCACAAAAGTCTACCAGAGATTCACCATACACATATCACAGCAGCACTATTCTGATAAAATTCCCGCTCTACCACGAGCTAGAAGCACAACCATACACACACAATGGTCGTGGATCCTCAACTGATCACTGCAAAAGAACTCTACGTCTCGTTACCAACTCCCAAGCATTCCTGTCTACCAACCAAACCTCACATGGATCACAATCTAATTGGTTCAACCATCCGCTGAAACCACAAAGGACTAGTCCAACCATCATTCAATCACAGCGACACAAGTTCCCGAGTCAGAACACGGTCACAACACGGGTTACTACACGAGTCACAACACGAGTCATAACACGAGTTACAACACAAGTCATAACACGAGTTACAACGCGGGTACCATTCCACTGAGATTTCATAGCCTCATAACACAACCAACCTAAACCAACCAAGAACCTGGCATCTCTGTCCAATCGAGATGAAACAACTCGCACCAGACAACCGTTTCCAAGACAATCGTCTACAAGAAGAATCTCTCTCTCCTTCCATCCAAATGAAAAAAAAGGGCCAACGAGAAACCACAACGCACTTCAGCGTACAGCCAGCATACTCCCAGTATGCACCAACACTCAGCCTCTACAAACTTTGTAAGTCCTACCTCGAGGCCATATCGACTACAGTCGCACAGCTGCTGTCAACTCTGATCACGGTACTCAGGTCATCCGCTACACCGAGCTCTCTCTGACCTCATTCACAGATGTGAACACCATCAATCCGCGCACCTGGTACAACGCATCCCATTGTACCCAAAACCTCGCTTCACAAGATTGCGCTACACAACCTAACTCCTGCTAGGTAATCCACAATCATGTCACAACCTCGAGCTCACTGTCCAAGGCACAGCATCAAAAAAAGGGAACCTAATCCTGGTACCTCTCATCCAGAGTTACTAATAACCCCGACAACCAAACAAACACCTTCTGCACCTTCTGCACCTTCTCTCTCAAAGCGCACACGATCACAGGCCTCGTATCCTACGATTTCTTACCTATCACTCCAGGCCAGCCAAACCACACGGTATACTACTGAACCTCATCACTCCACACTTCGTTCCCATGGGCGAACAACACACCCATCTCTGAACCTAAAGGTGGAACACAAACAACTTCCAGGCAAATCACATTCGGGATACATCCTCTCAGCGCTAAGCCAACCACATGCACTCAGCATGGTTCCCCAAACGCGATCTCCTAATTACAAGGATATCGACTAAATCACGAACCCTGCATTCCCGTAGGAATCTCACGAAACTGATACTTGTCGGAGGAATCCTTACACATTCCCATACAGCCATCACCCATGCTCTTCCTAGCATACTGCAACTCATACTCATCCCCACATCCTTGAGTTCACTCACTCAGAACTCAATTTTCAATCCTCAAAAGGTACACAACGCTTAAGGTCATCGGACTACTCAGACAACCAACAACATCCTGCTGACCACTATCGATATCCTGACTACCAGGCAATATCTCCAGAACCACATGCTCTACTATCTCAACATACGCCCGGCCAAGGATTATCACGCTCCCATCCACTATGTTCCCGTCTATACCCCATCCCGAGTACACGGTTCAAGACACAGCATGGCTCACGACGTTTCTAATCCATCACACGGCCAGAACCGCGTATACCAAGACTCCAAAGGGTTGTTACTATCCCTAATCCAATCACATCGACTGATTTTCCAGGGTCTCCGACACCCCAGCACCTCAACTCACAAGGTCAATCCTAACACAACTCCGACATCCACTAGCCTACTCTCAAGGGGAGCCAGCTACTACAACCAAGCCACTAACTAGGCTTCATCTGCACCCGAAAAAACGCTGCTCGTACTAACACCTAACAGATACCAACCGAGGCCAATCTCACACGGAACCCAACTCACTGATGAGTTCCACGACATACCAAGCGATTGACGCTCAACCCGTAACCCTACTCTTGCAACTGATAGCAACTGAGTCGCATAACCAAGACCCAAACCATAGTCTCATCGTCTCTAAAGGTGTACAGGTCATACATATAGAAAAACATGAAACACGACAACCTAGGGTCGATCTATCATGTTATCTCTACCATATACCACATAATTATGCTAACACATACCCACAACGATTATTTGGACACAACACCGATACCGAGGAGAACCGACAAGAATGACGTGTCACTTTGGATAAACTACCTGGATTCGCTGCTATAAATCACGTCCATGAAACGCATTTCTAACTTAGCTCACAAGTCAGTCAATCCAAACATAAAACTAATCAATCCTAAGGTTCAACCTCCATACTCACATATACACAACATCAACATACTTAAAATACAAGCAACCAAGCACACACATATCTTTCCTCACAAGATAACACACCCTCTTCCCACAGCTCATAGGTATTCGAACCCAGAGCTCTGATACCAATTTTTCACGCCCCAAACTCCGGATCACGCGAAAAGCCACCGAACAACCACCAACACCAGATTTATGAAATATAGGTTTTCATGCATTTCAAATCCACCTGTTAAAATCAAAAAAAAATCCAATATGCATCTCTCATAAACAAAAGACATACAGTTCCAACATACATACAGAATATCGCCTTATGGCGTACAAAATCTGCCTTCAGGAACAGGCATACTAAAAAAGGAAAAACTATTAAAGGTCTTCTGTCATCCGTTATCACAGGCATCACAGGATCTACTCAAGATCAACATTTATATCATCACATGAAAATGATTTTGTGCAAAAAATTCCACCCACGAGCCGAAGCCCAATAGAAACAGACTATAAATCTATAAAGCATACAAGATATGCAATCACAAGCATACAGGCTCAATCACAGGAGCCAAAAAGGTTTTTCCAACCTAAAATCACAAATTGTTCATTCTCAAAACCATGCATATCATATAGTGGGAGCTAACTCATCCACAAAACTGAAAAAATTTTACATCATAAAACCCCTAGTTTTTTCCTAAACTTTCAAAATAGTTTTTCCTCCACAACCAAGTATTTAAACAATGCAAAACACGTTTTACAGTTGAAGAAAAATAATAACCAAAATATTACTTTCCCACTCGGATCACACACTGAGGAAAGATAAAATATTTTTCACCTGGAACACACACAACCAAGGAAAAAAAATAACATAGTGAGCTGTAATAAAATAGTATGCTCCACTCAGGCCACACCGCTGAAGAGAAAGATAAAACCATATCCACTCGGAACATATTGCCGAGGATAAACCAATGATTCCTATGTACTGACTCCGTCACACGACAGAGGTAACAATGATAGACCCCTGTCCAGTATCTAAGCCCCATACATCATGGGACCGGTTAGATACAAACAAGTTCTATGCGGAGCACCATAACGTAATCACTCAATTTACGGGACCACAGCCCGAGGGTATAGAGCACCCAACCACTCAATTTACGGGGAATAACCCGAAGGTACAGAGCACCTACGCTGCGCACGTTTCCGAACTTACACCAAGGGCAACTCGTACCAAATACCCGCTATCTCGGTATATCTAGATAATCATTTCACAAAAACTGAACCGTAGTTCAACTACGAAAGACCTTTCCATGAAAACAGATATACATCAACATGTGTACAAATGGATCCAACATCCATCAACATGGGGACCCACGAAAGCATTTTCAAAATATTTTTCCCTGTTTTTAACAAAACGTTTTAAAATCTGAGACTCAACCCCATGGGTTAGCTCCAAACCTCCAAACATAAAATGCCGAGATTTTCACAAAATCCATCATTTTTCACCATTTTCAAGAACATCCTTTGAAAATCAGAAAACCACCAAACCTCGCAACTCCATCGGATAAACATCCCATGATGAATGCCAGAACCAAAAACACCAAAAGTCTCAAAGCTACCCAGACCGCTCGACACACCGCTCGATCGGTGAAAAGACCGCTCGAGCGGTCTCAAACCAGTCTCGATTTCTTAAAAAATAGGCCAGGCTTTTCAACACAAAAACATGTATAAACATGAAATTAAAACCTCCAAATTCCTGTTTTGATACTCATGGGTATACACAAACCCAAAACAACCACATAGCTTTGTTATAAACTACCAAAACCCAAAATGTTTCTCAAAATCCGATTTCCTCCAACCGAAACAACGAAAAATGGTTTTATACCAAAAATCCAATTTTTCGAACATAAACACCCATTTTGAAAAACTATGAACATCCACAAGTTCATAACATGTAATAAATCAACTAAAAGCGAACAATATGCTTTTAATCCAAATAACGTGGTTTAAACATGAAAACCAACCTTAAAAGCATTTTCAAGCAAAATCATTCGGTCAAAACATCTATAATTGCATGCAACACCCTTAAGCATCCATACAGTCTAGGATCCTACCTCCTAGGGTCACAAACCCGAAGCTTTACCAACCGGTGAAAAGCAAAAGCTGCCAAAATACAATTTCATTCGGATGAAAGGGAAGCCCACGGCGAGTACATCAAGGATCCGTCCTCTGACCACCAAGATCCGAGCCTGAACACACCCAAAACCTAGAGAGGAGTCAGAGCTAGGGTTTTAGGGTTTTAAGAGAGAAAAGTGGAAGCTTTCAAGACAAGATTTGCACAAAAACCAACCTGTTCCGCAGCCTCTATAACAGTCTACCCGAACAGACCGCTTGATCCATCAAAAGACCGCTCGAGCGGTCTCCGCGACTGCACTGTTATCTCAACTTCAAACGATCATATCTCCCTCGTCCGAACTCCAAATTGGGTCATTCTTGTGCGCAAACTGAAGCCCCAAAAGTCTACTTTCCAATTGTTCAAACCTTATACCAAAATTCATCTTGAACAAAGAGTTGACCAAATTAGTAAAGATATGTCACTTTTCTTTACATGCTTTTCACATATTTTTATCCGAACATTACTTAGAACCTCATATTCTTCTCCGAACATATCTTTCACGCATATCTAAGCTCAAAACACTCACCCACAACATCACCAAGGTTATGTTTAACTCTTACTCCATCAATACGTAAATTATTTCCCAAAATAAAATAGGTCAGGGTCTCACAAGTGTCATCATTCTCGCCTTGCAGTGCATCCTGGAGGCACGAAGATGTATCATGACCTACGTCATTAGTTCTATTGGACAGAAATGAAGAGAAATGTGATCCAGTTTGTTTCTCAGTGCCTTACCTATTAGAAGGTGAAGGCAAAACACCAGAGATCGACAGGACTGCTACAGTCGTTACCGATATCAGAGTTGAAATGAGAAAACGTCACGATGGACTTTGTGTCAGGACTTCCTCGGTCACCTAGGGGACACGACACTGTATGGGTTGTGGTTGATAGGTTAACGAAGTCTGCACACTTTCTTCCCATCCGAGTGAAGGACTCGGTGGACCGACTGAGTAGATTGTATGTCAGGGAGATAGTCTGATTGCATGGAGTGCTAGTGTCTATTGTTTCTGACCGAGACCCTCGCTTCACATCGCGCTTTTGGCAAAATCTTTATGTCAGGACTTCCTCGGTCATCTAGGGGACACGACGCTGTATAGGTTATGGTTGATTGGTTGACGAATTCTACACACTTTCTCCCCATCCGAGTGAAGGACTCGGTGGACCGACTGAGTAGATTGTATGTCAGAGAGATAGTCTGGTTGCATGGAGTGCCAGTGTCTATTATTTTTGACCGAGACCCTCGCTTCACATCGCGCTTTTGGCAGAGTCTTCAGGAGGCTTTGGGGACGAACTTGATGTTCAATACTGCTTTTTACCCCCAGACGGATGGTCAGTCTGAGAGGACTATACAAAATTTGGACGATATGCTGAGGCCTAATGTCCTTGATTTCAAAGATTCTTATGAGGATCATCTACCGTTGGCAGAGTTTGCATACAACAACAGCTATCAGTCCAGTATTGGGATGGCGCCGTATGAGGCTTTGTATGGTAGACCGTGTAGATCGTCCGTGTGTTGGACAGATGTGGGAGAGACCACAGTCTTGGGACCCGACATGGCGCGAGAGACGACAAAGAAGGTTATCGTGATCCTCTGACGCATTATAACAGCTCAGAGCTGCCAGAAGAGTTATGCAGATCAGAGGAGGCGACCTTTAGAGTTTGCAGTGGGGGATCATGTGTTTTTGAAGGTCTCGCCACGTAGAGGTTTGATGAGGTTTAGTCATAGCGGGAAGCTATCACCGCGCTTCATTGGACCATTTGAGATCCTCAACAGAGTTGGAGAGATCGCATATCGTTTGGCTTTGCCACCTCAGTTAGCATCTGTGCATAACGTGTTCTACATTTCTATGTTTAAGAGGTATGAGCCTGATCCTTCACATGTGTTAGATTGGGTTGAACTGCGGGTTGATGAGGATGCCACTTAAGAGGAGCATCCAATGAAAATTCTTGATACAAAGGAGTAGGTGTTGCGCGGTAGAACGATTGTTTATGTCAAGGTCCTATGGCTTCATCACGGGATTGAAGAAGCGACATGGGAGCTCAAGTCTGGGATACGTGCTAGATACCGAGACCTCTTTACCTCATGACCTTGTTGCAAATTTTGGGGGCAAAATTCCTTAAGGGGGGAGTTGTGAGACCCTGAACCTTTATATTTTGAGTTATTTTTATATGCATGCTGTGTTTCTTTCTGTATATGAATAGTCTCGATGCATGATTTATGTTTTAAAGTTGTAGAACAACATGTATAAATGTGTTATACGCTTTTCGAGATTTGGTAGAGGCTTATTTGGCTTGTGTTTGGACCAAAAACCTTGTTTTGCTTCGGAAAACACATTGCCTAGTAGTTCGGTCGATTGGAGGGCTTGGCCCAGTCGACTGGACTGAAAAATTTAAGTTCGGTTGACTGGACACGGGGGTTCGGTCGACTGGACATAAGCTTTTTGGCATTTCTATAAATATCCCAGTGGCGGAGATATTTGTTTAAAACCTTTCTTCCAAGCTAAGTTATCCCTTTTCTCTGCCTTCTCTCTAGCTTTGAGGGCCCGGGGCTCGATTTTTTGTTGGTTTCTTTGTGAATCCTTGCTATCGGGGATGTGGGCTTCACATCCATTTGGACAAATTCTCATTCTGATGAGGTTTGATTTTTTAGGCTTCAACTTTTGACTCTCCGAGGTAGGATTCTAGACCCTACTACTGTATAAGGGTGATATATGTGATTATATGTGTTTTTACCGGGTAGAAAGTACATCAAACGTGATTTTTATGTGTAAACTTTGGTTTTGGGTAAAAGTGAGTTTTTACGCCTTTTCTTGGTTGCATACATATTTCGGATGCATGGTATCTGTAGTTTTCAAAAGGAGATTTGAAAATGAGCTATTTTGTGAAAATGATAGAAAACGTATTTTTACAGGTTTGGAGCTAACCCGCGGGGTTGAGTCTCATCCTTTAAACGTTTTGTTAGAAATTGTTTTAGATCTCCATGTCGATGGATTGGATATTTTTTATACATGTGTTGTATAAACTGTTTTACGGGTTTTTGTAGTTGAGCTATGATGGATTTTTAAATGTTCTCCATAGATGTACCGTGACAGTGTGTGACTTTGAGTTGGGCTTCTATTGCTCCTTGGTGGAAGTCCAAAAATGTGTGCTGAGTGGGTTCGCTACAGTTCCTCGGGTTAATCCCCGTAAACGTGGTTTGGTTATACTTCGTCCATCGGTCGTGGAAATTCGTAAATAAGTCTGTTGCCCCGTGAGTGGCCTTATTGTTGTAGCTCCGTATAGAACTTGTCATTACCTAACAGGCCTTAATTGGTTCAGGACTAGGGTAATGGGCAGGAGTCTATAGTTGTTACCTTTGTCTGTGTGGCAGAGTCGGTACATAGGATTACATTTTATCTTTCTCCTCGGCTGAGTGGCCTGAGTGGAGCTTACTATATTTTTACAACTTTTTCTTAACTGTGGCATGATATCTATTAGGATGATATGCATAGTTTGAAGGATGAAAAATGTGAGATTTTATAAGATAAAACATTTTTGAGACTCGTGTTAGTCTGATGAAAAACTTGTGATTTTAGAAGAAAAACCTTTTTTGCTCATGTGGTTGAGCCCGTATGCTTATGATTGTATAGCATACTTTACAGTTTTATTGTCTATTTTCTATTGGGTTTCGGTTCACGGTGTGGGATTTTGCTGTAAAATTTTTTCAGGTGAGCGCGAGGAGTTGACCTAGATTCCTGTGGTGGCGAAAGATTAGTTGTAGTTTTCCCGTTTTGACATGTACTTTTACATGTGATGCATGTTTTAGAAGACGAGTTTTATACGCCTTATGGCGATATACTTATTCATGTATGAGATTGCATATTTACAGTTTATGAGAGTTGAACTGTGGGAATTTTTATCCAAATGTTAAATATTTTTTAGTTGATGATTTTTCAACTGCAAATCTTATTTTCTCAAACGGTGTTTGGGTGGGCTTTCACGTGACCCTGGTGTTTGGGGCATTACATGTTCCACACAACTACCCTTAGCACTAAACATGAAACTTGTAGGGGACATGTTGAATTAGAATATACTCAAAAAATGAGCTCATTTGGACTTGATCTGATACACCAAAGTCGAGACCAACAGAAGCATGTTTTTGATAAAATCTTGAGAAAAGTGCTGAACCGTTTTTGCTTAGGATGTGTTGTTCACTCTTTTTTCTTAGGTTTTGGCCATAGTGTTAAACATGAGAGTTGTAAAAAATATTTTTATCTAAATGATGTTTAAGAATCATAACTTGATTCCAAATCTAGATACCCCAAACTTTTGTCGGCCCTTTTAATTTGATACTCGATTTTGACCTTAAAAGTTGCTAAGTGTGAATTGAATACCCTTTGCTATGATACCTGAGTTTTTGTATGATGATCAATTTGAATTAGTTGATTAGTGTTTCTAAGTGAATGTATGATGATTTAGAACTCATGCTATCATGTTGAATCATATCTTGAGAATTGTAACTTGTGCTTCACATACTTATACCTTATGCTTAGTGAGTTGTACCATGAACTTTGTCATACTAGTTGATGCCATGCTATAGATAGTTGCACTGGAGATCCATATTATACATCATAGATATTGTTACTTGCATCCTGGCATATTGGAGTCCATTTGTGTACATCGTTGTTGGGATGGGTGGTATTGAATTGTTCTTCTTGGTTCTAAATCTAGGGTATCCCTGGTTGTCATTTTTGTAAATGTTTTGAGATATGTTCCCCTTGTACACCCTGAGTGCGTCCCCAGTGTTACAAATTTAGTTGGTATTTGAAATGGTTTATTATGGAGATTTTTAGGCACAATGGGTTCGCCGCTAGCATTCTGGTTTTGATGATTTAAACTTTGGGTTGACGCCAAACGAGCATCCTAGTCCTTAATGTGGGATTATTTGCGCATTATTACTTTGATTATTTTGGTTGGCAGGAGGATAAGGATGGATTTTAATGGCCCGCTCCCATGCTATTGCTATTAAGTAAAACAACTGTGGCATAAAGCCTGGTGAAGCATTTACTATTTGCAATGAGGCGAGGATAGGTTTGGTGATCAAATTTCCATCAAGTCTACTCTAATGATTCCCGATGTGGAATAACTGTTATAATCTGGGTACATATTGGGTTGGGCATATGCATTACATACACGACATCTCATATACGCATGTTTATTGACTTGTCTGCTATTCTGTCATAAATTTTTTTGTGTCCTTGACTATAAACTGTACTGGGTGTTAAATGGTATGCGTTGTGGAGATTTTGTGCTGTGAGATTAGTTAGAAGGTTAGAGTGCTTTGCTCTTGTGCCTTGGCTCATAGCATTCGTGCCATAGATGAGGAGGAGTTTTTAGAGGAAGTTATCCCATAGGGAGAAGAATAGTTGAAAGGACAGAGTGAGTTCCAAGAGCACATGGATCCCACTGATGCATTCTGAGGAGTGGAGACCTCTGCTTTTGTTCTTTTATTCAGTTCTCTCGTGCTTAGTGTAATTTTTAAAAAAAATTGGTGAAACTGTAATAGTTATGTATTTTGAACGATTTAGAACTCCTTTATGATGTAATAACTATCGTATATAAACATGAATGTATGGCTAGTATATCCCTATATTTATATTTATGTATATCCCGATGTGCCCGGAGGACGGAGCGTCTCAATTTGGACCTTAATTAGTACTTAAGCCTTGTTTGAGACTTTGGCCTTAATTTTACTTGGGCCTTATTTAAACCTTTAGCCATATTTAAATTTTGAACCTTAATGAATCTTTGGGCCTAGTTTGAGAGTCTTGGAATTCTAATAATGTTTGGGCCTTACTTGAAATTTTAGGCTTTATAGAAGATTTGGACTGTTTATAAAACTTGGGTCTCACTTGGTTTTGGGTTTAATGGAGGACTTGGACATTTTTATTTGATTGTGAGCCAATTAGGCCTTATGAAAAACTTTGGCCTCTATTTGTTTGTGGGCTATATGGACCATATAGAAAACTTGGGCCTTTATTAAATTTTAGGCTTATGGCCACTTGGGCCATTTGGTGACTTGGGTTTTATTTAAGCTAGGCCATTTTGTGTTTTGGGCCTTTTTTTAGATTTTGGGCCTTGGCTCAGTAAGTTCTCATTATAAACATATTTCTTCTACATACCTTGTGTTATAAGGTTTTACGAGTCTTGCGAGGGACTATTGCGTCTTTTAGTATCCTATAGTACTAATAAAAAATACAGGGTATTACGAAGATGATTTAAGAAGACCTGAATCAAGTTGTACTCATTTTTTGGTTGTTTTTCCTTCTTGTAACACTTTAAGTTTTCTTAACTTTTTAAAAACATTGTGCTGGATGACTGTATTACTTAACTTTGGGGCTATCGTCGAGAGAATCTTATATTCATGAATGTAGTAATTTATCTTAAATTATAAAAATGATGCATTAGTGTAACCCTTATCTATATTTATATATGACTTAACGTTCCCAAAAGTTGGGGTGTTACATACCAAGCTGTAACGCCCCATAATGTAAGGACCCAATCTTAGGTCACGAAGTTATCAAGAAAGTAGTAGAAGCTATATCATTGGATTTAAGTTTAGGGTTATGTTAAGGTTAAAACCCTAATGAGCTAAACTTAAAAACGAAACTTCAGGCCTCAAACTCTTCTTAAAGAAAAGCTAACCTAGTTTAATCTTTCGTGCCCAACAGTTCATTAGTGTTACTCTAAAATAGTTGTCACGCCCCAAACACAAGGATCACGCGAAAGCCCGCTAAAACACCCATTTAGAAAATAGGTTTTACAGTTGAAAATCAAAATACAGCAGTTGGATAAAAGATTTCCCACGTTCAGCTCTCATAAACGATAAATATACATTTTCATACATGAATAAGTATATCGCCAAAAGGCATACAAAACTAGCCTTCACATGCATCACATGTAAACGTACATGTCTCAAAAAGAAAAAACTACAGCAAGTCTTCCATCACCTCTGCAACTAGGTCAACTCCACGTGCTCACCTGAAAAAGGTTTTACAGCAAAAATCCCACACCTTGAGCCGAAGCCCAATAGAAAATAGACTGTAAAGCTGTAATACAGGTCATGCAATCATACGGTGGGAGTTAGCTCGACCTCAAAAGCCAAACAGGTTTTTCTCACAAAAATCACAAGTTTTCCATCTGAAAACCACCATTTCCATCCTTGAAACTATGTATATAATCCTGACAGATATCATGCCACAGCTAAGAGAAAACAGTAAAACACAACATTCTTTACCCGGGATACACAGTCGAGGAGACACGATAAAATATAATCCTATGTACCGACTCTGCCGCACAGACAAATGTAACAACTATAAACTCTTGTCCATTACCCCGAACCCACAGGTTTAGTAATGACAAGTTTTATACGGAATCACGACAACAACGCCATTGACGGAGGCAACCGAACCACTCAATTTACAAGACCTGAGCCCGATGGTACAAAGCACCCACACTCAATTTACGAGGACTAACCTAAAGATACAGAGCACCTACGATGCGCACGTTTCTGAACTTACACCGAGAAGCAATGGAAGCCCAACTTTACAATACCCATTGTCACGGTACATCTATGAAAAATATTTCAAAACCAACTCGCAAAATAGATATACAACACATGTATATAAGGAGATCCAATCCATGAACCATGGAGATCAAACAAAATATATAAAAACATATTTTCACGCAAAATGTTTTAGAAGTTGAAACTCAACCCCAAGGGCTAGCTCCAAACCTTCACATGCACGTTTTTCTAAAGTTTTTCATAAAAACTCCATTTCAAACCACACTCCTTAAAAACCAACATCCAAAAGTGAGATCTCTCAAATCCATCGCTTTAAAGCCACCCGAGGAAAACCAAAACCATTTGAAACAACACCAAAGCCCCAACACAGGACCCCAGTCGACTGGCCCAAGCCCCCAGTCAACTAAAAAACTCACTGGAAAAAGAGTTTCAAAACAGAAGCAATTTCAGTTGACTGACCCCCTGGTCCAGTTGACTGACCCCCTGGTCCAGTTGACTGAACTCCCAAAAGCATGATCCAGTCGACTGACCATCAAGGTCCAGTCGACTGAACTTCCCCAGATTTTGTTTTGAGCTACGGATCAGCCCAATTAAACCCAAAACGAATCCTCAAAACTTCCATCAAATACCCTCGAACTCGCACACACCCAAGCCTATCACCAAAGGCTTCAACGTAACATCCAACACCGTTTTCATCCAACCAAACACCGAAAAACCGGATTTGAAACGTAAATCACTTTTCATGCGTTTTTAAACGGTAGAAACACGTAAAATTACACGTAGTACCCTCTAACAGTTATACAGTCTGGGATCCTACATTGTGCAAGTTTTTGGTCTTTCACCGAGGAGCTACTCGAGCCCAATCTTAATTATTCAACTCATTAATACAGTACTTTAATTATATTATTTTTATTAACAACCAATACGAGAGCAACCAACCACACGGTTCCTCTCGCTAATACCCAACGACAACATTAGACATTCTCATTATTCATATATTCAAGTATAACGTTCAACAACCCGAATCAACACTCCACATGACTCATTTTCATCAATTCAAAGGATTTACTCAAAATCCCCGACCCATCACCTGCCATTTCCACATATCGGAGGAGTTTATGAACTTTACATGCAACTAGGTAATACCACCCAAAATTATCCAAAAATTTCATCAATTTCGTCATTTGAGTCCCATAACTCAAAAAGTCTCATTTTTTATGGTTTTGGCTCAAATCCAAAATCCTAACCCACCATTTTTCAATTCAATCATCTCCAACAACAATCACATGATAGAACCACTTTAAATCATCCTCATCTCCAAGATTTAACATGTTTCAATACAAAACCTTAACTTATGGTTTCAAAAATATAGATTTATCATCTTTCTATATGTAAATTCAAAATAAACAACACATCCAACAAAATTCATAGGAAGTCATAGATCCTACCATTTAGGTTCTCAAGCAACAAGAATGGAATCCTAGCAAGCTCCAACCACGAGAATTTCCAACCAAGTGGCAAAAAGGAAGCTTCTAATGCCAAGCTTAAGCCTCCAATGGATGTCCAACGAATAAGAAAGGCCTCCAAACGTGTAAGAAGAGGTTAAGGGAACTCTCAACCTAGATCTACGGCTCTGGTTTTGAGTTTTAGAGAGAGAAGAAAAAGATAGAAATGAAGCCACAAGCCCTAACTCGAGATTTTAAACAACCCCGCTGACAGTCCGCTAGAGCGGATTCTAGGCTGCTCGAGCGGTCCCCCTTTACTCGATTTAAAAAAAAGTTTCTAGCACCAGCTCGCTCAAGCGATCCCTATAATGCTCAAGCAGTCAACGCTGAGAGAGACCCCGAACACAAGATGTATATATGGATCAAATTATAAGTTAAACACCTCAATACTCACCCAAAAAATCCACAACAATTATTCTTATGCACTACCAAGCATACAATTATTGTTAACAGCTATCATCATGATCAAGTTTTAGTTCTTTCGCATAATTAAACACATAACTATTCCTCACCGAAATATCATAACACGATTTCATTAATCCTTACAAATAAAAATGACCGGGTCCCTACAATTTTCCCCACTTAGAAAATTTTGTTTCCGAAATTACACATGTATCACGAATCAAACTACTCATGGTACTTTTTACGCACTTCTGACTCTCACTCCCACATAGCTTCTTCAACACTGTGGTGAAACCACAAAACTTTTACTTAATTCTTAATATTTTTTACGAACTTTCGACTCTCAGAAAGTCCTCTACTTTTTATTACTGACCAATCGTTTATACGACTTCGAAATGAAGCTTTGGAGAGATTTGTGTTAATTATGGTATTATATAAATTTTATATTCATCATATAATTTCTTAAGTGTATTATTTATTATTTTAAATTGTTCTACAATACCATAAATCTTTTTCTAAAAAATATTTTAAACCAACATTTTTATTCTTAGGATCTCGTATTAAAGTTATTTCAAAAATATGTAGTACTTATTATAATATTTATCAAATTTATATTTCATACTTAATATCATGTGAAAATCTTTATCATTGTCCAAATATTCAAGAAAAAGTGTCATTATTTTTTTAATTATTGTAAATCAATTGAAGTAATAGGATAATAAATATAAGAAAATAATTTTGTTGATTCATCAAAAAAATTTTAAAAACTTTTGTATTGATTTACATTTTGCCAATCTTTAAAAGTTGGTGGGAAAAAATTACTTATAATATGGCTTTCAAAAAATAAATCAATTGATCTCCTTTGTTTTATTGCTACGTATAACATATTATATGTAGCGCTCTATATAATTTCTACATTATATAATAATTTTTAAAATTTTATATTTTCTTCATTACATACTTTCTTATAAAAATCTATTTTTTATGCACTACCATTTATAGAACTTATGACTAACCTAACTCTATTAACAAATTTATTGTAATAATTAAGTTATTCGTTAACAATTAAATATAAAATATATATAGAACAACAAATATGAAATAATAAACTAGATAATAGAAGTTCTAAATTACGCTGTAGATAGTTAACATATCCATTGTAATAAGAAGTATCATCTAAAGTAATAAAATAATATTTTAGATTAAAACCGCACGTATATATTTGTTGTCTAATAGCTGTACCTAAACTATGTCCGGTGTAGGAGAAATCTACAGCTTTAAATAAAAAAATTATGTTATTTAAATTTCAATCATTATCTATAAAATTTGAAATAAGATATTGATATTATACACCTTGTTTCGCTGTCCATAAATCATAAGTTAAACAAATTTTACTTTTTATATTTTTGTAATAAATCGCCTAATTCGATTTTAATTGCTTCAAATTTTTGCAAAAAATTTTTTTAGTAGTATTTTTAAAAAACTTTGAAATTAAGGCATAAATACCCCTTGTACTAACTATTCAAATTCAGGTTCTTCAGTCATAGTAAATGGATATTCCTTTTTTATTATATAATCAACTACCATATCTTGTGCACGTGAATGATCATAAGAAAAAATTAGTAATGTTATCAATTGAACTCTTATCTATTTATATTTGTGTGTTCAAATTAAGAAGTGCATTTTTATGGTAACTCTTGAAATGCATATATAAATGGTTAGTGTCACCCGATACGTTACCTTAAGAAATTTACTATAAATTTTATATTTTGTTTTAATTGTTTTGGTGCCATCAAAATTATTTCCAAAAGAAAATTCAAAAAATTCTCACACAATGTAGTTTTTTAGTAGTGGCTGTAGATGCAGGAGGTGGATTAGTAATAGGAGTACTAGGATTAGAATCAATAGGTGAATATGCAAACATATCCTCTTCGTCAACAGAAAATAATTTTGTATCAATAGATTAATAATATAAGTAAAAAATTAGATAAAATAAATATTTTATCTTTTAAAATTGAAAATAAAATAAAATAGAAGTTAGAACAAAAGTTTAAAGTTAATATTTTTTTCCACAATGACACCTACAAATACTTTAAAAAGTATTCAGAATTAAGAAAAGTATAAAAATAAATACAATAATTTAAGAATTAAATTGTAAAAAGTAAATCAAATCAAATTAAGGAATTTTTTATCTTTAATCTTGATATCAATCAATTTGAACTTTGATCTTTATCTTTGATCTTGACTTCTTAATTCACCAATACTTGCACTTGTAGTAAAACTTGAATCGAATAATTGAATATAAGAGAATAGGAGAATTAAGAGTCTACAGAGATTATAGAATTAGAGAGCTTGATGTGAAATTTCCAATAGAATGAGTGCCTATTTATAGGTAATTTTTTTAAAATTCTTTTCTTAAAAAGAAAATTTGAAATTTGACTATTGGGTCAGGCTTGGGCCGAGCTGAGCCGGGCCCAACGATAAAAAATTTTAAGCTGTTGAATTTGTCTTTGAGCGATCATGGTCGTGCATTTAAAAAAACTAGCTGTTAGGGGAGGAGGTCGAGCTCGAGCCGGGCCACGCCAGCCCGAAATATAGTCGTTAAGAGTGAATGGCGAGCTTGGGACATGGGGCGGGCCTTGTGCTAAGTCTCGATCTAAGGCTCGGGCCTCAGGCTCAAGTCGACCCGCAGGCTTCAAGCCAATCATGGGACTTTTGGATTCGAGCCTGATCGGACTTTGATAGTGGTGGGCCTCAATCCGAGGCCTGGTCGCCCATGAGCCGTGGACCAAAATACACCCCTACTTCGAAGTAGGCGTCGGGAGACCACGATTTGTGTTTTAAGAACGGAGGAGGCAACAGATGCGACGGCAAGAGCGATGGCTGTGGCAGAGGGTTGGTGGGTGTGATAGGGGGAGGTCAGGGACGCCTTTCTCTTCCTCCCCAACACCTAGGGCGGGGCCGAGCGGAGGTCGGCGAACGCTGAGGCTAAGGGTGGATCGGCTTAGCTTTATGAAGAATATATTTGATATATTTTAAAATAGTATTTAAAAATTAAGACTAAAGTTTAAAAAATTTAGTAGTGGAACTAAATTTTTTAGAACTTTCAAATAAAGTTAAGAATTAATTAATCCTAGATAAAATGATGTTTATAATCTCTTCGAGAGTTACGAATATAATTACCAATACCATGTCCCCCATCTTAATGTTAATCTTTTAATTTTGAGATATTAGCAATCCCTTGGGACCATTAATCCCTCCTTTAAATTTAAACCAAAAAATAATTTTACTAATCTCATGAGAGAAGTTATGAGACAGAGAAGGAAAATACACCCGGAATATCTCTACGGTGCCATTTACCGAGACATTCTCCTTCCGAGAGAGTTGTGCGAGAGATGGCAAAAGATGGAGGGGCCAGAGAATACTTCGTTATGTAAATTTGTGTAACTTTTTATAAGAGTAGAAAAATAACTTTTACAAGTCGTAAAGATCTCACTTTTTAATTACCCCCAAAAAAAAAAGATCTCACTTATTTTTTATTTTTTATTATTTGCTGACCCCCGTTTTACCATGATGAACTAATCCACTAACTTTTATGTATCATTTGGGGACAGCATTTCTTTAATCATTTTCATAGAAGGCAAGACTTGTAGAGATGACGGCTTAGGTATGGGAACCAACGGTGGATTTGGTAGCCAAAACTTCTAGAAATGAACCATAACCACTTTGACAAACAACTCTATAAGAAGGATTCCTCATCCCAAGCAGCCACTGAATCCAAAAACTACTCAACAAACCACTAAAACACTATGCTCCCCAGGATCATCTTCTGCACTGCAGTCTCCATAGCCACACTAACAGTAATTCTCTTGGCCCTTCTCTCGCCAGCAACCCACAGAAAGCCCGGAAAGAAACCCACCAGGCCCTGGCTGGCACTGTCCATCTACATCCAACAATCACAACTAGCAGCCACCAACTCCGATCCACAGCCGTCAGCATGGTCAGCTGAGGCGGCATTGGTTTTCCACCGGAAGCTCATGGAGGGGCCAGAGAATACTTCCCGGATTGTCGGGAAGGCTCAAGGCTTCATAATTCCAGTCCAGCAGTTTGGGCGTTCAGAGTTCAATCTTATTTATCTCGCTTTTTATACGGACCAGTATTCTGGGAGCCTTAGCGTGGAAGCGAAGAATTTTGGGAACAAGGAGAGAGGAGAACTTACAGTTGTTGGTGGAACTGGTTCCTTTGCATTAGCCCGCGGGTTTGCTGTTTTTTCGAGGACAAACCAGGAATATTATCACTTGAAGCTGCACCTAGAATTCCCTAATAGATCCCATTTGATACCAGGATGAGTTGCTAACAGTGTTTTAAATCGCTATATGAGATCAGAGATACGAATATGTATAAGCAGATATCATATCAGTTGATATACTGTTAAATATTAGTATAGAGATTTCAAATCCTAATGCGTATCAACCAATGCAATTAGTAACGATCGATATTTAAAACTTTGGTTACTCTCTAATACAATCTCCTTTTCAAACTTGGTAATTATTACAGGTGCTATTTGGCCTTGTTTGTTTATTGAACAATTAACGATTAGATCTCATTGAATATTATTCTACAGTTCAATAAGTTATTTTTTCTACTCCCTCTGCTTGATCTTCTCTTACTCGAGTCCAAGGAGTTTCTATCTAGTAACCATGTATGTAAGAGTAGAACCAGCAATTTGACAACAAAAGCAATAAATAATCCAATTTGTAAAAGAGAAGAGTGATTGAAAGAGAAAACAATTTTGAACTGCAAAAGAAAAAATGATAGGATAAATAGTTAAGAATCGGGCTTGAGCTCTGCTAAAGATTCCGTATGAGATGCTATAAACTATTTGAGTCTAGGAGCTTATCTCTTGAAACAGTTAGAGGAAATATATTAGCTGGGATTCGCTTAAATGGTTCAATACCTTCCAATTTCAAGTTTTCAGAATTTTAATTTCAAGTCCCTGCCCTGATGCCATACGAGAAGGGACCCTGCCTCCTTGTCATCCCTAGTGACTCCTAATTTTCCTTGATACGTTACCTTTGATACAAGTGGAAACAAGCTAATAATAAAGAAGATGACCATCAAGAGTTCTTACCTCTTCTGTGGATTCGATGAACCATTATGTTATGTTCTTACCAATTTGATAAAAAAATTACGTTATGGCAATTAAAGTAGAACAGGGGTCGGCATTTCTTCATGGATGCGGCACCTCAGGTCTGGTTCACCACCTTGAGCTATGAAGCGAAAGTGTTCTGCTGAGGTCTCTAACATGAAGTGGAACCTCCTTATGCAAACACAATTTTATGCATGTAACATAACAAAAAGCAATCCTTGTCAAACAATCATCATATTTGGGAAATGCATTCCTCGTCAACGAACACTCCATCAACAGATGGATCCTCAACAAACTAATGACGGTAATTATTTGAAGAATAAGTATCACCATCACAGATTTGGGTTTTTGACAATTAAGTACAGTCTAAATTGAAATTATGAAATCGGAAACATGTGAATGCAGTTGCTCTTCAAAATTCTGCTCCTGTTCCTAGAAATTTGATTGAGCAGAAAGGTCCCAAATTTCTCCACAATCTTAACCCACCGAGCTCAGGGACAATTATCAAAGATATTAGAAGCAGAGGAACACACCACAAGGAAGTAATCACAGAACATATGAAGGAACTATAGAGTAAGATCTTTAGGATCCTCAATTATCTTAGCTAGGGTTTGCAAGAACGAAGCCAGATCGGCACCATATATGACGCGATGATCCGCCGTCACATTTACCTGTGGAAATTGCATTTCCCGGTGAAATAATCAAAACATAAGCCCTCTCAAGGTTTTGTCAACAGAAAAATAAAATGCCTGAAGAAGCATTGTGGAACCAAGAAAAATTGAATGTGTGGACAGATATATTACCTGCATCTGGTTTTTCATGCCAATTCGACCATCCTTGGAAGCAGCAACGGTGGGCTTAGACGCTCCCACAGCCATAATTGCACCCTATGAAGGTATAATAATAATTGGTTAAATTATGCTCGGATACAATAATGGAAAAAGGTTATGCATGCCTTAGACAAATAATATAGAAAAGAAGTTAACATCCAAATTTAAATTCCTTTCACTTACAGTTCCTGGTGGCAAGATGGCATCAAAGCGATCCACACCAAACATTCCAAGGTTAGAGAGAGTAAAAGTACCTACAACACCAAAACAAACACAATTAGCAAACATATAAGATTCATTATTGTCTAACGATGTGAAGTCGGTCGATGAATGTATGTTCTGGCACAAGATGAACAGAAGCACAGCATCATCGAAATATAGCCCATAAATTAAAATTTTACCTGCAGCACCAAGAACCCTAAAAGCCCAAATCACTGGAAGAAACTATATACTAAAAGCAGCAGTTTAGAGGAAATTACCCCTTTTTTCTACATTTTAAAGGGCAGAGCATTACTACATGTTATTTCCATAATATATGAACCCTGGCAGCAGAATGACAGAATAATTCTGCAGCCATCTGCCAATAAAGGATGAGATATTTGCAACAATGCGAATCTGAAGTGACCATATGCCAGGTTTTCAGTTATCCTCAAGCAGTAGAGAAAATTTCTTCGAAGCAGTGTCAGCAAAATGTTCACTTGAGTCTACAATAAAAAAATCATTGGTCCCATACACGATGATCACAAACAGAAACCAAAAATTGATGTAGTCCATAAGTTCTCAATGCAGCTGTCAACTTATAATGCATTATGCTCAAATGACTGGTTCTAGCACACTGTGATTACAAAAATATATAGATCCCAAACCAACTAACCAGGACTCTGAATAAAGCAATAATGAGGATGAACTACTCTTAACTTGAATGCATCAACCATAGGTTGATTAGTCTATTGGCGAGTGCGCATAACATGACTCCGAAGGTGTTATCATCGAGGTTGAAGATGGCAATCGGATTGGCAATTGTTTACTCTTAAAATGCTTTTGTTGGCAGTAGGCATATTCTTGAAACAGTTTGGTAGCAACTGAGATTTTTGAGATGTGTGTTGTGCTTTGCGGCAGTGTCAGGACTTGGAATATACAAGGAAAATAGCGGGCTTACTCCAATAAGGAGTTTCTAATTCTAGATACGGATACTTGGTGGTAAATTTGAAAAGCATATGAATATTTGCTAGGGAGGCTAACTGGTGATAATTTAGGAAGCAGAGTAAGTTCCTAGTTCAGTGGTGTGGAATATGCAAAAGGGCCAGGGAGGATGGTAATCACCTTCCTCTGCACAGTTCAGCAGCCAGAGAACCTTATGATCTGGTGCATTAGATGATGGCTACGCTCGTCAGAGAGTCAATTGCATCATGGAGTAGAGGATGCCCTAGAGGTAGGCATAGAGGACATGGGAAGCCACCCTTCTATGTGTGGTCGGGTTTTCATGGAGGAAGAGGACTAGAAGGGTTTCTGAAGAGAGTTGACAAAGTCCTATAGGCTGTTTGAAGGGAATGCTGCCCATTATTTCCTGGTGAGTCTTCCACTTTCTCTCTTGCTGATTTCTTTTCCTTTCCTATATTTGGTGGAATCGTATATTCCTATAGAGATAAAGTGAACAACTCATGTTCATTAGCCAAACAAAACTACACCTTGGATCCTAATCAATTAGGGTTAACTACATGAGTTGTTTTTTTTTCATTTTGCTATGTCAATGGCCATATGCTCAGTTAAACTGAACAAATCCATAAGACATATATCTCCATGGCCTAGATAGAATAGCTATGCTCATTTATAGGAAATATGAATATATTAGTAGATATTGCAAATATCATGGATATTTTGTTTACGAAAAAGCCAAAATGAAAACACAGATATCTAAGTAACATGGACACAGACACGCGATACAACAAGGACTCGCCGACACGTCAATTTTCAAAAAAAACCAAGACATGACACATTTAGAACACGTTAAAATTTTACATTTTTATATATTTATTATATGTTAAACATATAAATAATTTATTCAATAGTAATTAACAATATACAACATATTATTAATATAATTAAAAAAAATTATATTTTCGCTTATAAATGTTATAAAATATATTTAACATGCATAATTTGCATTTTGAAGAATACAAAATATTGTTATTATAAAGAAATTCATCACATAAAACGTATTCGAAGAGTTCAATAAGTGTCATTAAAGTGTTCGTCAAGTTTTGAAAAAGTGTAGAGCATTATAAATTTAATTTCTTAATTAAGACATGTTTAAGAAATGTTAAATACGAATTTCCGAGTGCCCAGAGAGTGTCATGTCCGATATAAATGTCTGACACGACACGACACACTACCATCGTAGAAGTATCCGTACTTCTTAGACAGATATCATATGAATAACACTATACGTGATCCAAAGTAAAAATATTTACAATAACATATATAGGAAAGGGGTTACTATATTGGAATTTTATTGACATTAAATAGTAACTGTTCAAAATATTGACATATTCATATAGATCTGGATTGTGTAATCCACACTTCCCATGTTCCCAAGAGAAATCATGCTAACTACTACTACTCCCCTAGGGGACAACCTAGCAGCTTAGGTCACATTACCCCAATAAAGAGACTAAACGTTTGAGTCTTAAATTACCTATGCTGAGAGAGTGAGAGAGAGAGACGGAAAGGGAGAGGGAGAGGGAGAGGGATGATTCTAGTCTTAAATTACCTATCGCTGAGAGAGGAAGAGGGGGACGGAGACGGAGACGGAGAGGGAGAGAGATGGCTCCTAGTAACTAATGACTTACATAAAAAGGAAACTTGTATATTTTGTTACTTTAAAAGTGTAGCTTACTTCAGTATAAGCCATCAGCTCCAAAACAATACATAGTGGTGCTTTGAAACCAAAAGCAATGAACATGAAGTATCATAGAAATAAAAGGACCAAGAAAATGGAAAGACGATGTGGCGCTCAAGGCGCAAGCAAGTACATGATGAATATGTAAAGAAATCACCAAATACCTGTACTGTATTCATGAGGTTGCAGCTGCTTGGCCCGAGCCTTGTCAACTAACTCCTTCCACTTTCTTGACAAGGAATATATGTCAACCTAAAACAAGATTTGCATAAGCCCCATCTAAGTTACAACTTACAACCAATCAAATGTAGAAACCAAAAAGGCAACTAAGATTATCGAAAAAAGTTCAGATTAACATCACCTTGTCAGCATCCTGAAGCACTGGAGTGATCAACCCACCATCCATGGCCACCGCAACCGCAATGTTGATGCTACTGTTATATGTAAAGCTCTTACCATCTCTACAACTAGAGTTCACAACAGGATTTTCAACCAATGCAAGAGCCGTCGCCTTTGCTAGCAGTGCCGTCATAGTTACTCCTTTCAATTTAATCTAAAGAATTAACTATAAAAATCAATCATCACTCAGCAAAAACAGATAGCATAGCAAACTTTTTATCAAAACTAAAAACTTAAGCTATTAGGTGAAGAGGTCTTAACATTATATTAAATGATCACCTATTTCAAAACCAAACAATGTGGGATTGTATACTCTAACATTCTATCTCGTGCAACCGTCTTTAAAGTGTGTCACGTGTAACCTCCTTTTTTGTCTATCATTGTGCAACCTCTTCTTGGGTCTTCCATCGTCACAGTGGGTGAACTTTTTCTTCCTTTTTTGAAGTGGGTAGAATGGATCGTACTATGATAACATGTACAAACTTTGTATTTAACTTAAAAAACTTTGTATTTAACTTAAAAGCTTAAGCTTTTAGGTGGAGAGGTCTCCCAACATCAACATTACATGAAGCGATCCCAAACAATGAGGAATTATATGCTCTAATCATTCCTCACATGGTTTCAAATGATTCTAATTTACCATCAATCCGAATTAATTGCCTGCAATGCGGATTTAAAACAACTTCAATTCCTTTTATTTTATATATTTGTCTGCTAAGTCCCAATTCTTAACCCCATATCCAAATCATTCATCAGATTTGCCCAGCCAACTTGACAAGAATTTCATAAACTTCCCTTGTTTTGGCAAGTAATTTGGGGAAATTGTTACCTTCTTGTACAGAGCATCAAGTGCATCGGTTGTGATAGTGTACCCAGCTCTGAAAGTTGGAACGGCAAGACTCTCAACCATGTTCCTACTAACAGCACTCTGCATTGTCGTGAACGGAACAACGGACCCCAGCTCAATTTCAGGACTCACCGCAACCTTCGCCCCGCTCGGCTTTGGTGCCTCAGTCGCAACGGTGACAATGCCAGCGGCAGAGGCAGCCTCAACATCCTTAGCAACAATCCTCCCCATCGGCCCACTTCCCACCACACCACTCAAATTCACAGCCAACTCCTTCGCAAGCTTCTTTGCGTAGGGCGAAGCCACAATCCTCTTCCCACCTTCCGATGCAGGATGCGCCGCCGCCACTGGAGTTTTTGCTGCCGGCGGGTGCGCTGAAGGACCCGAACCAGCTGCTGCAACCTCCAATGCCGGCGACGAATCTGAAACTGCAGCCGAAGAAGAAGAAGTGGGTGGTGAAGAAGAACCGGAGGCCTTGGATTTGGCCTCGGCGATTTCGTCCTCGGTCTCGGCGAGGAGAGCGATGGCTGAACCGACGGAGGCGACGCCGCCTTCCTCGACCATGATGGCGGCGAGGTAGCCGTCGTAGAAGGTCTCGACGTCCATATCAGCCTTGTCGGACTCGACAACGACGACGGACTCGCCCTTGGAGAGCTTGTCGCCCTCAGACCTGACCCAGGAGACGATCTTCCCCTCCGTCATCGTCGAGCTCAGAGCCGGCATGAATATCTCGCGGATCTTGGCCTGAATTAGGGTCTTCCTGGTGGAGGTAGTAGTGGTCAGTGAAGGGTAAGAGAGGGCGGGGGAGGGACGGCGGAGGGACGGCGAGGGTGGAAGGAATGTGGTATTGAGAAGGGTAGCCATTGATGGGCTCAAAGAGAGAAAGAGAGAGGGAGATGGCGATGATTTGGAGGAAGGAGGATGGGTAGAGGGTGATGGTGGGTATTAGTATCAAGGATTGATGAGTGGGTGTTTTCTCGATTGCATCGAAACCAGGCGGATATCTCAACCACCTTAACATTGAATCGTGTGGTATTCACTATTCTCTAACATGTTCTGTACCACGCTTGCCTCTTCCGCCTCTTTTCTTTTCACTTTTTTTCTCTTAGGTATTTGGTCTAAGGTCCCTAACAGTGGCATTATGTTCATAACGAGTGAGTTTTTATTAGCCCATCTAAAAAAAATTTTAACTCTAAATCTTATTGAAGGTGGTTCTATTGACACCTAAAAAGTATTTAAGTACTTTTTTTTTTATTTTTTAAACAAAAATTTAGAAATTTCATCAAGAACAAAACTCTAATAATTTTTTTCTCCTAGTACTAACTCTCTTCCTTTCTCTTTCTTAGCTTCATCTGGTGATGCCCATTGTTGATCCCCTCCGCCCTCCACGCCCATCACCAACCCTTCCCAACCCCCTATGTTACTTCCTCACCCCTTCTCAGCCCTCACGCAACCTTTCATAACCCTCACACCGTCATGTTCCTATCTTTTAGAGCATCTTCACAAACAAACGTTCAATTGGTTCTTAGCGTGCAAATGGCATTTGTTCAATTGATGCCTACCAAACAAATACTATTTGTTCAGTTGGTGCATGTTAACTATTACTTGTATTCCTCAAATTTTTTTTGCAAAAAGTTGGTTCAATTGGTGCCTACTAAACAAATGACATTATGTTTGTTTGGTGTTTTATCAGCATATGTTATTTGTTCCCCACTGGTTCACCGAATGATGATCAAATGTGAAATCAGTTAAAAGAAGGACATGGGAGACGGCCGACAATAGCAGGAAAGGGCTTACGATAGTGGCAAAGGGTGGGCTCATTGCCTTCTTCCCTTGCTTTGTAAAAATTAAAACCATAGATATATATGATAATGGTGATGTCAAGGGTTGTTGTGGAGAGGCGAATGAGGTCAAAAAAAGTTAGGCGGCATCAAATGAGGGCGTAGGAGGGTATAGAGGGATTGGGTGTGGCTGGTAGCAACAATCGAAGGCTCTTGAGTTAACGAAGTTGAAGGAGAAGGGACGAAACATGAGAGTGATTAGATTATTTATCATTTTTAATAATTTCATAAAGTAATAAATAAATACTCATTTATCCATCTCAAAACCTCTACCACCTCTGACGACTACCGACAATAACTTTTGATGACCGCTGGAGACCCCCCTCAATCGATGACTTCCAGTGACCACTATCGTCGATCGCCTGTGACGACTTTCGAAAACTATTTTCAATGACTTTTTGGCAACCACCTCTGGCGACTTCCAGTGACCTTTTGATGACCCTTAAATTAGAGCTAATTTTAACTGCTTTAATTGATAAAAAAAAATATTTATGTAGTCGTGGTGGCGAATTGAGTGATTGCAGTAAATATAGTATGATTTTGTAAACAAAGCTATATTTCACTATTTGAATATATACTGAAGTTTATCTATTCTGTGTGGTTGGTTGGGAAACAAAATCTAAAAAATGGATAACAGTGCATATAAATTATACAAAAAAAAAAACAAAGAAAGAAAGAAACAAGAACGCAATTAATCCCGTCAAGGTGAAATAAGGATTATACTTTTAAGATCTGTATAGTTTGATCTCATATCAACACTCGAACAAAAAACTATTAGATGGAGGCACACAAACAGGTAAATGACTACACCACTTGTGAGACCCGGACCCGTCTCTTTTTGAGATCTTTATATATGTTGATGCGTTTCTTTCCATAGATATATCTCTATGTTGCATGGTTTATGTCTCCGTTGTAGACCAGCATATTTTGTATAAGGGCTATACGTGTTATACATACGGGGGTTCGATTTTGGTTTCCTTTTTCAGTTTTCTCTCCCAGCGACTACCGCTCGAGCGGTTGGGAGCTCGCTCGAGCGGGATGATGGCAGAGTGTTGACCGGTGGTGTGACCGCTCGAGCGGTGGGTGTGCGAGCGGGGTAGTGGCAGAGTGTGGCTCGGTGTGGGGTCCGCTCGAGCGGTTCTTAGGTGCTTGGCAGTGGTGTGGCAGAACCTATGTCGGCAAGGGGTCCGCTCGAGCGATGCTTAGGCGCTCGAGCAGTGGGTCCTGGGCGCGAATTTCTGGAGAAGGTTATAAATATCTTTTAAGGCTCAAAATATCTATTTTCAAGCAAATCTCTTTCTCTCCACCTTTTCTCTACCTTCTCTCTAACTTTCGGGAGGCCCGGGGCTTAGTTTTTCGCATGCGGATAGCAGATCCTTGTTGTCGACGATGTGGGCTTCACATCTATCCAGACAAATTCTTGTTCCGACGAGTTTGAATTTTGAGGCGACGAGCTTTTAGCTCTTTGAGGTAGGATTCCAAACCTACAGCTATTATGTGGGTATTATATGTGATTATGTATGCTTTCACCGGGTCGAAATGCATAAAGTGTAGTTTTTCATGTTGAAACCTTGGTTTATGGGTAAAAGCAATTTTTACGCATTTTCTCGATTTTACACGTGATTCAGATGTGTTGAGATCCGTAATTTTCAAAAAGAGCTTTGAAAACGTGGATGTTTTTGTGAGAAACATGTTTGTAGAGGTTTAGAGCTAACCCTTGGGGTTGAGTCGCAGTTTTACTAAACATGTGTTATTACATGCTTGTAGATCTTCATGTTGATGGATGGGATCCCTTTATATACAAGCGATGTAAAACTGTTTTATGACTTTTAAATGTTATCCATTGATGTACCGGAACAATGGGTTAGATGAGTTGGGATTACATTGCTCATTGGTGAGAGTCAAAAAACGTGCGCAGAGTGGGTTCGCTACGGTCCCTCGGATTAATCCCCGTAAACGTGGTTTGGTTATGTTTCGTCCATTGGTCGTGGCAAACCGTAAAGATACAAGTGTGTGTGTAGTTTGGGTTCTTTCCCATCGGTCGTGAAAATTTGTAAAGAAGTCGGTTGCCTCCGTGAATGGCGTTGTTGTTTTAACTCCGTATAGAACTTGTCATTATCTAACATGCCTTAAGTGGTTCAGGACTAGGATAATGGACAGGAGTCTATAGTTGTTAACTTTGTTTGTGAGACAGAGTCGGTACATAAAATTGCATTTGATCTTTTTCCTCGGCTGTGTGTTCCGAATAGGAAAATAATATTTTAATTCCGGTTGTATGATCCGGGTGAACAAAAATCATGTTTGATTACTGTTTTATTACAGTTTTTCCTTAACTGTGGCATGATATCTGTTAGGATGAAATGCATGAATTAGAGGATGAAAATGTGGATTTATGAGATAAAACTGTTTTTGTGGCCCGTGTTGGCTTGGTGAAAAACTTGTGATTTTTGAAAAAAAAAACCTTTTAGGCTCCGATGGTAGAGCCTGTGTGTGTGTGTAATTGCATAACCTGCTTGACAGCTTTACTGTCTTTTCCTATTGGATTTCGGTTCATGGTGTGGAATTTTGCTGTAAAACTCTTTTCAGGTGATCATGATGAGTTAACCTAGTGCAGAGGTGATGGAAAACTTACTGTAGTTTTTTTAGTATTTGTACATGTACTTTTACATGTAACGCTTGTGCTGGCTGGTTTTGTACGCCTTTAGGCGATATGATTATTCATGTATGAGAATGCATGTTTTCAGTTTCTGAGAGTTGAACTGTGAAAATTTTATCCAAAAGTTGTACATTTTTTATTCTTATGAAAACCTTATTTTTATAAACGGTATTTGGTGAGCTTTCGCGTGACCTGGATGTTTGGAGCATAACACCTCTAATCTTCTATTGTATTCTCATGTACATAATCAAGAACCAAGTGTGTACTACAAATTCGTGATCTAAACGTTTTCCTAACTACGGTAGACACCTAATAAGTAGATAAGATTTGGACTCCTTATGTAATTAGAAAAATTTAATTCAACTCGAATTAAATTTCTAATTCTACGATTACAATTCATACTATTAAAAAATTATAATTACATTCCGAGTTGTATCTCAAAAAATAATTTTGTACTTCTTATTGTAATTACAATTCATACTACTAAAGAATTATTAATTATTTTGGACAGTCAGTATAAAAATAATTATTTCAAGATGGTCATAATTAAGATAGACCTATTATATTTTGGTAATTTTATCTTTTTAGGTGTCATAGGATTTCAGGAGACATTGGGAATCAAGATTTTATATAAAGATATTGTTTTTACTTAATTAATTATTTATAGTTGTCCTTGCGATTTAAAAATGAGAACTTATAATTTTTATTAGTTGCTTTAATTGTTGGATGAAAGTGTAGAATTGTCCTGTGACCAATTTAAATTATTTTTGGACCTTAACTATAATATTTTATTATCCTATATCAGCCCACAAGATTTTGTACAAGTTTTCCTCTCTCTATTTTACTAATTTTGGGCTTGATTCCACAAAAATCTAAATGGATGTTAGTGGGGAGGTTTAATATCTTTGAAAAAAAAATAATTAATTAAATAAATAATTAATTAATTAATTTTAATAATAATTGTATTAATAAATTTTCGGTTACGATCGTTACAAATTAAATACGAAAGTATGTTTCATTATACTCATTTAATAATAACAATAATATATATATATATATACAATAATAATAATAATAATAATGTGTATTTACTTATAATACAAATTTAATATGAGAATTATAGTATTACTGGTGGGGTTTAACAAGAATTAATATTCTTTAATATTGTGTAACTGGTGTGCTTTAAACCCATTAAACCGAACATTAATCTGAGCCTCTAAGCCTCCATTGGTGGTCATCAATATATATACGTATATAGGGATAGTTGCCTCAGAGTGTTAGGGTTAGAAGAGAGTTCATGAGAAAGAAAAAAAAAAAAGAGAAAGCACAGGCGCCACCCGACGCCCCACCCCCACGCCGCCGGTTATCTTTGGCATCCTCACCACTGTCATCGCCGTCACCGACGACCTGGTCACTCTCTTTCTCTCCCTTCCCTCTCTGTCTCTCTCTAAAACAGCACCACCACCACCACCAGAGGCCACTGACGACCACCACTAGTGCCTCTCGCACACCCCAAACCTCCCATGCAAACCCCATGCACAACCAACCACACACACACACCTGCCACCCACGGCCACCATCCACTGTCACCAGTGACCACCACCCTTTTGACGATCTAACACCACTAATGAACGGCTCCGATCGCCAGTAAACTACTCCGGCGAACCCAAGTCAAAGAATTATCATTTTATAAATTTTATTAAAAATAGTTTTCGGGCTATCTTTAGACAACCACAGCCGTCATCTTGGACCTCCGTTTCAACCGCCGTAAATTTGATTAGATTTACCTCACAGCCGCCTATGCGTAGCCCCAAACGGCCATCAAAACTGACATCCGAATTTTCCAGATGAGTGTCTCAAAATTGAGTCGAAAAAATGAAATAAAATTGACGCACGCACTGTGCGTGCATGGCCGTCGGATGCAACGGTGGTTTTGGATTTTTTTTTTCTGTTGGTTAATTGTTGTTTGTTTTGCATTTGTATTTTATAAATAATAATAATAATAATAACAATAATAATAATAAAGTATGATTTTGTTAAAGTTATAAAATAAAATCAAATTTTGAAGCTTGAATATTTAGAATTTTAAAGCTTAAGTAAAGAATAGAATTTTGAATAAATTTACCTAATTAAGTATTTTGGGTATATCTTATAAGAATTTAGACTTTTGATAAAATATTTTAAATAATAAGTATGCTAGTGATTAATGGGAATTTAATGAAGAAATTATAAAAATAGGCCAATTATATATAAAAAAAATATAGAATTCCATTAGATTGTTGTTTTCATATGGTTATTAGATTTGGAGTCCCGAGACAATTGAAATTAAATCTACGTGAGTTATTTAATATCCGAATTAGTTTTTATTTCATGTGAATACTTGATATGTTATACTGCTTAAGAATGGTTAATAAATTATAATGATTTAACGAAAATGATTGAATGAAAGAATGATCGGTTAAACGATGTCCTGGTCGGTTAGACGACGTTAAGCGTACTAGCGGGGCAAGATAATAAGGATAGAGCCAGGGCCATGTGGTTATAAAGAATGATTATGTTCACCGTATTAATTGTAGGGTCGCTCCCTACTAAATCCTGACAAACCGTTTGAAATATATCTTTCTAATACTGTGTAATAATTAATAATTCAGATATCAATGAATTCACATAAGTTAATTTATTCATAGTTTCGTTTTAATTTCTGTAATTGAATTTCAATTCCTATATTAAGTACTTGGAAGTAAGTTTTAATTACATTCGATGCCAATTTCACAGTTAAAAGCTTTGGATTTTTTTTTTTGAGAAATAACTTATTCTGAATGTTTTAATAGGAATAATTTCTTTTGATGAATAATTTACTTTTATTTCAAGTTTGGATGACTTTGAATGAGTTTGTTATTTTAAAAAAAAAAGTAGACGGCAAAGTTCAAAATAAAAAGTGGAAGACAAAGAAACATAGAGGCATTTGGTAAGTTTTGACTCATTGGCCAGTCACGGATGGTTTGTTTAGAAATGGATCATGACAGAAGTAGTATCAGAGGGCCAGGCTTTATTTTAAACCTTAGAGTATAGGACTTTTTACATGTCTTTGTATGTCATTTCTGTTAGGGTTGGTATATTGAAAATCATATTTTTAGTATTTAATTTTATTTTAATAAAATTGATTTTCTATTTTATGAAAAATTTTATGAGCAATATATGTGTATTATTTTTTTAATATTATACATGGATGTCAGATATTCTGTATAGTATTTAATCTGGTGTGAAGAGTACGACATGCACATAGAAGATTAGATTTTAGGTTCTTGTAGAATATAAGTTTTATGTTTACAGTTTATATGAAAATAAACATATCATTGGTATAACTGTACCACAGAGTTTTAGTAGACCTGTGTTGTTACGGGGAACATATAATAGCGTCGTCTATTACTCCAACTCTCTGTGCTAGTACACTTTGTGTGTATTGAACGAGACATTTGAGGTAATTAATTTTATACTGATTATATAAATTAATTCACATCCAACGTTATTATGAATAGTACTTATTCTCTTAATCCTGAAATAATTATTGATTTGCATATATTTAATATTCGTTATTTTGATTCATTAGATGTGCGATCTTATATGGGTCTATATTCCCGGTGAGTTGGATAGTAATATTATTTATATAAAAAATATTAATTATTGACGAAATTCACGTTCCAAAAGATCGGGATTGACGATACTTTCTTAAAGAAACATATAAATTTTGACCGGGCCAAACCCTGCAGGTGGATTTAATTATTCGGCGGTCAAATAAGTTAAGCGAGATGGTTTAAGGAATACTAAGATGCCGATTTAATTAAATTTAATTAGCGGGTATCAAAAATCTTAATGTTTGGAGAAATGGTAAGTATTTAATAATAGGAGCTCAATGCTATATGGTCTTGAGATTATGGGTCAAAGTGCAATTATAGTTCTTTAGTGGTGTGAACTGTAATTCAGTATTTTACAAAAATTGCAGAAACTGCTACTCATTTTTCATAATTGCAAATACCGCTATGAGATTTGCTTAATTGCGAAAACCGCTGATGCGTGTCTGTGTTTCACTAGAAGTCTTAGTCATAATTACTCCCTAGATCGCTACTGTAGCCCTATAAATATGCTGGTAGGCTGAACTAGTTTCATAACTTGTCTTCTAATATTAAAGTTGTCTTGGTTCTGCTTGTATGAATTCTTGAAGGATTATAGCTCACATTATATCCGAAAATCGCATAAGGGAATACAGTAGAAGATTTAACAAGAGTTTCAACTCGGATTCAAATTGCAGTTGAAGATTCGACCGGTAAAAAAGTATTCTTTTAAATTAGCTTCGGATGCATGGATTTTATTTTGATCGTTCGTCATCAACAATTTTATTTGGAGCCCATTTTGGCATTTGCGCGTCCAGCTAATTTTTTTCATTAATCGTTTGCAAAAATAAAGATCTTGGCAGTCTTGCCTCCAACAATTAGTATCAGAGGCATTTTATTTTATATTTTTGATTATCGGGGCCGGATAGTTTTAGAATTGTTGCTAACTTTATTTTGCAGGCATTCTAATTCTGATTTTATGATCGTCATTAATTCATGTTTGATTGAATGGTTTGTGAATGATGATTATTTTTTTAATTACGAGGGTTGACCGTGATAGATCAAATGTGAGCCTTCAGAATATAGGTTCGATGTAATAGCTAGTTTATGATTTTAAAATATCTGTTTTGGTTATTTAACAACAGGTTGAACATGTCCAAGAACAAGAAAAGCGAAGGTAACACCGACGGTGGTTCGAATTTTTATGGGCCACGAATTGGGGTAAGTTTTTAATGGTTTTAAATAAATTTTTTTCGGTGAGTTTTTCTGCAGTATTTATGAATAAAAAATAGTATAAAAAATAAGTTTAAAACAGCAAGAAAAATAACCAAAATAGCCTGGTTTTGGCGGCGGTATTTTTCAGGCCGTTTTTTGGATTGTTATTTGGATAATTTTTTAAACATAAAATAGCAGTAAAACCTACCTCAAAATACAATAAAAAAACCAAAAAAAAAAATTGGCCAAAATGACAACCCAAACAGGCGGCAAACAAGCGACGGTAGTAGTAGCTTTCAGGCAATTTTTCGACAATTTTTCAGGCTATTTTTTAGCAGATTTTTTGACAAAAAAATTTACTTTTCAAGAGCTTCTCAATGATATGAAATACGTCAAAACGGAGTTCGGAAAGAGATCAAAAAAGCCTCGAGAAGTTGGTAGTTCTTGGCGGCAGCGCTGGTGAGCGGCGACAGTCTGTTTTAGGTGATTTTTTGGCAGTTTTTTGAACTATTTTTGAGCATATTTTTTTCAAAAAAATAGTACTTTTTGAGAGCTTTATTTTGATATAAAGTACGTCAACAACGAAGTTCGAAAAGGGGTCGAAAAAATCTCGAGAAGTTGGCGGCACAGTGCTGATGCGGCCAGCAGCTTTTTTTGTCATTCGGGCAATTTTTTTGGCTGTTTTCTGGGCAATTTTTCAGTAGATCTTTTGACAAAAAAAATTCACATTTTGAGAGCTTTTCAACGATATAAAGATCGTCAAAAACGGAGCTCGGATGAGGCGGCATGAGCCATCTAACGGCGGCGTCGGTGGTGGTTGGTGGTGGCCAGCTATTTTCTGTCTCCCGGGGTTTCTTTGTGTTGGTTTTTTGATAGATATGGGACTGATTTGATATATATTAATATATCGAATAGTATCAGAAAAGCCTAATACGATCAGGACACTAAATTAAAGGCGAACATAGATTGAAACAGCTAATTCTCTTAGGGAGACTGAAACATCTCAGTATTTCACATGGATCATAAAATCGAGATATATGCATATCATGTTTATATATATATGAACTGTGTGGATGATTGTATATCTATTTTATTTATCCTGTTAATTTAATTAATTCAAAAATTCGATTTTAATTAAAATATTTTATAATAGAAAATAAGATTAAGTTTTTTTACTTAATTAATTTTAATTAAAAAAACTTTAGATATTTTATTTTTGACAAAATATCACGTTTAAGATGATTTTTCATAAAATCGAATATGTTGAAAAATGTGAAAATTAATTTCGAATTTTGAATTAATTAAATAAAAAATATTTAATCAAAATAAATTATTATTTTTCAAAAAATGTGGAACGAAAAATAAAATAAATAAATACTTTTAATCACTATCTTAGCTAAAAAGCTGAAGGAAAAAATGTGCATTTATTAAATTTTATTTGTTACACATTTAAACACGAAAAGATGGTTTGACGAATTAGAATCTTTGAAATCGTGTACACGGAAAGATATTTAATTTTTTCAGATCGTGTGACTTTCGAAATTAATAAATTTATTTTAATTAAAAAAATTTTTATAACCCTCAAAAATATTTTAAAAATCTAAGTGTGAGAGAGAATTTATTCACAGATAAATTCTGCGGTCTCTATCACCAGTTTGTAGGCGATGCAATTAAACCCTACGTGTCGACAGTAAGGTATTCGTCCTCAACTGACAGATTAATTGCAATATCGCCAGTACAAACCTCCTTTAGGATAATTCTGGATATTTCTGGATAATTGTTAGTGTGGATCACTTCTCTAAGTGAAAAGTTTATTGCGAAGCGATTGATTTGGGATTAGGTGATGGTTAACCCTTAGCTGTATATAATAGTATCATCTCCAACTAAGTCACGGCTATTATGTGTTAGATCAAAACTATGTCAGCTATTTAATTTTATTTGGCAAGATCAGTTGCCTTGATAGTAAAATTAAAAGAAATTAGTCTGTTAGGTCTTATGAATGATAGTAGACGTCCTCCCAACGAGGCATACTATTCTCAGGTTACCAGGCTACTGGTAAATTAATTTTAAAATAGTAGAGGGAATCAAATTAAAATGAATTCAAAGTTTTGCTCATCATAATTAATGATTTTTTTAATTATGTGATTCTCAAAATTGAAATAGTTTTCAACCTACAAGCTTTAATACTTAAAGAAAGCAAATTTACGGGACCAAATTTTGTTGACTGAAAAAGTAACTTGGATATAGCTTTAACTATCAATGGTATTTTTTTAACACCAGAAAATGTGTCTATTTTAGAAAAAAATGTTCTTCCTCTGGGCCAAAAGACATGAAGAAGAAAAAGATTCAGAAATAGAAAGACACGATTTTTAGGGTAGTTAGTGGACCACAGACTGGTGTGAAAAAGCTAAAAGGCGGATGTTTTCACTACAACCAGATCAACACTGAAAAAAGTTATGTTCAGTATTTCTCAGAAGGCATAATAAACAAGGTAATTTTTATTCACTGGTTCTGGAAACATGTTTAACGGTGTTAACTACCAGTACGTAGTGTGTAGGTACGGGAGCCACTAATCATGTCTGTAATTCTTTGCAGAGGTTCCAGGAAATTCGATAACTTAGTGATGGGAAAATTTACCTGTATATGGGTAATAATACAAAGGTAACAGTAGTTGCAGTAGGAGATGTCACTTTTAGTTTTGGTAGAGATCAGATTTTAATATTGAGAGATTATCTTTATGTATCTTCCATTAGAAAGAACTTAGTTTCCGTTTTTAAATTGATTAAAGACAGATATTTGGTTTATTTTAATAACTCTATGATTATTAAGTATAACAAACGGGTTATCTGTTCGGGTACATTAGTAGATGATCTTTATATTATTATTCTAATATCTCCTACACTGCAACTGACTGAAATGAATAACACATCTAATTTACCATATAAGAGAAAATTTTATTCTTTAATGAACCAAACGTTTCTTTGGCACTTACGTTTAGGTCATATTAATCTAAAAAAGATAACCAGACTGATAGCAAATGGACTTTTGAGTTCATAAGAAGTAGAGGCACTTCTAGTCTGTGAATCTTGCTTAGAAGGTAAAATAATCAAGAGGCCATTTTCGGCCAAAGGCTATAGAGCTAAAGAACCATTGAAGTTGGTACATTCTGATGTGTGTAGTCCTATAACAATCCGGGCTAGAGATGGCTTTAAATACTTCGTCAATTTCATTGATGACTACTCAAGGTATGGATGCATTTACCTAATGCACCGTAAGTCTGAATGCTTTGAAAAATTTAAAAAATTCAAGACGGATGCAAAGAAGCGTCTGGGTAAAAGTGGCTTTGAGTACTTCGTCAATTTTATTGATGACTACTCAAGGTATGGATACATTTACCTGATGCACCGTAAGTTTGAATGCTTTAAAAAATTTAAGAAATTTAAGGTGGAGATAGAGAAGCATCGGGGTAAAAGTATCAAATTACTATGATTCGACCGTGGTGGAAAATACCTATTTGGAGAGTTTAAGAACTATTTGTCATCATAAAGAATTACATCCCAGTTGACTGTACCTGGCACTCGCAGTAGAATGGTGTAGCAGGAAGAAGGAATAAGACTCTTATGGAGATGGTAGGTTCATGGAGATGGTAAGGTCCCCAAGAATGAATAGGATTCTTGGGGACTCACTTTAGAGACAACGGCTTACATTTTGAATATGGTACTTTCTAAGTCAGTACCTTTTACTCCCATAGAATTGTGGACCAGGCGTAAGCCTAGTCTGAAACGTATTTGAATTTGAGAGTGTCCTGCACATGTGCTGAAAGGAAACGCGAGTAAGTTAAAACAGATGACAGAAGTCTATTTCTTTATAGGGTATCCCAAGGGAACGAAGGGCAGTCTATTTTATAATCATAAGGATCAGAAGGTCATTATTAACACCAACGCCCAATTCTTGAAAGATAATTATATTATGGACCACAGGCCCAATAGCAAAATTGTTCTGGAAGAACTGAGAGAAAATACTAATAGAACGGAAGAAGATGTCACTAATATTGTATTATCTCGTCGTAGTGGGAGGATTATTTATCAACCTGATCGGTATATATTTTTGGAACAGTCTTTTGACAAGATCCTGACAGAACTAGATATCGAGCCCTGTAACTACAATGAAGCACTTCAAAATAAAGATGCATATATTTGGTAATGGGTTATGAATTCAGAGATAGAATCTACGTTGTTTAATCTGGTCTGAAAACTTGTAGAACCTCCCGAAGGGATAAAATCTATTGGATGCAAGTGGATCTACAAGAAAAAGAGAGGTGCATATAGGAAGTTTAAATCCTTCAAAGTTAGGCTTGTTGCTAAAGAGTTCACTCATAAAGAGTGGATCTATTATGAGAAAACCTTTTCGCCGGTAGCTATGCTTAAGTCTATCCGGACATTTCGATTATGAAATCTGGCAAATGGATGTCAAGACAGCTTTTCTTATAGAAGTCTTGACGAGTGTATCAACGTGATATAACCAGCTGAATTCATTGCAAAGGGCTAGGAACACTTGTTGTGTAAGCTTAAGAGATCTATTTATGAACTTAAGCAGGTATGGAGGTCTTGGAACACTCAATTTGATCAAGCCACTAAGTCTTATTATTTTGATCAAAGTTCGAATGAGTGTTGTGTGTACAGAAAGCGCGACGGAAGCGTGGTAATCTTCCCAGTACTTTATGTAGATGATATCTTGCTCATCGAAAATGATGTGAGGACATTATCTACGATTAAAGTATGATTATCTGGACAGTTCGATATGAAGAACTTGAGAAAAGTCACTCACATCCTTGGGATCAAGCTCGTGCGAGATCATAAACAAAGGATGTTGAACTTATCTGAAGCAATATCGATGATATCCTTGCTCGTTTTAGCATGCAGGATTCTAAGAAAGAGTTTCTCCTTTTCAGGTATTGAATCACTCTATCCAAAGATCAGTGTCCTAAGACACCTGATGAAATAAAGAAGATGAAGGCAGTTCCTTATGCTTTGGTAGTAGGAAGCCTTGTGTATGCTATGCTTTGCATTAAACCCGACATCTGCTTTGCCGTTAGCATGCTTAACAGATATTAGTGTAATCCAAGGCAAGAGCATTTGACTGCGGTAAAGAATATAATCAAGTACCTGAAAAGAAATTAAGATTATATGTTAGCTTACCAGGCAGATAGTCTAGTACCTTTGGAGTACATAGACTCAGATTTTCAGTCAAACATAGTGCTTACATCAGGAGACAACCTTGCGGATCCTTTACAAAGAGCTTACTGACTAAGACTTTTGATAATCATGCTGAGGGCATGAAAGTCAGATATATGGCAGCATGATTTTGAGTATAAGTGGGAGATTGTTATGGTTGGTATACTGAAAACTATGTTTTTAGTATTTAATTTATTTTAATAAAATTAATTTTCTATTTTATGAGAATCTTTATGAGTAATGTATGTGTATTATTTCTTTAATGTTATACATGGATGTCCGATATTCTGTTTAGTATTTAATCTGGTGTAAAGAGTACGGCTTGTACACAGAAGATCAAATTTTAAGTTCTTGCAAAATATAAATTTTATGTTCATAGTTTATATAGAAATGGACATACCAGTGGTACGACTGTACCACAGAGTTTTAGTAGATCTGTTTTAGTTACGGGGAACAGATAATAATATCGTCTATTGTTCTTACTCTCTATACTAGTACACTTTGTGTGTATTGAACGGAATATTTTGGATAATTAATTTTATACTGACTACATAAATTAATTCACACCCCAAAGTTATTATGGATAGTATTTATTCTTTTAATCCTGAAATAATTATTGATTTACATATATTTAATATTCGTTATTTTGATTCATTAGAGGGTGCGATCTTATATTGGTCTATATTTTCGGTGAGTTGGATAGCGATATTATTTATATGGTAAATATTAATTATTGACGAAATTTACGTCCCGAAAGATCGAGATTGTCGATATCCTTTTAAGGAAGCTTATAAGTTTTGATCGGGTCAAACCCTGCAAGTGGATTTGATTATCCTGCAGTCAAATAAGTTAAGCGGGATGGTTTAAGGAATACCAAGATGCCGATTAAATTAAATTGTCAGTAATTAAATTTAATTGGCAGGCATCGAGAATCTTAACGTGGTGAGAAATGGTAAGCATTTAATAACAGGAGCTCAATGCTATATGGTCTTGAGATTATGGGTCATAGTGGAATTATTGTTCTTTAGTGGTATGAACTGTAATTCAGTATTTTATAAAAATTGCAAAAATCGCTGTTGATTTTTCATAATTGCATATACCCCTATGAAGTTTGCTTAATTGCGAAAACTGCTGATACGTGTCAGTGTTCCACTGGAAATCTTACTCATAATTACTGTCTAGGTTCCTGCTGTAACCCTATAAATATGCAAGTAGGTTGAACTAGTTTCATAACTTATCTTCTAAGACTAAAGCTGTCTTGGTTCTATCGGTACGAGTTCTTGGAGGATTATAGCACACACTATATTCAGGAATCGCATAAGGGAATACAGTAGAAAATTTGACAAGTGTTTCAACTCGGATTCAAATCGTAATTGAAGATTCGACCGGTAAAAATATATTCTTCTAAATGAATTTCGGATGTACGGGTTTTATTTTTATTTTTCGTCATCAAGAGTTTTATCTGAAGCCCGTTTTGGTATTTACCTGTTTAGTTAATTTTTTTCCATTAATCGTTTGTAAAAATAAAGATCTCGACAGTCTTGTCTCCAACAATTTCATGCATTATATCATTTCATACATTATGATATTTTAAATATTGCAATAACATAATTATATACTGTAGTTCATGTTCCCAGTTGATAGTGTGGACACGTTTGGAGGGTACCGCATCACCCCATCTCCAGTGGTGAGGGTGTGGGAATCACTCCAAGCTGAACCCCTCCCCCTAGAGTTGTACACCTACCACACCGATCAGAGTGCTCAGCTATCTTTATACGGAGAGATTATCAAGGTAGAGGATGAGAAATTATTCTACCTGGAACGATGAAAAGGGCGCTGGTTAGGCATCGCCCTCGAACTAAACTACACATGGATGAGAAAGCTCTGGTGATGTTGGATGATTTAGGACTATATCGCAGCTTATTAGACATGGCGGCCAAAGAGGGGCATGGTTTCATTTGGCCTCCCCCACATCTTATTCCACCCCTGGTAGACCCTCTTGAGATGGCACCCAGGCCAGCACCTGAGGTGGACTCGTGTGAGTTGGGACAAGATCACGCTCCCATAATCATTGACTTGGACTCCAATACTGATGAAGACCCCTCAGAACCTACTAATTGGGAAGATGGTTCAGAGCCATTAGTGAATGGACCCAATAGGGGATATGGGGTAGTTATAGTTCATAGTTCCTTTTCTTATGTGTACTTTCAATTTTTGCATTTAAATATTGTGGTAGAAGATGGCTTATAAATAAAATTGTCTTTCCTTGCTATGTTAACTACAATAAGGGAATTTCCGTAAATGGTGATTTTTGGGTATGTAATCTTAACCTCGAGCTTAATTTACTTTTGACTTAGATCTACAACGATGGTGAACACACATAGAATGACTGGAAATGGAAACATAGATGAGTTAATGGCACAAGTAAATACTCAAATGAATGAGATACGCCAAATGATTTATGAACTAACTCAGGCTAGGCAACAACTAGATCCAATTCCCCCTAACCAAGGACCCAATAGCCCACTTCTAGTCAGGGCTCAAGGTCAAGACCTCAGAATGCACCAAAACCACGTAGACGGCCCAAGCATGAGAGAGTTCCTGAAAATGAAGCCACCATCCTACAAAAGGGGGGCTAAACCCGATCAAAGCTAATAAATAGATTACAGCAACGGAGAAGATCTTTGGGGTCGTGCCAAGTACTAAAGCCCAAAAAGTGACGCTGGCCACATAACAATTGGAGGGTGAAGCCTAGAGATGGTGAAACTTGAAGAAACAAAATGACCCACAAATGAAGTGAGAGCAATATTTAGGTCACTTCTAGGAGAAGTACTTTTCCTAATCTCTACAGGATGCTAAGTGCACTAAGTTCCAGCAACTTAAGCAGAGAGGGTGATGACTATTTTCGAATATGAAGCGGAGTTCACGAACCTTGCTAAATATGCTACACACATTATCCACACTGAGCACATGAAGGCACATAAGTTCGAGAATAGGTTGAGGCCAGAAATTAGAAAAATGATTCGTCTTTTGAGGCTGCCCAGTTACGCTGACGTGGTGGACCGGGAGATGTTGGTAGAACGGGAGAATATTGAGAGTTGAAGGTTCTTTGAGAATCGAAATGCCAAGCTGTAGGTTTGGAAAGTTTGAGAGGTGGGTGTTCGAAGAAGCCAAATGTGGGGATTGCAAGAGGTGGAGATCAAAGGACTCCTTGCGCAACATGTGAGAAGATGCACTTGGGAGTTCTTGGAGGATGACCAACAAATGTTTCTATTGGGGTATCGAAGGACATATTAAGAAGGACTGTCCAAAGTTTCTGCAACATAACAATAGGAGAGGGAATTCAAGTTAGGGGACGAGAAACGAAAAGAAGCCACCATATGAAGCTTGAAGAAGTGATAATATTAACTAGAAACAAGGAAGGATGTTTGCATTGATACCAGAAGATCCTCAAAATATCGAAGAAGTCGTCGCGAGTAACCTGTCTATTTGCTCCATACCCACTTATGTGCTATTTGATTCCGATTAGACACAATCCTTCATATCATCTAGATTTACTAAGAACTTGGTAGGAACATCAGAACCCCTGAGTTATGAATTACTAGTATCGTAACCTATAAGCAAAGGAATAGTTTGTTCCTCTATATACAGAAATTGCGATGTGACCTTTGGTAACATTAGCCTGTCGACGGACCTAATTCCTATTGATATGGGACATTTTGACGTTATTTTTGGTGTAGATTAGCTTGCTTCCAATCATGCCATTATCGACTGCACATCAAAGTGTGTCAATTTTCGTACCTCTCGCGAAGTGTTTTGTTTTGAGAGACAAAAAGTTTCTTCACCTCCATCTTTTATATCCATAACCCTAGCCCAAAAACTCCTTACAAAAGGATGTCAATGATATCTCTGCTGTGTGATGAGAAACGTGCCCAAGAATCTAAGCTTGACAGAAATTCCCGTGATCTATGAATTTCCTAAAGTGTTTCCCGAATATCTACTGCGAATGCCCGTGGACCGAGAAATTAATTTTTCTATAGAAGCTGTACTTGGGACTCAATCGATCTCTAAAATTCCATATCGTATGGGCCCAGCTGAGCTGAAAGAATTAAAGGTCCAGTTGCAAGAGTTATTAGATAAGGATTTTATTAGACCCAGTTTGTCACCGTGGAGAGCCCCAGTGTTATTTGTGAAGAAAAAAGACGGGGCGATAGGGTTGTGCATAGATTATCGAGAATTAAATAAGGTCACTTTTAAAAATAGATAACATTTACCACGGATCGATGATTTATTTGATCAGTTACAAGGCGCAAAAGTATTCTCAAGATTGATCTGCGGTCCAAATATCATCATTTAAAAGTGAAGGAGGATATCGAAAAGGCTTCCTTTCGAATGCAGTACGGACACTACGAATTCTTAGTAATGCCATTTGGAGTGATAAATGCACCGGTAGCTTTCATGGATCTTATGGATTGAGTTTTTAAGGAATTCTTGGACGAATTTGTGATTGTATTTATTGACGACATTTTAATATACTCTAAAAGTGAAGACAAGCATGTGGAGCATCTACGAAAGGTGTTGCATACATTGAAATATCATAAGTTATACGCCAAGTTAAAGAAGTGTGAGTTCTAGCTGAAAGAGGTGGCGCTCTTAGGAAATATGGTTGGGAGTAAAGGAATATCGATTGACCCCTAGGAGATAGAAGCAGTCGTAAACAAGTGTGGCGCTGAAATTTTGGGGTTTTAAAATTGTTAAAAGTATAGAATTTCAAAAGATGTTTAAAAAATATTTTAACACCTTGAAAGTCAAATTTTGAAAATAGAGTCGCCACTTGATTTTTAAAAAAAATCAAGAAAAATAAAAATGACTACCAATCTTTAAAGCGTTTAACTAAAGAAAGAGAGTTCGGGGGTTAAGGTACGAATTGGAAAAGATGTTAGGCACCCTATTCGCCCAACCATAAGGTTGGCCTCTACTAATTATCATTGGTCTTTTAATAAGATTTTCTCAAATGTATGCAAATAAAAAAATTAAAGGTAAAGAGAGAATATCCAAAATCAAATATAAAAAATGCATAACATATGTATATAGAATGCCAAATCAAAGCAAATGAGGAAACAAAATTCTAAGTTTTACGGCATACAATGTCTAACTAAATGATACATTTAATAAACCCGCATGTGATATTATTAAAATAACCTAAACTAGCATTATTCAAATAAAAGAACAAAAATATGCTAAAAGTCTCTAAAATCAAATATGCTAAAAAAAATGAACATGAATTTTACTAACAATATTATCAAAATCCTAAACTAATTTAAACATGCTTATAAAGAAAGTAACTAAAACATGCATATTATCAAAGTAAACTAAGTTAACATTAATATGACAAACTTCTAATAAAAATAAGTACTAAATGTAAAATAAAATATGTATAAAAATTCTATATTAAAAAGAAAACTTACTAACAAAGAAATTAAAATAAGAGTGTTATGATAAAAGAGAGTTTAAAGATTTAAAGAAAAAAAAATAAAGAAAAAAATTTACAAAAGAAAATTACGCTAAAATAACTATTCATATTTTATATTTTAAAATAGACAAAAAAATAAATAAAACAAAGAAAACAAAAGAGATGATAAGAAAATTACACTTAAAGATGAAATCTAGTTTAAATTTTTTTTTATAATTTTTGAATTTAACAAAATAAAAGAACAAGAAAAATAAAATAATTACTATGAAAAGAAAGTAAAACAAACATTTAAAAAAAAGAAAAAATGACAAAAAAACATGGAGCAGTATAAGAAAAATAAAACTAATAATAAAAATGAAAAGAAAAGAAAAAAAATGCTAAAAGAGAAAATCACACTAATATTAAAAGAAAAAAGAAAATAAAAAAAATAAATACTACCAAAAGATTATTAAATTAAAGCTAAAACATTTAAAAAGATTTTCAACAAAGAGTTCTCTCCTTATGTTTATGCCTTAAATAAGATATGCAATCACAATTAACTAGGCATTCAACAACGGTGTAATGCATATTGTTAAGAAATTTTACATTTTAATTCAGAAGTATTCTGAATTTATTAAAATATGTACATCAAATACTCAGCACCAAAATATAAAACATATGATACTGGTTTAATAAACAACATGTATTCATCCACAACTAACTATTAAAACATAAATATTTGTGTTTCAATCAAACCACCATAGTTAAGTAATAAAGCAACAACAAAAAATAAATAGAAATTTATGTTTTAAGATTATAAACTTCGCTTTCAAAAAAAAAACTTCTTTCTATTATTCTGTTCTCCTTTTGTTCTCCCCTCCACTTCTCTGTTTTTTCGTTGTCTCCCCTTTTGGAATCATCAAATCACTAATCATCTATCAACCTTTTGACTTTCTTCTTCTTCTCAGCTTTTGGCTCTCTCAGAAGTTTCTCCTTTGACATGTTCCACTTGTACTCTTCAATCTACTTTACATCCGGCAAAGTCAGCATCAAAATAGTCAAATAACTCAAGGGTTATTCCTCTAGGATAGAAAAATCCTAAGTTTTGTGTACCTAAGAGGTATCTAAAGATGCGCTTAACAGTGGTCACATGTGATTATTTAGGATTAGATTGAAATTTAGGACATATGCAAACTCTAAACATAATATCTGAACGACTAGCAGTTAAGTGTAGTAGAGATCCATTCATACCTCTATATCGTTTTTCCTCTATTGTTTTACCGTTTTCATCCTTATCAAGTTTTGTTGTAGGACACATTGGGGTTCCCATAGGTTTTGTTTTTTGTATGTCAACCCTCTTTAATATATCCCTTGTGTAGTTGACTTGATTGATGAAGATTCCTTCTTGAGTTTGTTTGATTTGAAGTCCAAACAAGTAGTTGAGGTCTCCCACCATACTCATATCAAATTCTCCCTGCATGCACTTAGCAAAGTTCTTGTAAAGAAATTCATTAGTTGAGGCAAAAATAATATCGTCTACATAAATTTGGACAACAAGCATATCATTTCTTTGAGACTTAATGAAAAGAGTGGTATCATGTTAGATCTAAGCAACCCAAGAGGGTGGGGTGAATTGGGTCTTTAAAATTAAATAGCAATTTAAAAAAAAATTTAAAAATCTTTTAATATTGCAATAAAGCAGAATATGCAAATATTTAAGCAATGCAAATATTAAAAGATGAGGGATAGAGAAATAGAACAAGACACCAGAAATTTGTAGTGGTTCAGCTTTATCCTAACCTATATCCACTCCTCAAGATCTCCCTTGAGTATTTCCACTATTAAGAATACTTCACGGGCGTATTCCAAGCCTTTACAAGTTTCAAGTCTTCTCTTGAGCTATCTAAATATTTACGGGCACATTCACAAGCCTATGTCAGCTTCAAGAAGATCCTATGAAAATAAGTCCATGTTTTTTTCTAATCTCCCTTGAACTCTTCTTTGATGAGATTCACTCACTCACTCAATGGATAATGGGTGACTCACTCTTGATTACAATAAAAAAAGATGTAATAAATGAAGAGCACTTACTCTTTTTACAAGATTGATTTACAATAAATGAGAGGGTAAAAAGAAATGAGGAACAAGAACTGGAGTTGCAGTAATAAATGTGAGCTTGATGATTTCTGAAATTGATTTGAGTAATGGAACAGTAAATGCAAGTCTCCAACCTTCTTAAATGCTGAGAAGTAACTCCTTATTAAGTTCTTGTGAGTTCTTGACCGTTAGAGGTAGGTAGGGGCCATAAATGCCAAAAATCCAACCGTTGAGATCTGTCGTATTTTGAATTTTCGTCTTTAAGGTCGACACAAATAGCTTTGGTGTCAACACAGAGTGTCTAGGGCAGGATTTTTCAAGTGGTTAGGTCGACACGAATTTTCTGAGGAGTCGACACAAATTCTGCATTTTACCTTTCAACATTCTAGGGTCGACACAAATGAATCTGGTATCGACTCATTTGAAATTTCAGCATCCGGAGGAACAACTTTGTGTCGACTCAACTTGTCTCTAGTGTCGACATTGAAATTCTGCAAGAAGCCTCGGTTCTTTTGTGTTGACACATTTGGTCTTTGGGGTCGACACCAAATGTCACGACCCAAACATTCGGGTCACGCAAAAACCTACCAAAACACCCATTTAAAAAAATAGATTTTACAGTTGGAAATCAAATATAACATCTGAATAAAATTTTCACAGTTGTACTCTCATAAAACTGTAAACATGCATTCTCATACATGAATAAGTATATCGCCAAAAAACGTACAAAACTCATCTTCTGAAACAGGCATCACATGTCAAAGGTACATGTACAAAACAGGAGGGACTACAACTAGTCTTCCGTCTCAACGGGCATGTAGGTCATCTCCTCACGTCCACCTGAAAAAAATTTCAAAAAAACCCACCACGTGTGCCAAATCTCAATAGGAACAGACTATAAAGCTGAAAAGCAGGATATGCAATCATATGGTGGGAGCTAGCTCGACCACAAAAGTCAACATAGTTTTCTCACATAAACCACCAGTTTTTCATCTGAAAACTATCATTTTCATCGATGAAACTATGCATATAAACCTGAGAGTTATCATGCCACAGTTAAGGGAAAGCAGTAAAACAACATTCTCCACTCGGG
>JAOTRH010000027.1:9758875-9776248 GCA_034768845.1 Heliamphora exappendiculata
AAATTTACTCATCAAAAAATATCAACCAATATTTATATTGAATATAAAATTATATATAAATTAATTTCAAAAAATTATAGCAATTTTTTTTCTCACTTAATTTTTCTCTTTTTGGCTTCTAATTTAAATTCACTTTAAACCAAAATTTTTTTTGGGCTTAAAATCAATTTTACAATTCACCATAAACTTTTTATTTATTTGATTTAGGGCCTATTTGGGCTAGCTTTTAAGCTATTTTATTTTTTAAAAAAAGTTAACTTTTAAGATGCACGGTTTGATTTTAAAAAAAATTAACTAATTTTTTTTCTATCTCTTGGTGTAAAAAAAAAAAGTCAATACATATCCCAAACACTTTAATTTTTTTTCAAATAAAATTATTATAATATATTTATATAAAAAAATCAAACCTACTTATAAAAAAAAAAAAAATTATGGCAATATTTTAAACACTATAATTTAAAAGCTAAAAATAAAAATATTTTAGACATTTTAATAAAAGGTAAAAAAATTACTATAAAAAATTATTCCAAATAATTTAATTTTTTCATTATTATTTTTTTTCTAAAAAATTTAAATCTCTTAAAATTATATTTTTTTAGACAGGCTAAACACGCATTTAAATTAATTTTAAATAAAAAATTTAACTTAAAATTAAGTTACCAAATTAGACCTAATTAATTATTTTTTTAAAGATGCTGACATATATTGATCAGCCTGGGCTTCATTTCTCTTCTCATTCCTCTCTCTCTCTCTCTCGGCAATAGCCAATTCAGAGCCGACAGTGAGCATCTCTGAAATCTCGAATCCGGTGAGTCACCTTCTGTGTCTCTCTTTCTCTCCATCTTTTCTTCGAGTTGCTTGTTTTTTTTTTCCTTCTAGGGTTCTTTACTTGTAATATCGTTCTAAATCTCTTCAGTTTCAATTTGTTCATTAGCCCCTTGACTTCTTTTGGATTGATTGAGCGATGAAATTGCTTCTATTTTTTAACAATCCCCAAATGGGATTTCGGCAGTTTCAGTTAGATCATTTGTGTGGGAAAATTAGAACCTTTTGGTTTTCATAAGAAGAAGTTATGTTATTGGTTTATTGAGCTATCTTCTAGTTTTGAGATTCTTGAAATTCATGTTTGGATCTTGTGTCAAGATTGAAGGAAGATGATAGGCTGATGTGATATTCTTATTAGAAATTTCTGTTATCCCCTCCTTTTTGGTGGCTAGATTCTGAATAGATCAACTTTCAATGCAAAATGATTTTGCTGGTAATGTCCAAGTTGGAGGTTGTGAAATTTTTGTGTGTGATCTTTGAAATATAGTTTTGGGTGTAAAATTTTAGATCTTTTGGGTTAAAAAACCATAGTTGTTTGTCAAAAGATGGTTTCTTATGAAAATAAACAGAGGGGTGCTGTTTATTTAGGAAAATATGTGGTGTACAGATATCATCACAGAACCAGACAGTCGAACACACCTTTCTCACAAGGGGTGCAGTTCTCCACCTTAACGATGGATTGACCCCATTTGTGTTGATTCCAATTCATAGTGATCATTTATCAAAAATGACTTGGGTTTTCAAATGATTGAATTAATCCTTTTTTCTTTCCTTAAGGTGGAGAACTCCATTTCTTCTGAGAGGGGTGTGTGTGGTTCTGTAATCCTCAACTGAGTATGTAACAAGCCCTTCTATTTATCAATGGATAACATGACCTGGGTTTCCCCCCATCTTCCTCTTCTAATGGCTTAAAATTTGCCTCCTTTTCAAAAAAAAAATTATTTGCTTCCTTGTTCTTAAGAAAGTTATATCTTTTCTTTTCCTTCTATTTATTTATTTTTATTTATTTATTTATTTATTTTTGCTTTACTTTCTTTCTTTTTTCTTGGGGTTTGTGGAATGGGGCGAGGAGGTTGAGTCAGTTTGAGTTCTGATTGATTAATTTCGTGGTGATTTGATAGAAGATGATTTTAGTATGGGTTTCCAGCTTTTGTTAATTCAAATTTACAATTTTTTTGTTTGTATTCCTGTTTGATTTTACCTCTTTCCCATTCATTCTGCTTGCAATTATGATGAACGTCTTCTAACTCCTCCTTTCTATATTGCAGTTTTTTGTAGAATTGATTTAGGAAATTTTTTGGAGGATTGGAAATGGATCCTAAGGATAGGATACGTGCAGACACGTGGTCAAAGTCTTCTCCCCCTGGCAATGAGTTACCGAAGAAAGGACCCCCGGATCACCAACATTTCACCAATTTCAATGTGCAGCAGTATGAGCAGAAGTGGGAAGATCATTCAATTCAAGGCCATATGAACATTGAACCCCATTTCCCAGAACTCAACCAACCTTCTGAAGCCCCGTCCTCAAAAGGTCAGACGGATGAGATGCCCGATGCAAGTGGAATCCAAGATTGGAATCCGAGGGTAATGCTGAACAACCTCTCATTCCTCGAACAAAAGATCCATCAACTCGAGGATTTGGTGCATCTGATCGTTGCCCGGCGAGGCCAAGCTGCTACTCGGTCGGATGAACTTGCAGCTCAGCAGCAGCAGCTTATCACCGCCGAGCTCACTTCGATTATTGTTCAACTGATTTCCACTGCAGGTGGTCTTCTCCCATCCGTGAAGCAAACCCTTTCTGCAAATCCTTCCATCAGCCAGTTCGGCCAGCTTGATGGACTCATATTCCCATCTGGGTTGAATTCAAATGGCGGTGTTGTGCATCAAGATATTAATGGAACGAAGGTTTCTGATCGGTCCAACCGGGTTGATCTAGCTGGTAATTATTGCAAGACTGAACAAGAGTGCACCGAAGAGCACGAGTCAAAAGATGAAGAAGATGCCGATGAAGGGGAAAACCTTCCCCCTGGTTCCTACGAAATCCTGCAACTAGAGAAAGAGGAGATTCTTGCTCCTCACACCCACTTCTGTATGATATGTGGGAAGGGATTCAAGAGGGATGCTAATTTAAGGATGCACATGAGGGGTCATGGTGACGAGTACAAAACCCCAGCTGCACTTGCAAAGCCCAATAAAGAATCTAGTTCCGAGCCAATGCTTATCAAGAGATACTCCTGCCCGTACGCTGGTTGTAAGCGAAATAAAGATCATAAGAAATTTCAGCCTCTGAAGACCATTTTGTGTGTGAAAAACCATTACAAGAGGACCCATTGTGACAAAAGTTATACTTGCAGTAGGTGCAACGCCAAGAAATTCTCGGTTATTGCAGATCTTAAGACACATGAGAAGCATTGTGGCCGGGATAAATGGCTTTGTTCCTGTGGAACAACATTCTCACGAAAAGACAAGCTTTTCGGGCATATTGCTCTTTTCCAGGGCCACACTCCCACTATTCCCCTTGATGAAACTAAAGGATCAGCACCCGGGCCATCACATAGAGGGGAAAGTATGGGAGAAACAAGTAATAAGGCTGGACTAGCAGAATTCAACTTTGGCTACAATGTTCGGAGCAGAAGTGGAATTGAAAATGTTGATAATCCTGCTAGTTTTTTCTCGCCATTGGGCTTCGATACCTGCAATCTTGGTGGGTTCCAAGAGTTCCCACGACCGCCGTTTGAAGATTCTGAAGCTTCGTTTTCATTTCTCGTGTCTGGGTCATGTAATTATGCCCGGAAGACTGAAGGAGATTCCAGTTCTAATGATCTTGATTGAATGATAACGATATGGGTAAATTCAAATCTGGCGTCCATTGTTTCTTATTGGCATAGGCAATTTGCATTGGAAAGTGACTTTCATGTACCTACAGTTTCTTGAGTTATAATAATAAATATAGTTCTTTGCTATGTTATGCATAATGTGCATAATGATTCTAATGAGTTGTCGTGGATTTAAACATTACAACTTCAAGCTTTCTCGTTATTAGGAAGGAAAAGGGTATTTTTTTGAAAAATAAAAACAAAATAGAAATCCAAAACAACACCCACAAAAAAAAAAAAAAACATGAGAGCAAATTGGCTATTGTATTGGGGCAAAGTTTCCTCAATTGCCCCAATTGTATTGGGGCAAGTTTCCTCATTTCTACATGGATAATTTGAACAACTGATTTTATTGTTCTTAATGTGTAGATGAAATAAACCAAAAATTAAGTTCATTCAATATCGTTATGTGTCTGAACAAATTATATTCGTATCTTAAAAAAGTGAACAAATTACATTTGTATTTTAAAAAAGTGAATGGTATTCACTATAATGTCTATTTTTTTAAGACAAATATGATTTTTTTCAAACACTTATTAATATAAGATAAACTTAACTTTTTACATAAATAATCTACAACAATTGAAAACAATAAAATGAACGGGCCCACTTACTCAAACTGCGCCTTGAGGCAGAGGAGCCAAATTCTCCTCAATTCTCAAACATGGAAGCGAAGCCTTTAGTCTTTAATTTGTTTATAGAAGAAGTAAAACTTGGCAACTGAACAAAATACAACTTGAAAGACTGAGCCCTTGAAGTTATGGCATTGAAAGGATGTTGGACTTGGGGTTTCAAGAAAAAAAATTATTGTTTTCTTCCTCTTTCAGGCCTAGTTTGGGAAACAAAACCAAAATTTTGTTTATTTTCGTATTTTTTGGACTTCTTTTAATCTTTTGGTTACATTTTTTTATTTTTGCATACTATCGATGAGAGGAACTGAAAAAATTAAACTTGTTTTAATCAAAAAATAAAAAATGTCACTAAAGATAAAAAGAAGCAAAAAAAATTGACTTACATCTTGGGTTTTTTTTGGTGCCTTTTATAAACTTTTTTCATATTTTGATCAAAAAATTTTTATTTTTTGGTTTCTTTCGACGAAAAGAATTTAAAAATTAAAAAGTAATAACAAAATATTAAAAAAATTACTAAAAATAAAAATAAATAAAATAAATAAGCAAATAAACAATTATCTCTTCATTATTTGTATTGAAAATGTCGCTCTTTAATTGTTGTTGTTATAATTGTTATGTGATTTTTTTTTATAAAAAGAATTTGAACTTTGCTAGACCCCATCTATGAGTTCATGTTTTGATCTTGTTCAAAGGAATGGAAAATAACAAGACATTAAGTCAAAACAACATGTAATTTTCTTAACAGAGTCATCCCTGTTTAGGCTACAGTGTATGGCAAAACTTTCTGTTACACTTTTTAGCTTTTTATTACTAATTATAGCTATAAACTATAATTAATTTCAAACACCCTTAATTTTTATTACAAATTATAATTATTTTTTTTACTTCAGCTATAATTTACAATCTTTATCAGACACTCATAACTTTTGCTATAAATTACAATACATAAGTTACTAGTTTCAACAATGTCAAAACACCACCTGCGTTTAAATCTTTGATGTAGTGAAGTTTATATTGGGAAGAGAAAATGCAATAAAGAACATTGAAGAAAATATGATCCTGTTTGGGAGGACATGACTTATGGCTTATTTGACTTATAAACTAAAAAATAAGACACGTCGTTTGAATAACTAAATAAGTCAAAAACAAAAAAAATAAGCAAATAAGCTAAATAAACTCGTTTAGATAATTAAATAAACCAAAATAAACTAAATAAACTAACTTATAAACCAAACGAAGTGGCTTATAAGTCAAATAAGCCAATGATCACCCAAACGACCTAACTTATTTGTATTTTAGCTTATTTACTAATAAGCAAATAAACAATAAGCCATTCACCCAAACATGGCCATGGTATAAGTTATTTTTCTCTCTTTTTCTTTAACTTACCCTATAAAAAATAGTAGACACAATCAATTCTATTTTTCTTTTATTAACTCTCTTTAAAAAGAAAATTAATATACATCACCAAATACAAACAACAAATAAGAATAAGACTCTAACTACTTAATACTTATTGTCAATAAACTCTGATACTGAGAGTCTTAATCTTTATTTGTCATCCATGTTTAGTTGGCCATTAATGGTATGTGCAAGTAACAGCTCCTTCAAGGCTAGCTGAGTTGCAGCATAAAAAGTGAGAAGTCAAACCTAGCCTCCGTTTAGACTAGTTTTTTTTAATGGCATTTAGATTTTTTGATTTTTTTTGTAAAAATATAAATGTTAAATTATGTAAAAATAAATTAAAAAAAGTGAAAAAAAAAACTTAATAAGCCAAATCAGTTAATTTTTTATGACTTTTAAGTCAAAAAATTTCAAGAATAAGCTAACCCAAACACAGACTTAGTATCCACCGCTCCAACTCTGGTTGGGCTAGATTTTGGGCTCTCTCTTCTTTTCTTTTCTTTGTTTTGTTTAACTTTTATGCTTTTTTGAACTTTTATTCATCTTCTTAATAAGATTTTTGATTTTCTAAAATCGCCTGGACAAAAAAAAACTAAAAAATGGTAAAAAGGATTAGATGAAAAATGTTTATTAAAAACAAAAATAAGTAACATAAAATTTAACTTATTGACTTATTTTTATATTTTTTTAAACAATTTATATATATATATATATAGATATATATATTCTTACTTTTTTAGTTCGCCTGGATAAGAAAAATTAAACAAGTATAACAAATTGACCAAATAATTAAAAAAAAACTCACTAGAGATAAAAAAAAAGCAACATAAAATTTAGTTACTAGTTTATTTGTCTTTTTTATTTTCAAAAATACTTTGATTATTTTTTTATTTTTTTAACTCGTTTTGATAAAACAAATGATAATTTGATCAAACTTCCAAAAAAACCTTACTAAAAACGGAAATTAACAAAAACGGCCACAATCATCCTAAACGGGATCTGAATGTAACAATACATATAACACCTAATCAAGCAAAACAATATAAAAAGATTGATATAATCAATCTTGACACATAAGAACTTAGGGCCTGTTAGACTATCATAACTTTTTGACTTTTTTACTAGAAGCACAAAAAAACCAACATGACATGTTTGACAAAAAAAAATAAAAAAACTAAAAAATCAAAAAATCATATCAAAATAGTAATTTTCAAAATATTATATTCAAACTTCAATCACTTTTAAAATATCGAAAAAGCTATTCCTCCTGAAAAAGTGTTCCGAAATTTTTGACCGAATTTTAATTTAAATATTTTTATGCTTTGATTAAAGCTAAAAAGATTTTATATATTGTGTTTTTTTAATATATTTTTATAATAAAATTGTTTATTTTGTAGTATTTTTTAATTTTATTACTAACATAAAAAATTAAGTTAATTGAATATTTTTAACTATATGATTTGATTGTTTTTGTTTATTATTATTTTTTATAAAATTATATTATCATTCATTTATATTTTAACAAATGCGATCTACTCATAAAGCTATTAATGTCTAATTAATTTAATTTTTTATAAAAATAATCTACTTAATAAATATTACATAATAAATCAATTGTATTAAAAAGAGATCGAAATAATAAATAAATTGTATTCGAAGTAAAAAATACTTAGAGCATTATCAATGTTCAAAACTGTGAGAACATCCTCAGTGTCAATAAACTGTCAATAAACTGTAAGAACATTCTCAATGTTTTCAGTGTTAACAACTGTGAGAACATTCTCACTGGTATATGCGTGAGAACATTCTCACTTGTTTAATTTTTTAGATTTCATCATTTGTTTGCAAGGTAATTTTCTAATTTAATTTTTGTTGAACCGTATTCAACTTTCGCAGAATCTTTTTGAATCACCGTCGCACTCGCCGTCGCATTCCCTCCTAACTGTGCGATTCTTCTAATCCCTTCCAGCTCTATCGCCACCTCCCTCATTGTCGGCTTTTTTTTCTGTTCAAATTCAATCACCTTATTGCCAGCTGCGCAACCGCCACCATCTCTTTTATCCGACTGCCCCTCCTTCTACAGAATCCGAGGATCAAGAATCTCCGCCACCCAGTACTCCTCAATCGTCTGAACAAAATAAGTCGCCAAGCTCATCCCTTGTTCCGATCTTGCCGCCGAGATTGCTTTCTGCCCCGTCAAAAGCTCAACAATCACCACTCCAAAGCTACGATTCGGATCTTGGTTTCCCACGACAGAGGGAATAACTTGTCGTTCGGGTCCTGAATAGTTAGTTGCAAGTATGCAATGGTTGCCGAACCTACCTATTTCGGTCATTTTATTCGGTCAATTATTTCGGGACCGGTAGCATTGCTCTTAAAATATAATAATATCTCTCATTCATAACTTATTTACCACCACTAACAGCTATATATATTTGTTAATATCAAATATGCAAAATGGCAAAATTGTCCAATTTGAAAAAAACAACAAAGCTATCTTTTTACCCAAATAACTAATTTTATAATAGCTAGCTTAAAAGCTAATTTACTAAACAACATACTTAATAAGGTGGCTGTCCTGTTTGGGCTAAAGGTCACGATTTTGTTTTTTTTTTCTTTTTTTGAACTTTTGATTAATTTTTTTTACCTTTTCAAATCGTTTCGATAAGATAAACTCAAAAAGTAAAAACATTTGATTAAAAGATGGAAAAAGTTTATTAAATATGAAAATAAGCAACATAAAATTTGGTTTTTGGCTTTTTTTTTTCTGAATTTTTTTTTTATATTTTGTTCAAAATTTTTTACTTTTTCGATTCGTCTCAATGAGAAGAGTCTAAAAAATATAATAGCTTAACTAAATGATGAAGAAAATTCAATAAAAACAAAAATCTACAATGTTAAATAAGCAAATAAGTAACATTATCTCATACACGGCTGGTCGGGTCAAAACTGTAGAGCACAACATACATTTAATACTGAAGTTCACAGTTTCAACCAATAGAACAACAGGAAACTGTTCACCCACTTGACTCAAGTGGGTAAACAAATTTTATTTTCTCAAAAGGAACTGGCAGCATTGATTGTAAGCTATATCAACTCAAATTTCCAAAACATTGTTTAAAAGAGAGAGAGTATATGTAACTAACACAGGTGTTAGTGCAAAATACTGAATTTAAAAACTAACTTGTTTTTAACTCTGTAGCAACTGAGCGTAACGAGAATTGTGGAGCAGTATGAGCTTCAAACCCTTGGCACCATCTCCTGATTTTGATGGCTTCCTTGAGGAGGGGCAGCAGTAATATTTCTCCCTCAGAACAACATCGTCTGCACAAGACCAAGTAGGTCCTCTTGGAGAGCTTTCAGTCCACAAGAACCTCTCTGAGAATGGGTTCACCAGACTTTCACGGAATTCTTCTGCTGTCTCACATATCAAACCCTAATGGAAAAGGAATTGAATCCTCAACATTACAATATATACAAAAGTTGATAAAATGAGAAATTGATAAACAAATTTGATCTGTCTTGTGGGCTTTGAGGCTATAGAATTAGGTCTTGTTTGATAATCGGTGTGAGTTGAGTGTAGGTTGAGTGAGATTAATAATCAGGTGAATTAGTATAAGGATTATAAATGAGGTCGGATTGGTAATGAGGTCGAATAAGTTATTCGCATGTTTGATTTATATAGGATTAGACAAAGGACTACACTAATACATGTTTGATTTGCACCCAAAAAATTGAATTAATTTTATAAATATTATTTCTGCATTAAATAAATTATAAAGCAAACTCTTCTCCCCCAACCTCAAGGCACCAAACGACTATGGTGAGTAGTGGGGTTGATGAGGTAATATGGTCAGACTATTTGGAAGGGATTACGAAACCTCAGTTTTCCCCTCCTCTAGTAATCGAGGCATTTAGGAGGTTTGATGGTCCTAAGGATTCATAATCCCACAAAAAAAAAAATCAAACCAAACATGATATTAGAAATCCCACTGTATTAACAATCCACTCCAACCCTCTATAACTCTTATCAAACATGCCCTTAAGATTTTTCCAAGCACCATGCCGCGGTATGGTGCAATAGCTAGTTTAGTTTGAGAGAGGGGACCATAATGATGAACTCTTATGCATGCTTGCGTTGTGAGTTGAGTTGCCTGATTGGCAACTCAAGCCTTTTGGGTTTTTGACTAAAAAATTGCAAAAAAGCAAACATAGAAAAAAAGCTAAAAATCTAAAAAGTCAAATCAAACATTAATTTTTAGAATACTCTATTCAAACTCCCACCACATTCTAGAAGACAATAATATCTCAGCTTGATAACTTATTTTACTATTAACGTCAACTATATATAATCGTAATAATTAATTATATTGAAGAGCAATATTGTCCAATTTGAACAAAAAATTAAAAAAAATAATAACTTTTTATCCAATCAACCAACTTAAAAAAGTGAGCTTAAAACCTAATTTACCAAACAACCTAACTTTAAACCTAATTTAGCATTTTGGCTATTAAAAAAATGTAAGCTTTTAAGCTAGTTGCCAATCAGGCTGTAAGAAGAGGAGATACAACATTACTTGAAACCGTCCTCCGATCACCTTTGCTCTTAAAATGATTGCCTATGTGTGAACTAGTCATCCTCATAACCTCAGCAATTTCCTAGCAAACACTGAGATTTATTTTTGTTTGAATTAAACCACTCACATAAATAAGGATTTGGAGTTCCTATATCAAGTAATCAACATCCAGAAGTAGTGTGCAGATGATAATGAAATCAGCTTATGCGCCTTTGCAGTTAATTTTGGCATAATTGAAGACTGGAAAATGAAAGAGAGTGAGATAAAAGGAGGGGGAGAGAGAGAAAGAGAACCAGTGGTGGAGTCTTACCTCTGCCATGGCTTTGATCTTCAAAGTGACATCATTAGTTAGAAGAATAAGCTGCCCATCATTCTTAATTCTTCTGAAAAGGAGAGCACAGTCAAGTATATGGTCTTCTGTTGTTGGTGAAACAATTTCGAGTAAAGTCCCCCAAGCAGAAAAGTGCAGTGTGCTTGCTGGTCCACCTGGGAACCCGCCCTTCCCCTCACTGAATTGCTTCTGAGGAGAAGCAGGTGGGGTTGGGGCAATAGGCCTTTGCTCCTCCTCTGAGCTCTGAACATGAATCCACCAATTTGAATTCACCATGCAATCTTCAATCCATTGTAATGCAGAAGAAACCTCAGTTTTTCTTCTAAAAAAACTCTCTCGTTGTTTCATGCAACCCAGTTCCCTTATGACTGATTTTAAAGACCGGTGTTTGTTAGAAGATGAACTTCACATAAAATTTGTTTGGAGAACTTAACTTAGAGGGAAATTGAAAATGAAGATTCAGTAGAAGTTGATTACCAATTCTTGGAATGATCAATTGAGTCCCCTTGAGATCTTGCAAAAGTTGTAATGCCTTCCTCGATTCCTTGTTCAAAAGACAAGTAGCGTCCACTACCATGTTCCACCTCTTCTTTCCAACTGCAGTAGAGTTGTTCTGCGGATAACAGGACCGTGTTTAATTGCAAAGGAATAACTTTATAGTACAAAATTAAGAAAATTCAGTCATATACAAAAATATTAATTGACCTTCTCTATGGTTTGAACATAGTTCACAGAATTGCTGCTTTTTGTGGTGGCACTAAGAACTGAAGCTTCTGGATTGCTCTTGCCACTCGAGTTCGCAAGTAGAGGCTGAAATGGCACTCTTTTGGCTTTCGTCTTCACTGCCATCACCTCTGGCTCCGAGTTTTTTTGATTCCTGGAGGAAGGCCTCAACGATTTCCGTTCTTGGAGTACTTTTGGCGTCTGTTTCTCTTTGACTGAAGGGGCAAGAATGTCTTCTTCTAAATGAATGCTGTAGTTGACAGCATTTTCGAAAGAGGATGATATATGTAACGTGGTATGCTTGATTTCTTCTACCTTACTCATCTTCTTCATGGACCTTAGCAGGAGAGTATTTGGTGTAAAGTTCTCTTTGTCTGGAGTAAAGGGTTCTTCATTCCCATCTGAACCCGTGAAAAGAGCCACCGAGATTGCCTTATTTTTCAAAGAGGATGTTCTGTATGACGCGGAACCCTTGATTTGTTCTACCTTACCCATACTCTTCATGGACCTCAGTATAAGAGCATTTGGGGTACAATTCTCTTTGCCTGGAGTAAAGGCTTCTTCATCTCCATCCAAACTTGTGAAAAGAGCCTTTGAGATTGCGTTGTTTTCGATATCCTGCTGATGTGGTACTTCAATTTCAGTGTTTACATCAGCCCCTTTGCTCTTTCCTCTGCTCCTGCAAGTTCGAATCTGAAGAACACCAGAAGGTTTACCTCTTCTCGACCAAATGCTAGGCAAGTCGGACTTTTGCTCTGAATTTATTAAAGGGCTTTCAGATTTTTTCTTTCGAGACCCTCCAGTGACAAAGGGAGTGTGTGGGTGGCTCTGGTTTGATTCGTTCAATTGTTGAATTTCGATCCCTGAGAGAACACTCCCACCAGTGCAGGGTGAGTTCACAGATTCTGTTGCAAGAGGTCCAGACTGAACGAGAACAATTTCCCTTCGTTCATAATCTTTTCTTAATGGATCCTCTTTCTCAACTACTATCTGAAGTACTTCAGCATTTTGATGGCCTTCTTCTCCTCCTTCTTCATCATCAGATAATGAAGAATTCAAGCTTTCTGCCAAGCTGGATTTTTGCTCTGATCTTACAGGTGTAATTTTTAAATTTTCAATTCCAGTCAGTCCTCCAGTGCCTGAGAGTGGTTCTGGGGTCTGGTTTTCTTCCCCCAATTGTTGACCATTGATTCTCGACAGGACAATCTCGCTGGTCAAAGATGAGTTAACTGATTCCTCTGCTTGAGGTTGAGGAAAAATGCTTGATATTTTCCTCTGGTCACGGTCTTCTTTTAATGAACACTGGTTTTCCATTTGGTCATGACAAAATGAAGACAACCTCAAGCTTTCCAGAAAATTTAAATTTTGCTCAAACCCTCCGGTGGAGGTTTTTGGGTAATTAATCTCAGATGGCACCGCTGAAGCTACAAAAGATTGAGGGCTCTGGTTATCTTTTTCAAATTGTTGATTTTCAGTCTTAGAGAGAACCCCAACAGACTCAGTTGCAAGCTGCCCAGACCAGAGGCAAGAAATTTCCTCATGTTCATTATCTGTATTTGTAGTGCTTCTGTTATCTACTTCTTCATCAGAAAATGAAGGGGAATTAATGTATTCTGGTAACAGAGGTGCCGACGGTAGTGTCACATTGTTAAGCAATGACTTCGAATTCTCATCAGAAAATGCAGAATCCATACCCTCAGACTCGTCACCAAGTGATTGAATTTGGTTATTTTCAAGAAATAAACACTTCTCATCCTATGCAATACGAATAACAATTAAAAAGTAAAAATATCGATCAAGAACACATTTCAACAAACATGATGTAAGCACTCTTCATTTCATGCCAATTGAAAGAAGAACCTCTAACCTGATGTATTCCTACGTCTTCTTCTCCTTCCACCTGCATTGACACGTCCGATGGCGACACAAATGGGTTCTCCATATCGTAGGCGCGGCTCAGCGGAACCCAATGAAGCCTGTAAACCCTACTCGAGCCGCCGAGCTGCATCATATCGCCCTCGTTTAGCTCTACTCGAACCCCTGGTTCAATCTTCTTCCCCAAAACCCAAGTCCCGTGTACTAAAAACAAGAAGAAAAACGAGAACGAGAAGAAGAAACAATCAAGAATCAAGAAACCATCAAAGGTGAGAGAGAGATTGAATTGAATTATTACCAGATGATAAATCGACGACGCAGAGCGTCTGGGAAGAGGGTTTGGAGTGGATGCGGAGGTGGAATCTGCTGATGCTGGGATGCTCCAAGGTGATGTTGCAATCTGGGTGCCGTCCAACCAGTAACGTCTCTTCGAATTTTTGAAATGGAGGGTCACCATTTTCGACTGGTTCGATGGGTTTTGGTTCAGGGAATGAAGGCGGGTTGTCTAGGAGGAAGACGTTCTTGAGGATGGCGTTGTTCTTGAGGACAGTGAACACAGGGATCGCCTTCTCTTGTTCATCTGATTTGGCTTCTTTCTTTTCAGCCATGGTGGGGGCTAGAGAGAGAGAGAGAGAGAGAGAGGGATCAAGAAATGGGAATCAAGAAATGGGAATGGGGTTTTTGTTCCTGAATTGAAATGGAGGGCTTGGGGATTTTTGAATTGTGAATCTTCAAAAATTGAAAAGAAGAACGTTAGCAATTTCTTGTAACGGCTATTTTTAATTTATTTTGTCATAGTAGGAAATATGCTTTTCGTGGCAAGGTTGGGTTTGGTTAGGTAGTCATCCATTTCGCAACTTCCACTTCACTGCTCATAGTATATGGTAAATTGAGTCATTCATTCAGTTTTCTTTTTATTTTATATTTTAAAGAATTTGAACTTATTTATGTGTACATTGATTAATTTTTAAAAAATTAATTTCATCATCTACGAACGAACGAGTAATTCACTAAGTTAATGTGTTTTATTAAAAAAAATTTAAATAAAAAAAAAAACAACTAAATATATATCACCAATGATAAAATTTTGCTACGTGTACAATCATTAGATACATATTCGGACACACCTCTCTTACATAGGATAAATTCTATACAATTATGAAATTCACCCCATATAAAAGAGGTGTGTCTAATTTTGTATCTAAATTTGTACACTTAGTATTTTTTAATAATAAAAAATAAAATTTAATGTTAAAATACCAAAATAATAAGAGAAGTCGCCTAACAAATTTGTACCCTTGCCATTGAGTTTTTTTTTTTTAACTCATCATACCTTGGGCATTTTTTATTTGATAAATTATGCTAACTTTTCCAGATATAAAAAACAGAGTAAATTACGCCTCCCTTGATATTTTGATCAAATACAATTAACTCTACTCATCAACGACACCTCTATTCAACAACGCTACCTCTAGTCATTAAAAAGTATTTGTTAAAAATTATTTTTTAACTTATCTCAACAAAAAATAACTAAAAATAACTCAAACTAGTGCGTTTTAATTTTAAATTAATAAATATAAATTTTACTATTTAAAATTATAAATTTACAATTATAATAAACATTTATAATTTATACTTAAAGTCATACTCATATTTTTTAGCTATAAACAATAAATTTTATCATTGTGCACCTACAATTGATAGCAGTGAGACTCAAATACAAAAATCTTGCGATTTGTCTTTTACATACCAGTGTTGAAATCATTAAGACAATGAACTGCTAAGTTTTAGCTCAAATATTATAATTAAACAAGCAAAGCAAAATTTGTCTTTCACATTTAAAAAAAAAAAACCAAACAAACAAACAAACTAACTAGAGCAAAATAATAGAAAATTTCAGGTTTAATAACCTCTGTTTTAGTTTTTCCTTTTTTTAAAAAAAAAATCTCTAAAATTACAACCAAAACCGACACTGGAAATGAAGAGATCACACCCTCTCAAAACTCCTCTCCCCTTGTGACTAGATTTTGTCGGTCCAAAATAGGACTACAAAAATAATTCGAATCGTTCATCTCGTAGGCTACTTTAAAATGACTAGTTATATAAAAATTCAGTTTAATCGAATATTGATAAAACCAAATACAATTTGTTCATGTACTTATTTATATCCGATCAAATTAAATTTTATATGAATAATCTTTTCAGCGCGACCTATGTTACAAAGTGTTCCGATCATTATTGTGTGTCCATTTTAAATCCACAAAATAAAGTCATGGAAGGTTTTGAGGAATGGAGTATTGAGAAGATGTGATCCCGAAAATAAAAAAGAAGTCCATCGTAAGAAACCAAGGACCCTCCTCCAAAAGTTGGGATTTCACATTGGAAATGACTCACATCCAAAGTCCTTTTAAGGTTTTCCAAGGTTAGTGAAGCAAGTAGAAGAGTAAATCATTCCTCCTTGTTACGCGAAAGCCTTGCACGGTGTTGGAGCTCAGCTTTTTTCCACTTGACAATTAGATAGCATAGAGAAAAGAGTGTGTTCACCTGCAAATAAAATTATGGAAATTAAGGCACTCGTGTATTGATTTAAAAAGGAAGAAGTCAATGCTCCGTTTGTTTCTGGCGGATATTTTTTTTGTATTTTTGTAGTTTTTGGTATGATAAAAAAGGAATGTAAACAGAAAATATTTTTTTGGTCAATGAAAAATAAGTTAATTTTAATAAAAAAAGTTTTTTTTAAGACAAAGATGTTTTATGTACCTAATGCGACATACTATTATCACGTTACTATCGTCGCTCTAGGCCTCTAGCGCCACCACGAACATCCCACCATCACACCACAGCCACTTTTGTTTCTACTCATACGAAATCTTTGCGACTCCAAAATAAATAGTGTAATATTCAAAATAGAAAGAATTCAAGAGAGTATGAAGTGATCATGAACACTGACCAATATTATGATTGCAATGACAATAAGAGGCCCAGACCAAAGCACAGAGAGAAAGAGTCCACGCGGATCAAAATAATTCTGGCCTGCAAAGCTTTCCCAGTTCTCTCTCAATAAACCGTTAAGTTTCTCGGCAAGATATACACCAGCCACTGCACCACATTAATGAAAAGTTAATTCAACTCATCCCCACAGAGCATCTGCATAGCTATTAATGGGAACTATGCACGTGCTTATGCTCTGGTGGATAAAAACTATTACGAGAATGAGTTATGTGCATATGCACGACTTGTACACAGGGACATCCCAATAACTGAATCATGCAAAGCATCCAAACATAAACCAGAAGAACGCACTTAATGAACAGATGCCATGCTTCTCAGACATATGAACAATCTAGTTAGGATACTACCAACTGGAAGAACTTCAAGCTTAGGGATTATTTTCAAGCCTTTAACTTCTAAAATAAAGTTAGTCGAGTTATATGTTTAGTCACTAATTGTCCCAAAAGCATAAGAGTGTTAGGAAATGAGTCTAGCCATGTATATCAATCTATCCAACACTCTCATTCACGTACGATCCTGTCTTATAATAGAGACAAACAAATTGAACTAAACAGGTCCACCAACAAAGATAGAATATAGTGCATAAGAACAAACATAACAAGGAAACAAACGAGACTTGAACTCAAGATCTCGTGAACTAAAGCCCTGATACTATGTTAAGTTACCAATTATTCCAAAAGTTTAAAATGCTAGTAAAGCGTCTAGCAACGTATATCGAGGTATCCAACACTATTAGAAGAGACGGGAGATCCTTTTGCATCAGATTTTGGTAATCAAGTGAAGTTGCTTATAACTTATAAGCATAATCCAAGAAGAGTTGAGCCTGGCCTTCCATAATTAAAAAGGCCAGCCTGGGCTCCTCCATTGCTCCAATTTTGGTAACCAGGCAGCTAAATGAGAAAAATAGCCAGGATTATGGAAAAGGAATTAGGCAACCCAACACCTTTACTCCCTATGCACAATAAGAAAAAGGGAATGATACAGAAAATTCCCTTTTCCATAATCCTGGAAAAGGGAATTTTCCAGGATTTCCAGGATTATGGAAAATTCCCTGGGAAAAGGGAATTTTCCAGGGAAAAAAGGAAAAAAGGAAAGCCTGACAGAACAAGGTAAACTGA
>JAOTRH010000027.1:9785147-9813237 GCA_034768845.1 Heliamphora exappendiculata
GGTGAATGGAAGAAGCCGATCAAACTTGTCGGCAAGCACTTTAAATCCCATAAAGTGCTCCTGAAGAGGACGACTAGTTTGTTCCGAACAGAAGAAGCCTCGCATCACATCATAAAGGCGCGATAAGTCATTTGTGGAGGAATAGATATCCTCCAGAGCCCTCCATATTTCTTTTACCGTATCGGCATTGGCAACCAAAATCTTGACACTGCGGTCCATGGAATTCATAATCTGACTAAAAAGACGAGCATCGTCTCTTATGCAGGTATGATAACTAGAAGAACTAGGATAAGGAGCATCGTCAAATAAGTGGGAATCCAATTCCATACCTTGCAAAGATTTTAACACGTTCTTCCGCCACAAAGGATAAGCAGAAGCACCGTCAAGCTTCTCATCGACAAGCCGAGTAGAAGAAGAGAATACCTCAGTTCTTATTGGTCGCCCGGTATCCGTCAGAGACTCAGCAGTCCCAGAAGTCCGGGTACTTATTGCCCTCCGATGACATTTTTGTTCAAAAAATCAGAGAATCTACAACCAGATAACCCTCACTGCATCAACACAGATTGGACAACACAGAACTTCTTGTTGAATAGAAAGCAGGCCATTGCACGGATGAATGAAGTGATGCGATGAGGGAGACAGAAAAAAAGGACTGTTGAGACCTGTGCAATTGTTTCGGCGACCGGCGACCGACGACTTTTTTCGGCGACTATTCCGGTGACTTTTTCTAGGGTTTCGATGGCTGTTTAAATGGTCGGAGACTGGTTTTGGGGCCCGATTGGTGACTGTAGCGACGGTTTAGTGGAGTTTTGGTGGGTTTCGGCAACTATTTGGGTGGCGGCCACTTGTTTCGTCGACGTCAGGGTTTGGCGGCGACTATAGTGAACTGGTATGAGGTTTTCGGCGCTAGAGATGGTAGTTTTGGTGGGTTTCGGCGCCAGGAATGGACTGGTGTGTGAATTTCGGCACTAGCGGTAGTGGTTTGGTGGGTTTCGGCGCCTATCGGCGACTGTTGGAGGCTGGGCTGTGGGTTTCGGCGTTGGAGGTGGTGGCTGTGGTAGGTTTCGGCGCTGGAGGATGAGACTGGCGTGGTCAGTGGCGAGGGTTAGGGTTTTGGCGACTGTTGGAGGCTGGTCTGGTGGATTTCAGTGCTGAAGATGATGGTGTTGGTGGGTGGCGGCGTTGGAGGATGAGGTTTGGGTGGTCAGCGGCTAGGGTTAGGGTTTAAGGAGGAGTTGTTGGCGGTGATGGCTCTGATACCATATTAATTACATAGTATTAAGCTTAATGAAGACGCGTTAACCCTAATTGGGTACGCAACTGTTTATTTATAGAACAACGAAACCACATAATAAGATATTGTGTGCCCAACCACACCAGATAATAATAATATTTAATATAATAAAGCTAACATATAGTCCTTGAAGATCCTACCATAAAACAAACCATCATGAGGTATAATGATTTTTTTCTTCCACCAGGGATGGTAGAGATAGATGCTAGCTTATCTCATTTTCTTCTCGACATTATTTAGAATTTCTGCTGGTGGGTTTTTTCATTCAAGATGTGCCTGGGAAAATCAATTTTAATAGTTGGAGGATACAAAATCATTATTCCGAATGTGAAATTGTAATTTGGAGCGTGCATGCCAGTATTGGTAGTATCATGGCCACTTCTGGTTTTGTGGTTTTGGTGATGCCACTTGATTGGTCTCTAGTTGAAATGTTCAGTTATTGTTTATTGACTGCACAATTGTTGGTGGCACTGCCCCCCCCTCTTCCTGGTTTGAGAATTTTCTGACGCAAAGTTTTTCAGGCTTATTACATATTGGACGAACTTTTAATCGCTGGTGAACTTCAGGAGTCTAGCAAGAAGACGGTTGCACGTCTAATAGCTGCACAGGTATTAGACGTTGTGATTATCTGGCTTTTTATTTCTTGGTAGTTCATACATTTAACTCTTAGGATTTTTGAGATTATCGGCGCTGTTTGGTTGGGGTATTGTGGGGTGGAATTGGACTATTTTATAATAGTTCTGAGTATACCCTTGTTTGTTTGACCAATTCACGGGGTTTTAAGAAGGCCCATTCAACTAACTTATACCCCATTCATGGGATAAATTCTCGAATTTGATGGAGTTGGGACTAGGCTTGGTGGGACAAATGAGTAAAAGACAAAATTGTCCTTACAATCACATCACAACTCCATCAAATACGAAACTATTTGAGGGTATTTTTGTACATTACTATATTTAATCTCCGTATGAAAAATGTCAAACCAAATAATGAACTATTTATCCATAGGTTATTTTACTAGCAATCGAACACTCTCCAACACAACAAATTACATTATTAATACCATTTTGTTCGCGTATTAACAATCTGAATCTACTATTAATCTCATGAATTTAGTTTTTCAACCAAACACGACATAGCTGGTCTTGGATTCTGAGATTATCTGGTGATGATATGTTTGGTTTTCAGGATTCCTTGGTGGAGGCTGCTAAAGAGCAGGCCAGTTCAATCAGCAATATGATTGCTCAAGCGACTAAATGAGAGTTCAGTAAAAGTTTAAAAAAAGCTTGTTTTTGTTATATGGATTGACAGGTAACTCTGATGATATGTTTGTTTGTGCTAAATGTTTTTGTAATGGATAATTGACTCTAAATTTTCATACAATAGATCTGCATTTACATTCTTTTTGTGAGAAATCTGTTTATTAAAGAATCACTTTTTTTTCCTTTTTTGCTTAGTAAAGCTGCTTAAACCACTACAAAATACTTATAGGGTGAATGTTTGATTAGCAAGACATTGGCAGAAAGTGAAGCAAAAAGAAGGGAAAAAAACTTTTTATGTGTTTGTTTAGCAAGGCCATCTCCAATGGTGGAGCTAAAACCATAAAAAGTGGATCAAAATTTGTATGTTATCTTGTTAATTTAGTGATCTATTTGTGCTCCAATGGTATAATTAGTATTGTGTTGACTTTAATTTAAATTAATAAATTTTCTCCCATTTTTTTTTCTTATACACAAATTCAGTAAAGATATTTTCTCTTTTTCAAAAAAGCCTCTCCACAAGCTAAGTGGTGAAAATGTGTTTGGGGAGTTTCTTAGTATTCTCACTTTTTTATTGAGTACGCTTAATATAGAAGATTTTATATATTGTGTAAAGTATTTAATGCACATAATAAGTGTGTTTAGCAAAAAAAAAAAAAGGAGTGTCTTTAGCTCCTTGTCTTTCGCCAGCCAAGCAAATAGTAAAGTCTTGCTACTTTTGTTGCTACAGTTGGCTAAAATTAAAACTGTTGTGTCTTAAAAATAAGTTGTCATTGGAGAGGAACTAATTTACAAGATTTGTTAACTGACCAATAGGAATTAGTATACTCATTGGAGATGGCCCAAGATAACAAAAAGATAAAAAATGCAAGAAAATAAATTTGCCTTTTATTTATTCAAAAAATACAGAAAAATGCAAAAAATAATTATTTATTACTTGGTTTTCAGATTTTTGTCATTTCTTGGATATTAGAAGCCATTTGATTGAACAACATTTGTCTAGGACAAAAAGGAGTGATATTTTTATAAACTGGGCTGACCGCCTAATTTTTTTTAGACTAATGTAATTCGGTCAAATGTTATTGATATTTAATCAATTTAAATTTTTTTACACGTTGGATGTGCTTGGTGGGTTACAATAACTGAGCATATTGAATTATCAAAATGAAATTGAGGTAAGTTCCACAAGTTGAATTGCACCTACGCAACTGAGATGTTTACACGATTAATTATTTTTTCTTATATTTCACTTATAATGCCAAACACTCTCAGGTCCCTTTATGTCCTTCTGTCCATGAAGTTCTAGTGGGTTTGAAACCGCGGGAAGTGATGAAAGAAAAATCAACCTAAATCATATCTTTGGGTGTTTACGGTCGGGATTGGTACAATTTTAAAATTAATCGTGAATTAATTTTTTTTAAATTTTAGAAAATTAAAAAATAAATCAAACTGTTAAAATAATAAAATCGAAATTAAACAGGTTGTTTGTCTCATGGCAGGCAATTTACTTTTTGCTGTCTACTTTATAAGCAGTTCTTTTTTGCATGCACTCTACTGTATTTGTCGTATATCTTATTAGCTTATGTACTAAGCGAAGCCTGACAGTCTTTGAAGTGCACAAATAAAGTCCTTCCGAAAAAGTGCAATTTGGTTTCTTATAGGATAGGTTTTCCGGTCTCCGTGATTCAATTCTTTCCTATCAAACCAGACCAAAACTTGTTGTGAAGTCCTAAAATTCATATCCTAATCAAAGCTCATTTAATTAAAATCAAGAAAGCAAAAAGAAAAAAGTTTAAAGTTGAGTTTTCGAAAAAAACTTTTTTTAAAACAAAATACTTCCAATTGTGATTTTTTGAAGTATTTATTCACATATATTTAAAATAAGTTCAAAAAAATTATCATCTGGTTGCGATGACTGAATTAAATACTATCCGTCGCCACGTGGTCCTTACCTCGTCTCATGAGTATATTTTGAAACACCCTAAGTTTAGACTCGCTTTTCTTTCCCAATGTGTTATGCCATTTGATATTTGTAAAAAAAAATGAATCTAATATGTTTTAAAAAACCTAATAAATGCACAAATTCTTTTACTTACGATGCTCACAAGTACTACTATTAATACATTTTAGACAAGTGCTAAATGCATCACGTAGTGTACTGTACAAAAAAAAAAGGTACGCATTTAAAACTCCTTTAAAAATTTAGTTAGGTCTTTTAACAAATATAATAGTTTAAAGAACGCTAACTAATATTATCAAGGGTTATTTTAAAATATTCTTATTTTTTATTGATAAAATAGAAAATATTGAATTTTGAGGGACACAAACTAAATTTGTTGAGAGTATATTTAAAAATATTTAAAAAATTTATAGGCAAAAATGAGAAATATTAAAACTTCAAGAGGGGCAGGTGCCCATGGGTTTTATTAAATTTGTTACAATTGACATTGCTTATGTGATATACTCTCAACATATAAAAATTATTAGCGAAGGTTGTTTTGGGAGTTGCAATGTGCTAGGTTTGGCAAGTTTACTAAACATCGGAGTTGCCTTTTTATGCGATTATGGGCATTGGTGATGTGATTATGCTATTAGGAGACAAGGAAAAAAGAACAGTTAAATGACTTATTATCTTCGAATAAAGAAATTTGAAATAAAGGCAGCACCAAAGTTTGAAAAATAATTTGGAAAAAATAAGATTTGAAAGGAGAAAATGTGTCTCTTTTAAGTATTTTGGTATGCTTCTGATTTTAAGGAGAATGGAGCCGAGCGTGAAGCAAAACAAGAAATTGGCTACACGGTACCACAAGTTTCTTTAAGAGTCACGTGAAATTCACTTCTAAATACATGGGACCTGCATGGTTGTGTAGCTCCCTAAAGTTCTGCAACACCATGTGGCCATGCTCCTTGAAAACAATTTATTCGATTGTCTGAGTTCGATTCATACAGTTGCGAACTGCAGTGCAACTTCTCCTCCCCTAACGGTGAAGCTATATTGAGGTCGACGGTGCCAAGGTCTCTTAAGTATGGTAGAAATTGTAACCCTAACTATGGTAGAAATTATAACTATTATCCGGCAGTCAACTAAAGATCTAGATCTAAAGGTTTGCACCGCAATTTTTTTACACAAAATTGCAAGCCTGGATACTACAAAGCATATATGCAGATATCATGCAGCAAGAGAAAAAAAGAAAGAAAGAAAACGCACACTCCAATCTTCTGTATGATTTAGTTTTCCATTTAAGAGTAGAGAATCAGAAAAACAAAAACAAAAACAAAAAAGACTTTTGAAACAATTCTAAAATGCGGCTATTGTATCTTATAGCTAAAAGATCTAGACTGAAAATTTTCTTAAACCTGCTAATACCTGAAATTCGAAAAGGAAAAGAAAAAACTAAAAAAAGCCATCAAAATGAAATACTTAGCTTGAATGTCCCATTAAATGACTGGTTGGGTATTTGCCAAATTAGTTTTTCATATGCGAATTAATAAACCTGGGTGCGTGCCGTGCATTCCGGACAGCACACTTGCTATGCAGCTCAAGGGACTCAACTTCATGACTTGTTTATGATTAAATCCGTTCACCATATATAGTTCTCTAAATTTGTTGTTCATTTAAAAATGAAACTAATACAATATTTGAAGCTATGTGATCAATTAACATTTGTTCAATTATTTTTTCCCCTCAAAATTATACTTACCATTCATTTATTTGTAGACAAATGCGATCTAATTATAAAGCTACTAATGACCAACTAATGTGATTTTTTCATGAATAATCAACTCAGCAAACTACTACATAATGAACCGATCTTATTGTACAAATATGTTAGGAAACCAAGCCCCTTGGGAAACACAGCAGCATGTTGTGCATTGCCCACATAATATGCACCCTGGATTCATTTCATGGGGAGGGGTTTCCTTGGGGTATGGAGCATTCAAAGTTGTTTCCCTTGGTATTGGAGAAACAAGAATACTTATCAAAGATTCGATAACTAATACGTACCTTCAACTCCAAGGTCATGCTTGCTAGAGAGTTTATTAGCTTGGGAATGGACCGATTAATTATAGTCCCATGCATAACAGTGTTAGGTTTGCAATTTGAGAAGAGAGATTCTATACCTCTTAACCGAATTTGTAACCTATATGGGGGATTATCTTTAACCTATGGAGAGGGAGGGATTCTAAATCCAAGGATAAATGGTACGAGGGATAAGGTGCACTTTTACCAATTTGCCCTAAAACATTCCACTCTATACATATTTAAAAAGGTTCTTCAAATTGGTTATTCAAATTTCAATTTTCTCCAATCAATTTTGTTCTTCAAAAAATGAGTGTTTGAACGTAATGTTAGAGTTTGGTTTTGAAGGAGGCGCAGCATATTGCAACTTGTGACATGGAAGGAATTTTACTAAATCTGTAAAGGGCATTTTTTTACATTTTTAAATTTAATTCCAATAAAATTATGTCAAATTAAACAACATATTACTTATCTTTAGGTTAACTTATTTGCAACCAAATACCATTCAATATAAAAAACACTAAACTAATAACGGGAAAGCTATTTCTCCCGAAGCAATTCTACTAAAATTATTGACCGAGTTTTAGTTTAAACATTTATATACTTTAATTATGACCAAAAAAAATTTATATATTGTGTTTTTTAGTATATTTTTATACTAAAATCGTTTATTTTGTAGTATTTATTAATTTTATTACTAACATAAAAAATTAAATTAATTGAATATTTTTAACCATATGATTTGATTGTTTTTGTTTATTATTATTTTTTATAAAATTATATTACCATTCATTTATATTTCAACAAATGTGATCTACTCTCAAAGTTATTAATATCTAATTAATTTAATTTTTTATAAAAAATAATTTACTTAATAAATATTACATAATAAATAAATTTAATCATAAAAATATATAAAAAAGATCAAAATAATAAATTAATTACATCCAAAGTAAAAAATACCGAGAACAGTCTTAATGTGAAAAACAATGAAAACATTCTCAGTGTCAACAATTATGAGAACATTTTTACTGTTCTCAGTGTCAACAACTGGAAGAACATCTTCGCTGGTGCGTATGCGTGTGTGTGAGAGAGAGAGAGATGTTCTCACTGGTGTGTGTGTGTGTGTAAGATATTCTCCCTGGTGTGTGTGTAAAAATATTCTCACTATTTCAGTTTCTGAAATTTCGTCATTTATTTGTAAGGATTCGAACTCCCACCTCTTGAATTAAAGATAAACTATAAACAATTGGCAATTCTTGCCGCTTGACTTTCAATAACTGTGGAATAGAAATTGAGAGACGCATTGTATTTTAATTTTGGTTGAGAAGCTGAATAGTAAGTTTTAACATTCTAGCGTTTATGGTTGTACAATATTGATTAATTTATTAACTACAGCTCTTTTTGGGTATAAAACAATACTTTTCTAATTGTAATCAATTTTACAATGCGCCTCTCCTTTTTTGATAAAACTGTGCTTTTCGATATGTTACCAATATGATTCTTGGCAAATTTGCTTAACGATCAAATCCGTTCATTACGTAGAACTAATGAACGGATTAATCTTATAGTTGAATAAGATCAATCCGTAACTAAGTGATTGAATAAGATTGATTGATCCAGATTGATCCAGTATCAGTAATTAAGTGATTGATCCAGTATCAGTAACTAAGTGATTGAATAAGATCTTATAGTTGTTTTATAAATAAATAAATAAAAATTATAATTTTTTTAAAAAATTGTTAAACAAATGTTATTCAATCACATAGTTACAGGTATTGGATCAATATGAATTTTTATGTAGATAACAAACTTGACGAGCTCTACGTAATGAACGGATTCGATTATAATAATATGTTCAAAAACTAATTCCGAACAAAGCACATTACCACCGCATAACTTTACCTTTAACTCTTCCCTGTTCTCTTCCGTGTCAAATCCTTCGGTCAAATTACTCGGTAAGAGTAGTACAGCCCTACTAATAATTCAATCCATAACCATAATACTCCAGATACTAATAACTCAAGTTCGCTAATTCTAAATGAAAATAATCCTTTAACCAAATGAGCTCAAAAGCATTTTGATTATCATAAGATAATACAGGCAAAGAAGATTAAATTGTTGGCATCACGCTGTTAAAAAAAATCCTTTCAAATGTTCTAACTTGAAGAATCAGGAGATGGTGCCTACAATTATGATTCTGTAAGTTCATAATAAGGGAATGCAATTCTTACTCTGCTCTCCTACGCAGATGTTAGTTCAAAGAGAGGAAAGATGGGTTTGAAAGATCTTATGTTGACTGGAACAATCAAAATCGAGCATCAACTAACAAACCTGATGAGAGTAGTGCAGATTGCTCTACGCTTTTGATGTAACAAGTGGCTGGACTTTGCTCACAGTCATATTATTGACTCACAAATGAGTCACCATTCTAGCTGCAAAAGAGTTGGATTAGCACTCTACCGTAGAGAGCCCTAGACGGAAAAAAGCAATATAAAGCCAATACAAATCTTCTACGTGGGTTTTGGAGATGTGAAGCAGAAACCTAAAAAAGCCAACAGAGTCGAAGCAGAGATTATGATCCTGTCTGTTTGTTGAACTCGGAAATGAGGTCTTCAAGTTCATCAACGATAGCCTCGTAGCAGAAAAGGTATTGCTCCTACAGAACAGCAGAGTAGCATGCAATGTCAGTGGAGGAAGAAAAACATATTTATGTATACCAAATCAAACCAAGAATCATTTTTTATGATACAATATATTTTTAATTTTTATCATATCACAAACAGTGCTAAGAAATTAATTTCCACATTTTAGAAGTTCAAAAAGAATGTAGAAAAGTGTGAACAAAAAATCCTACTATCCATTTAAAAAAGCTATATAACCAAAACAAATTGAACATTTTAGGCTTTAAAGTTCTTAAACCAAAAAACTTAAAGATGGTTTGACAAGTATAAAATCTAAAATGTTTTTATTTTAATCATTGCTCAGTAAGTCCTTTTTCCAAACGTATTTCAGGACTCATGTGTTTTACGCAAGTCTAAGTAATAGACAAGGACATACCCGTCCCTCCATTAGGAAAAAGAAAAATAATAGGAAATGTTGGATGCTTCTACAACAGATATTGGGGCATGAGCACAACACCTAAGAAGTGCCCAAACCGCTTATAGGTAAATCTGAAACGCCTTTGCTTCCAAGCCCCAACAAGCAAAGAAATCAGCAATAAAGAAATATTGCAACTCTATGGAATCAGAATGGTGCCTATTTTTTCTCTCCGTGTCATCCTAAAGGAAATGGGAGCAAATCCCAAGGGTAATGTCTACGAAGCGGAGAACTACTTTGAGTAGGGAAAAATTGGTAGCATCCTTGATTAATATTAAAACAATAGATTTTCACTCATATTTGAGAAAAGACATGCTAGCCTATATAGGAAAGAAGTGGCCCTAGATATAGCAGAATATGACCCCGGGAGCATTGAGTAAAAATAAGAATAATAATAATAACTGCTTTTTAACATCTGTATTATATTATAGAAAGGTTTTGATAGAATATTTGTCCCATGTAGCACTTCTCCCTCTTCTTCTCTCCCACTAACCAGCTCTCATCTCACTCTTCATTTAAAAACCAACATTTTCCTTTTTTTCTAAATTTCGAACTCTACTTTTCTCTTTATCTCCCATGAAAAATATATAAACAATGGCCCTGTTTGGGTGGACCTTGCTTATTTGCTTATTAAAAAATAAGTCAAATCCCATTTAAACCACTTCGTTTGGGTGGCTTGTGGCTTATTTGCTTATTGGCTTATAAGCCAATTTATTTGGCTTATAAGCTAGTTTATTTGTTTATTTGGCTAACTAAACGAGCTTATTTACTTATTTTCTTATTTTTAACTTATTTGATTATCCAAACGACGTGACTTATTTTTTAGCTTATAAGCCAATAAGCAAATAAGCAAAATTATCCAAACGGGGCCAATATATGCACATATATATTGTTCAAAAAATATAATTAGTTTTCTATATTTTTTTATATAATTTATATATATCTTTTTCGTTGCTTTTGGTTAAAATTAAGAGCTAGCATAATAAAAATCATTAATGATGTTACATGTTTGCAATGAGAGTCGTGAGACTACTGAATTTTTTTATTAAGTTGTTGCCTTTATAATTAAAAAATTATTCATTTAAAATTAATTTAATAATTAAATTATGTTTAAAGTGCTCGTGTAATTGCGAGTTTACTACAAGGGATTTGCCTAAAATTGTAGTGAAAGCTACTTGACAATATCATTACCCTGATATCTACTCCTTTTGTATTGTTGTCAGGGGGCTAACGAAATTCTCAGTTATAATTCTGTTAAAATTGATGGTTAGGAAGTTACAAGTCCAACAAGAACTCAATATGAAGTAACAAACCAAGAAAGAAATGTACCAAAGTTTGAACCATTCCAACTCGCTGCGACCTAAACATAGTTATGGTGTTAACGAGATCCATAGCAGACATATCCCCAACTAGGATTCTCTGGATTGTATTATGAATTGTGCAGTAAGTACCAGTTCTCCCAATACCTGCACTGCATAAGAGAAAAAATGTAATGAGGTATATACAGATAATTTGCTGATGAATATCACTGAAGGAGGATATATGGTAAACATCATCTAACCTGCAATGCACAACTGTAGGTCCTAGAGTGGGTGGTACACTGTAAGCTCTTTTTAATATTTCACGGACAGCAAGGGTATCCTTGGGAACTCCATGATCGGGCCATTCAGGATATTGAATATGCAAAACAGACAGTGGTGGCTCTTCTGACTAAAACCCCCTCAAAAAAAGAAGGAAAACAGAAATAGTTGTTCAATATTTTACCTTAGCACTTGTATATGCAGAATTGACATTCCGAAAAAACGTCAACTGGAAGTCAGCTTATTTTCCCATGCATAACAGGAAAAGAAAGAGGTGCACCATATGTATTGCACTTTACAGTTCACATGGAAAATAAGCTGATTAACAACAAGGAAGTGTAACAATAACTCTTAGACTAACAACAACAAAGCAGGGGATGTCAATACTATAGACCGCAAGTTTTATAGAAACCCCGTTGAAGGTCAAAGAGGGAATTTGCTTCTTTGGAAGAATTGTCACAACCAGGGGATGTCAATGCTATAGAGACCCAAGTTTTACAAAACTCCCGTTCCAAGGTCGAAGAGGGAGTTTGCTTCTTTGGGTGGGGTGGGGTGGGGTGGTGTGGGGTGGGGGGAAACGCAATTATCTAGAACCACTTAAACCCAAGGGCAACGCCACTCAAGCAGTGGTGGGGTCAATTGACCCCATGATTATGTTTTAAAAAAAATTAGGATTATAGTATTTTTTAAGTTATTGTATAATTAATCATATTAAAAAAATATAATTGATCCCATAATAATATAAAATATCGTATACTTGTTTTCAGCGTATTAAGCTATTTTTCACAATCATAAATATGCAATTTCAAAAACTCAACAACTGTTTTATAAAATTGAATACCAAGTTATTTGTGTGGTTTAATTTAATAATTGCTTGGTTGCATATATTAAAAGTAACATTTTTAATACTATTGATCACTAAACTATTATATACCGATTTTAAAATATAAATTCTCATCGAATACAATTGTAAAAGTTAATGTATTTATATTTTTTTGTCAAGAGAACAACATGATTATTTCAAACGGAAAATTAGTCTTAGGTCTTTAAAGTAGCGGCGTTTTTGTTTTTCATCCACCAACAAAATTTTTAACACGCGATGTCCAATTGAACCCTATAACAGATAAATTTATCTATACATTTTTAAAACATGTATAAAACACAGATAAATTTATCTGTCTTGCATAAATAAGTATACAAATAAATTTATCTGTGTACTTTATACGTGTTTTGAAAAAGCACACAGATAAATTTATCTGTCTTGCATAAATAAGTATACAGATAAATTTATCTGTTATTTTATACGTGCTTTGAAAAGACACGTTGTTCTTCGTACAGATAAATTTATCTGTCTTCTTATGTATACAAGACAGATAAATTTATCTGTATACTTGATACATGTTTTGATAATGCACAGATAAATTTATTTGTGTTAAGAACACAGATAAATTGATTTGTCTTACATAAAATAAGACAACAGATAAATTTATCTGTATGTATTACATATAAATTTATCTGTTTGTGTTAAATTTATCTGTTTGTGTTAAATTTATCTGTATTGTAGGCGATTGGACCTCGCGCGTTAAAAATTTTGTTGGTGGACCTTGCGCGTTAAAACTTATTTTTTTGGACCTTTTGCTGAAAGCACCTATTTCAAAAGTATATTCCACTTATTAATTGATACATGTAATTTAATTTTTAATATGCTGATAATAGATAATTAATTATTAATTAGTGTAAAAGTTATTATCTTATGGAATAAATAAAATTTAAGTTTTTGAATGACCCCATCAATAAAAATTCCTGGAGTCGCCATTGCTTAAACCATCCCTTTTGCCATATCATTTATCACCAAACCGTGGCCATCTCACTGATGACTGCATCCAACTCCGCCATAAAATTCAAATTTTAATTAACTCCAAGAAGATAACTCCACTAGTTTTCCAAAAGTCCAATATAATCACCAACCCATTACCATACCATGTCGTTCCTCCACCATCTACTATCAACTTCATCGAGAATGATCCAACCCCATCCAACCCTACCTAACATATCATTCCATCTGACCTTGTGAAACCCTTCATGCCATACCCAAGACTAAAGCAATAGACTTGAACAAGATGGAGGAAAAGAACCTCAAGGATTTATACTTCTTTAAAAAGCTTAACTTAGCTCTTGAACATTGCTACTCAGTGGAAGGTTCTGGAGATTGGGTTGACTTTCTGGTTTGTTGTGGGCTATGGATAAAACTCCTTGAAACTTATCCAAAAACAAAAGGGGAGCCTATCGTGATTAAACTATTTCAATTATAAAAGGCCATGGAGAAGCATTCATGAGGTACGCATCAGTAGTTATCAAAGGCTATTATTTCTTGAATTTTTTGGTTCTTGATACAGCAAACTGACTTAAGCATCACACTGCTTTTTCGGGCAACTATCTCAGCTGGGTAGTGCTAAAATGGTGTTTGTGTTGCAGAGATCGGAGGAACTCCGCAGTATGCCTGCCTACCTAGTCCTAGTGGACCAATGTACGCATCGAGGAGGATTTTTTCCCTTACATTTTTTGGCGCCATCTATGGGAAGAATCTCCAATAGTATGGGTTCACGAAGGACTGGGTTTAGCGCCTCACCATCCTAGACACCCGGGGTCGCAGTTGACTTACAATGGGACGGACGATCATTGGTCAATGAGATGGAAGGCTCTACACTTCATAGATCAGGAAATGCACAAAACTCATTGCAGATCTCTATGAGATGCAACTCCAAGAAAAAAATGAGGCCATGAGGAGACAGGTGGAGGAATGAGAAGAATTCTCGGCGTCAACCCCCGACCAGATGGTCAACAATGTTGAACTAATGGGCACCGGAGTCAGATTCCTATCCCCAACCAAACCATCAATGCGGAGGTCCCGGGAGAAGGAAGGACCCAAGTGCAGGAATAGTCACTCCCGTGTGCGAAAACTCTAGGAGCATGATGATCGAGCTTCGACTTTGAGACGCCAAAGCACGTCATCCAGCAATAGTTCCAAAGCAGGGATCCAATTTTTCTTGAGACGGGAAATTGATCAATAGACAATGAGAAAAATTAAAATATTGTCCTTTCTTCAGCCTCCTTAATTCTGAGACCAAACATTTTCTACTTAATAGTAAAATGGTACATCTCCTGTTCAGTCAAAACACTTAATCTGTCAGTACAGCTCCCAAACTTTTATGTATACAAGTTTCTTGAAATCTTCTACCAAAAGTCTTTAACTAACAGATATGCACAGGGTTTTCATTTTTTTGATTTATCCAGTTCATATGTTCCAGGCCAGCGAAGGCAAGGTGTTTGCAAATGTTACTTTACCTCTCTGTAGTTCACCTCCAGATGGCGAAGCACTAATGCAGTGTCAGTTGTTCTTATCCACTTGGTAACAATATAGATGTTACCAAATTCTCTAGGGCCATCCTCTGCCTGGAAATAGTCTCCACATTTCACCATCTGCATAAGGTTTCAAAATAAGATTCCAAAAGTCAAAAGGGAACCAACCCCAATAAGCTAGAATAAAGATTTCTTAATGTTCAAAGTGTAGGCCAAATGGAATCAAGGAGGAAGAATAAAGAAAGACAGAAGTATCACTCGCTATGGTTTCTATACATAAAACAAAAAGTGAACCAATATAAGCATGAGGATAACAATAGAATTCAGCATGTGTTGCATGATGAGGCTGAAAGCAGTTTGAAGCTTATTGAAAAACCAATTATCATAAAACACACACGCAAACACACAGAAACCCAGCTCAAGGCCAATCAAAAGACATCTGATTTTTTTATGTGATTCGACATTTCACAAACAAGAGAAGTACTTGTCAGGTTAACCTTATCATGAACAGGTCAGAATGTTTCAGTTTCCAATTTGAATAAATATAATTTACAAACAAGAAAGGGCAATTAAATAACCTCGTTGAAGAAAATTATTAGAAAAGCTTATGAAGTTCTATTTCTATAAGACATAACTATAGATATTTGATTTTGCCATAGCAGATTTTGTTTCTCTATCATTTCCACGTGTCACTTCACCCTGAGCAGCATTCCCGTAATAGATAATAGAACGTCTTCAATCTCACCAAACAGGGAGTTAATAAAACACTTACCAAGCAGTCAAAAGAAGCAAAACAATTAGAATTGGAGGAAACAAATCTGCAGCCTGTTTCCCCCAAACAAGAAAATCACATGCATGCCTAGTTTCGGCCCATTGGTGATTTCAGCCATTCAAAGAAAATTAAAGAAAATGATGGAGAAGAAGAAGAATGTGAAGATTAAGCTTAAAAACATTGAAAATTACCTTAGTAGAAGCTTTAAAATTGTCCTTGGATTTTTCCTTCTTGAATTTCTCTTTCCTATTTTTTCTTCCTTCTCTCTAGCTCACCCTCTCACCCCCTCTCTCTCTCCAGAATGGCAAGTAATCCCACCCAAAATGATAGACCTAGTTTGTCTCTTGGAAGCAGAAATGAAAGCAAGTGTGTTAGTGGGGGATGTGAGGTGGGGCAACTGGGGTTTCATCACCAACTTGGTGAGTTGTCAATCTAAGAGCTAATCTCTCCACTACTTATCTTCACAAAGTTAATTCAAATGGATATACTTTCTAAGTATAACTTAAGCAATTATCAAGTCTTCAAAATGTTAAACTTGCAAACAATAAGCATAAAACGCAACAAAAAGAATTAAAAAAAAAAAACATGTATGCAACAATTAGATTTAGGGGGCATTCCATAGACGTAAAATAATAGATTCCAAGCAAAAGGTTATTAAAGCTTTGTTAGAAAGATTTAAATGTATAGAAATTTAAGGGGGGGAAAAAGAAAAGAAAAGAAAATTACCACTACTTCATGAGGTACTTGAGCGCCAGACTTGAGTTAATTGTTCCACAATCTTTCTTTGACCCAAAAGAAAAAAACAAAAAAGAATTCAATTCTACCTCTAGATTCATGATACAACAAGGGGCGCTTTACATCAATACTACAGAAACCCTAAAGAGACACAAAGTTTCCAAATAAATATTCATCAGATGAGTGTATTGTTTGATTGGTAAGAGACGATCTACTTTCCTATTACAAAGGGGAGAACTCTCCTCTTGTACCTTTTCCTTTCATAGACAATCTCCACAACCATTTTCCTAAGACCTTATTGAAATATGGAGGTATGTTGTAAGGCATTGATATGCATGGGACTATAGAATGGCATCAAAATAGGGAGGGATGACTTTACAAATTACACTCGTTTTGTTATTAGGCATGGCGACCAGATGCACTTTTGGAGTAAATTGTGGTGTGGGACTTTACCTACTCTAGCACATATTGCGTCAACAAAGGATATGAGAAAAGATATGAAGATAGGGCGATGCATGAGTTGATGGAGTTTAGTTTTCCACATGGTCTTACTTCTTACCCAGTTCGAATAAGGCGTGGATAATTTGCAAAAGGTGAGCACAAAGTCTGGTAGACATGACGTGAAGTCCAATCATGAAGCTCTAGCAGGACACCGAGGAATTCGTTCATACCAAGTAGGCAAAAGTGTTGCACGATTATGTTTTTTGCACTATCCTTTTGAGTTACTTGGCTGGAGCTTAATGCTAGAATGCTTTGAGTATAAATTTAAGGATGGTAATTCCTTGTGGGTTTGAGTGTCTTATTTGACATCTTTTTCAATTTTGGTATATTCTCCTTTTAATAAGGTCATCTTTTTTTTTTCTTTTTTTTTTTGTTTGTAAAGATTGGCAGAGTGGCAGATAGTATGTGATTTCGAGTTTGTAGCCTTTTGTTTTATCTTGTATCACAAAGAAGGCCCTCTTGTTATCCAATTTTCTTAATTTTTTCATCCTTAATAATATTATTTTTGTAGCACATTAAAAAAAAGATGTACCAAGTGTTAACAGTAGGTATTGCTCGACATATTAATGCTTCATATCAAACCCATAATATTTCTAGACCAACACAATGACAAGTTAGGAAGTGTTATCGAAGAATGAGATTTCATGACACTTGAAATTTTCAAAAATTACCTTGAATTTTATACAATTGAGTACCTTGAAATTGTCAACCAATCGAGTGAGCATCACAATAACAGGACAACGATACTGAATTATCATCTCCCAGAAGTCTTCGAAGGTATGGGGCAACGGACCTTGTGTGGCTATGAAACGAGAAATGCTTTCAGATGAAGAAGTCTACAAATGAAAGAGGTATATTCTCATACATCAACCAAAGAATGTTCCAATTACCAAAAAGTTTTCTACTAAAATGTTAACTAGAGTGGCAGATATGCATGGTTCCAGGCGGAAAACATAAGTTCCTACCTCAATAAAACTTGCATTAATATATCCCCTTGCTGATGATCTGTAATCTTTGCATGGGTTAAGAACAACCCTGTTTTCGTCAACTGATAACAACGCATTTCCATATTATTATCTAAGATCACATGAGCTAAATAATTTTAGTTTATTAAGATAAAAGAGAACTAGATTACTTACAGGGTAAGACATCTGTATAGCGATTTTTGCTATAATTGACACTGTCAAGAGCCACAATGCATCTGCTCTTCATGTCTGACGATCTCATCCTATTGGCCTGTAATCAAGCATAAGGGAGTTAGTTCGGGAAGAAAAAAAGAAGAAGAGGTACAGAAGGCATGCCACAAGAAGAATACATTTGAGAAAATTAATATAAATATATGTGTGTGTGTGCGCGCGCGCGCGCATTAAGAATATGATTTTTACAACCCAAGCATTTTCTGCAAGCTGAGACAAGAATATTATAAGGTTTTGTGCCACTAAGGCACAGATAATGGCCATCTCATGTAGCATAAATTTGAGTGTGAACTGCACCACATCAGCTAAAAAAGACATTGAAGAAAATTGTTCTCATGCGCAGGCTACTCTCTGCAAACATGATAGGGGAAAATTGTAGCACCTAGTGTGCTATATGCATGAATAAACTAGCTAATTTTTAGGCAAGTGTGAATAAAGCTTTTGAAACAGAATCCAAGGGAAGTTCATGAGCACGCAAGAAATGTAAAAGAACTGCCAATATTAAATAGAAAGCTCATATACATGTTATCCACAAAAGCAGAGATGAGGAAAAAAGAAAGGAAAAGTTCAAAACAATGGACAATAAAGCTCTTTACACCCTCCCAGTTTCCAGAGTCGTGAAGCACATTTGTTTTAAATATTTCCCACACATGACAGAAGAAACAAACACTTACCCTAAAAGCTGATGGAGAATAAACAAGCATTTTTTTTTTCAACAACAAGAATTTGTATAAATTAAAATATATATAATAGTACAATAAGAGAGGGGACGAGAAATCTACCAAGAGCACAAAAGAAAATAAAAAAGGCCAATTACAATAAATCAACACCGCACTCCAATCCCTAATATCAAAAACAAAGGAATGCCCTAGAGAGGCAGACAAACTATTGCCCAAAATTATGATTAATAGCGCACTCTATCCCATATGCAATTAACGCTCGCACTCTTATTCTCAAATATCCTAGCATTGCACTCCAACCAAATAACCCAAAAGAAACAAGCATTTCACTTCCACATACCTATAAAGTTGGAAGACCAATTCTACCAAAAAAATAATAATAATAATAATAATAATATTAAACCATCCCTGCTCTAAAGAACAATGGTATGTCAGTTAAGATCCATCATGTTCAAAAAATAAAAGAAACTGAACTACAAACACGAATAGAAAGTATCTTTACTCAAAATATGAAAGGAAAAAAAGACTAAGAACAAACATATAAAGCATTGAATGTTCTCATCTTCCAACTATCCCAAAAGCTTACGTCATTAGGAATTGGCTCAATGATGTATACTAAGATTCCCTTTCTCGTGCGACGTATTCTCACAAGTGGAAACGCAGCTAGACTAAACAAAACAAGTGCACAAACACAAGCAAAACTGAGAATACATTAACGGGACAACATGGTGCAAACACAAATAACGAGATTTGAACCTATGCCCTCTTGGTACCATAGCTTTTATGTTATGTTAAATCATTAGTTGTCCCTAAAGCTTAAACTGTTATGAAATATGCACAACAATTTATATCATGCTAATACTCGTGAATATGGGAAATAGACATAATGCCTAACCTCTCAATCCAAAAGTTATTTCATCTTCTCCATAAATAGTAGAGGAATATATGCCTTTTGCCCCGATAGATAATAAAATAATACAATGCAAAAATAGTGATGCCAAAAATAATGCATGGCTAAATAAGTACCATAGGCTTTGGAAATGTAAAGTGAAGGCAATGGGTCTAATGATCATCCAGAAGACTTTTTGGTCCATTGTAGTGTTTAGAGTCTTTATTTATATTTATTCCAAACTAATAGTGTGTTGGTAAGTTTTTATTATCTTTTTAGTTTCTACTAGCAAAGGACATTTGATAATTTCAAAAATTGTGGGACTTGGTTTCTAAAATGATCCATAGATCTCTTTTAGATTAAGTAATTAAATAAGTCATTATCTATGGGTTTTATTTGTAGTCTTTAGTAGTCAAAACGGTAAAACTTTCCTTTTCCCAAGTTATAGTTGGAGTAGATCTAGACAAAAACTTTTTTGTCATGCTTTTTTCCGACATAAAAGAATTCACAATGCCATCATATTTCAAGTCTTTAAATCTGTCCAACATCAGTTTGGTATCATAGCTTCAACATCCTGCACCTCGTTTGTCACCAATATTGTGATAATGTTAGCTTTTTCATTACAATGGAGACGAGCGCTAAACTAAATTCAAATTGTGGAGCCATCTCAAAAGACAATGATGCTACTACTATCAGAAAAGATGTTGCAATGTTAGTGAAACACGTACCAAAACAGAAACCTTTTTAGAAGACGAAAGCTTCAACATAACTGTTGTTTTTTATCAGCATTCAATAAAAAGGTTGTTAGCTGTTATCCCAGGCAAAAGTGCCAAAAAAATAATAAACTATTTGAAAGAACTGGTCAAGATCTTGGTACCTAAAATATTCACATGCCTTCAGCCCTTATCAGCATAAACTTCTGGACAAGTTCCCCCACAACCAAAACTTTGATTGCAAGAAGAACCTAGCCAGATTGACATTGATAGAGGCATTAAGCTTGAAGTTGTAGATTTTCATGGAGACAACAATCAAAAGTATTCCTTATTAGTTGCATAACCAAAAAGTTTCTTTAGATGGTATCAGTCAAAAGATGAGCAGAAACTCTTCTTTGCGGAGACTACGGAGAAGGGAACAAGTTTTTGGTGGGAAAAATACCAACAAACACCTTATGATAACATTACACCATGGGAACACAGAATGTGCTGTGACTCAATACAGCGTATAGACAAACCAAAGCAACATCTTCACTTACAAAAGTCCATGGTGCAAGGGTGTGTGATGCGAAACGCCAAGGCTTATTTACAATTCTATTTTAACTATTTAATAATTAGTTTTATTTGTAATTGTCTTTTAATTTGGATTTTATTTTGTTTCCTGTTAGCTTAAAATTTTAGTATAGTTTCCTTTCTTCGCTCATCTGGCCCAATGAATAAAGCTCATAGTGATCACCTATCATCGTTGTAGCGTCTCCAGCAGCCATTAGTGCCATAGACCAAGCTTCACGCAACCAACCATTGCCACTCCCTCCGTTAGTTGTCACTGACCCACCCACCACCATTGTTGGAGCTTAGATATTGAAATCAACCTCATCGGCATACCATCACCGCAGACAACTCTATCATCCAGATCTTTGCCAAGTTTTTTTTTTTTATCAAACCTTTAACCCTTTCTGCTTTCCTCTACCCTCTCCTTCCTCATAGCCAATCAGCCTTGACCCCCTTCCAGTGAATCCTTGCATCATGTCAAGCCTCGCTCTCTCTCGCCAACTGTCATTTGCGAGGAATAAGGGGCGAATGGAAAATCATATCCCAACACTCTTAAACCCCGAACCTACTCTTGACCCATAGCGCATCATCACCTGATTGAACAACCTGGATTATAAACAACCCAATCACATTTAAATAACACATTCCAAGCCCAAACCAGCTCCTTTCTAAGCCAATTACCAAGTCTTATAGGCCTAAGAAGATGTATCCAATTTCTAAACCAATTACCCAAGCCTTGTGTATTCTCAACCTTCCCCACACCGGTCCAAACCAACAAACCAGCCCACGGGCCACAACCCTACCCCCTTTCCAGCCAAAGGGGAAAAAAAGGAAGAAACAACATCCCTCCCCCTCCCAAAAAAAAAAAACTCATTCAAATTATGGTTACCAATGCAAAGTTGATGTCCAAAATTGAGGCTTTACACCATGATTCACAAGAGATGAATACAAAACATAACCAAATGATAGACGACATAGCACATATTCGAATTACATTAGATAAATTAGTCACCATCTTTTTGAAAGATAAATAAGTAAACAAAGTTACAGTTAGTGAAATTTCAAGTGCTCATCCACCACAAATATTTGTGCATCAACGCATGATAGAGGATCAACAATTGACTAAAGTAGACAAGAGTGCTAAATTAAAAGTTCTAAAGTTTAACGAGAACCAAGACAAGTTTGACTCAACTTCAACTCACGAGTTAAAAGACCATATTCCTCTTCCAGCCATTGAAAAGTAAGAAATTCTCGTGCATAAAATGATTTCATCAAATAGTGGGTCTTTTGAATTATAAGGGTATACTCAACTTGTTCAGTCCTAATGATTGTCCACCAATAAAAGACTCACTCAAAACAGAATAGATTGATTTCGTTGTTGGTAAAGACTTTGATTGGGTGTTGAATCCATATCTAGTGGACCTTATCAGTCACTTGAAACCAAATATTATTCGGATTGCATATTTGGAGGGCTTCAAATTTCAAAAGCAAAGAATGTTAACAACCTATTCGAAGTATTTGATTCTTTGGCATGGACGAGCTAATATTTAAAACCAAACTCAAGGTCAAATTTTTTTTCTCAATGGAAGAGCATGATGCGGAACACTAAGGGTTATTTACAATTCCATTAACTATTTAACAATTGGCTTTATTTTTAATTGTCTTTTAATTATGATTTATTTTGTTTACTTTTAATTTAAAATTTTAGCTTCATTTTTAATTGTCTTTTAATTAGAATTTATTTTGTTTACTTTTAGTTAAGATTTTTATTTTTTTAGTTTTTTGTTTAGGATTCTAATTTTCTTTTAAAATCAGGGTCTTAAAACTATAAATAAGAGGTTCTCTTGATGTATTACTCGGAATTGATTAATGACAAGTTAAGTGTAAGGTTGCGACTTTGTGTTGGAGTTGTGACTTGTGACATTTTTGTGTTACATTTCTTCCATCTCTCATTCCTCCACGTGTTGCGTGTGCAACTGTGCATATTGAAAAGTACGTTGAAAAACTACAGTTTGGCTATCAAATGAGGATTTCCACGAAATGATCACATCCTAATTTCTGAGTACAGGTAAGATTTAAATTCACAAATCACATGTGGTTTGACTCCAAGTTGACTTTATACCACAGCAAAATACCGCTCAAGCGGCCTCCTCAATGAAAGAAGATGGGGAAAAAAGAAAAAAGGAAAGGAAAAAAAAGATCCCATGGGACATTAGGGCTTCAAGAGAAAATATTATTCAAAGTGAAATAACTATTGTTGATGAAGATCAAGGTAATTCTACTTATGCATGCAACTTTTAAGAATCTTTAATTTTGGTAATAATATTCTTTAGGGAGCCTCTTTTCTAGTGTCACCTGTTTTGGCACGTTTTTTTATAATTTTAGTAGTTAAATTTTACTCAAATTTGTCTCTTTTGGCAATTTTCTATTAATTTAGGAATTTGAAAGGATTTAACTTCGATAGTGGGCTGATTCATTTTCATTTAGGGTTTTACTATTATAAATAAGTTGTAAGGATCTTAAGGCTCATTTGATAACATGTGTAGGTTGAGTTGGATTAATATAGAGATTGCAAATGAGGTCGGATTAGTAATGAGGTTTTATTAGTTATACAGTGTTTGGTTCACATTGAATTGAGTAATAGATTAAATTAATTTACAACTTACTTGATTTGCACAAGTAAGATTGAAATAAATTCATTATTTTTTAATTTTATCACGTCCTTAAATGAAAATGAAACTAGCAAGGCTATTTTAGAAAATTTAGCTATAATTCCTACGGCTTCGACTAACAATACCAAGGCCCCCATGGGTTTGCTAATCCCTCATTTTGGGAGATTCGTAGTCCGAAAGGATTGTTAGTCCTATTCAAAAGTATTGCACCAAACATGAGATTAATGGGCCCAAGGGATTATTAGTCCAATCCAGATGCCAAGAACCGGTATCAAACAGAGCCTTTTTAGGGTTGTGGAGAGTTGATTATTGAGATTAAATAATTTTAAAAAAGTATCTTTATTATGTTTGTTATTAGATAGTAATTAAAATTCGAGCAAGATGGTAGAAGTGTTTTTCTAACTGATACGATTCCGTGCATCGTCAACTCGTAAGCCACGGGAAAGTTCGTTCTTCTTATAATTCCAACTAGCCAGCTTTTCCTAGTACTTCATCTTCCTCTCAAACAACTAATAATTATAATTCTAAAAGATGTTAAAATTGGCACGATTATGGTACAATAAGATGGATACGTACGAAAAGGTACATTAGATCCAATATACAAACATGTGCATGTGTGTGTGTGTGTGTGTGTGTGTGTGTGTGTGTGTGTCTAAAGTTGTTCTTGTGATGGATTAAGGAGAAAACCTGTAAGGTAAAGAACTCCTTGCGGATCTCTTGAGGCATCAGGAGCTTGTCCTTGAACGCTTTGAAAGCATCGGTGCAGCGGCGGAGTTGGTCGGGGGTGAGAGACAACGGCGGCGGAGAATCGGCGGAGAAAGTGAACGATTTGGCAGAAGAAGAGGAAGAAGCCTTGATGGGGCCTCCGGCGGCGGCCATCGCCGATCTCCGACGGCTGCGATTCCGCCTGGAAATGACGTTCCCCGTGGCGCCTAATTCGGTGTCGTTTAAAGTTTAGACTCCCTCCCTCCCCTCTCTCGATCAATCATCCTCACTCGGCCCCGCTAAGCCCGCTTGTGAAGCTTTTGGCCCTTGGCAAAGAATTCGAACCGATCAATTTATCTGTAACAACTACCGTCAAAACTTAAAATAATTACAAAAATTAAATAGTGGTCCCATTTAGGTCACTTTATTTATTTATTTATAAATTTATAAGTTAAAAAATAAGTTATGTATAACTAAATAAGTCATAAATAAATAAATAAATGAACAAATGAATTTGCTTGGGAAACGAAATAAGTAAATAAATTGACTTATAAGTCAAATAAGTTGACTTATAAGCAAATAAGTTTGTTTGCGTAGCTGACTTATAAGAAAATAAGTCATGTGCCACCCAAACAAACTTGTTTAAATAAGATTTGATTTATTTGTTAATAAATAAATAAATTAATAAACAAATAAGTCCGATCAATCCAAACAGGGCCAATATCTTAATTTCTTTGCGCTTATAACAGTCAATCTTTTTTTATTTTTTTATTTATTTAAAAAATCATATATCATCGTATGATTGGTTAAAAACTTATTTTTAACTAAAATTAATTATGACTATCTAATTAAGTCTAGAGTTTAAAATTTTGAATTCAATACTTCTAAATCAAGTTTATATTCTTACCAATTTAAACTAGTTTTTTTTAATATTATTTGAGCTAAATCAAGTATATTTTTTCTACTAGTTTGAGTTGGTGTCCAAAGAAAAATAATATTTCAAGAAAAAAATGAAAAAAAGATATGTTTCCAAAACATGAGCTAAAGTGATCAAAATAAATAAATTCCAAAAGTACACCAGAAATATTATTGAATATTTAATTAATAGTGCAATATAATTGGATTTCCTCAAATTATGGCATAAAAAATACATATCTATATAAGAAAATCAATTAAAATTGTTAATGTCTATATTCTAAATATCACATTATATGTATGCAACACTACTACTAATTTCTCGTCGAATATAATTATTTTAAAAATATTTAAATTAAAGTTTTTTTTTGTTGATATTACATTTTATATGAGCCTATATATATGTATTATTGTATAAGATCTTGACTGGCTTGCCCATGGTATAACAAATTTATGATAAATATTGATTAAAGGCACCAATTTTTGTAAGAGATACACAAAAATTAATATGCAATAATTTTGTAAGGTTCAATAAAAGTTAATTTTTTATGTTTCAATTAAAATGTCTTAAAATAGTATTTTATTATTTTATAATTTATTTATATTAGAATTCACAAGTGTATAAATAGATGACCAAATTTATATTTTTGTAATTTTTGTTATTAAAAATATGTGTCTTAAACATTTTTCTCAATCAATAATATTACGTATACAAACTTTCAGTCGCATAAATTAAATATTAACTATTCATTTGTATTAAAATCCTCAGTACTTAGTGGATTACAATACAAATATATGGCCAACTAAAATCCTCAGTACTTAGTTTAATTTTCTTTTAAAATTAAAGTTTAGAATTAAAATTTAATTCTTATTTCTTAGCAAATAACATGAATTTGTTTTAAACAATCTTGTTATAAACTTTAATTTTAAAAAAAAGAATTAAATAAAAAAAAGAATTAAATTTTTTGAGTTTAAAGGCCTAACAATATTTTATTTTAAATAATAGTATAGATTTACAATTAATGTCAATAATTTTTATTTAATATTATAAATTTATAATAAAGTTGTAATGGAGCATTCACTTAAAAAAAAAACACTTAGTATTTTGCATAAACCAATTCATATGATGATTTATATGTTCAAAATTTAAATAAAGTGGATATTAACTCGATGTAGCTCGCTAAATCATTTTTATTTTGCAAACTATATACATTATTTATATATAAATGATTTGGCCAACTTTAAGATATAAAAAAGCACATAACTCAAATTAAGACATCATGCATCCTTGTAATTTTAAAATTTTAGATTGTTAGTGATAAAAAAATATTTAACAAAATATACGCTAAAAAAAGAATCTGTCCCCTATTAGAAAGAAATATTGATAATTAAACTACAATTGTATTAGTAAGAAAAGCAAAATGGAGCGTGTGATCTAAAGTAAAAAATTATAAATATTAGCGGTGATCGTGCTCTCTCTTTATATATCAGTATAGATATTCTCGATAAAATTATGGTACACATATTTTTAGAAATATGATGATACAATAGTATTTAAAATATTGGCATGCATGTATTGATCAAAATACAATTTATATTTTAATTTTAATATTGTTATGTTAATATGATAAGTTTAAAAATAAAATGATGCTACTGTGTTGGTCACATTATTAATGATTTATAAAAGGGCTAATGATCTGTTTACATGTGTAAATTTATATTTTATAAATTAATTTTTTTTTTAAATTTAGATTAAGACTTTCAAGTTCAAAGATCTAATAATATTTTGTAATAATATATAGTATAGAATCATCAATATCCAATTTATATGGCTTTTGTGGTTGAAAGTATGTGACTTGGGCATGGTTAATTTATACATTAGTAATATTACGATGATGTTTGACAAAATTACTATTAGTAACTTATAGATTGTAATTTGTAATAAAAGTTGTAAGTACTTTGATAAAAATTATAATTTGTAGTTAAAATAATAAAAAAAAGTAATTTTAAATTATAATAAAAATTGTGAATATTTTAAAAAATTAATAACTTATAACTAAAATTAATAGTAAAAAACTAAAAGCCACTAGGCATTCCGAAACGCCCCCTCAAACTTTCAAGGACTAATTACAAAAGTAAATCTTGATCATTAGATGAACAAATTAAAGTGTGCTGAATTTGGTTTTATTCATCTAATCCCACTCCAAAATAAACAAATCATTCTCAAACCGTTACTTAAACATGTAAAACAATTCTAAAACCTTTTGAAACAATTTATAATAACCAAACCATACTCTTTAAAATTCAAGCAAAACAACAACATTTTAATATATGCCTATTTTCTCAATTATAATCCATATATCATTAATTAGAGGTGTTATACAAAACCTTAAGCGTTAAGCATATGCATCTTCAACGATTCTCGTACAAACTCCAAAGTGAAAAAATGAAAACTACAATATGAACATAAAAAAGAAATAATAACTTTTAGTATGATACTAAAGTTATATTTGTTTTGACATAAAATATTTTTATTTATTTTTTAGTATTTAGTTTAACAAAAAAAAACGTAAAATACTTTACTTTGTAGGACCAATGTTGATTACAAAAAAATACATAAATTATTTTACAGTGGTAGTGCTAATAGTAGCGACAGAAGTTATGGCAACAGCAGATGTGGAGGTAGTGATTGTGGTGGCAGCAATGATAATAATAAGAATGGTAATAGAGTAGGCGCGTGAACGTGGTGTTCTATCTATTCCATTCCTACTTTTATTAGAGTTGAGATGGAGATATGTCATGAATAATTTATTAATGTTAAAAAAAATAATATTAATAAGAGTTAAATATAATATTATAACTAAAAAAATAATAGTTAGTAAATGATTTGAAATTTAAAAAATAAAAAATAAAAAATAGAGGTGAAGAAAGAAAAATAAATATAATATTTGTATGGTTTACTGTTATTATATTTTTAAAAATTTTATGTATGTATTTATGCATATAAATGTATTTATTTCATGTAATTAGTGGCTTAGCATGAAAAATCAAAACTGATGAAGTAAATACCGTCCTGCCCCACAAGTTATTAGAAAAGGAAAAAATTCTTTAAAATCAGGGCAGAGACATGTGAGCGCAGAACGGAGC
>JAOTRH010000027.1:9818010-9835433 GCA_034768845.1 Heliamphora exappendiculata
TTGCTGCAACTCATGTTCTTATTCCTCATTTCTCTTTACCCTTTCATTTATTGTAAATCAATCTTGTAAAGAGAGTGAGTGCTCTTCATTTATTATATCTCATTTATTGTAATCAATGGTGAGTCACCATTTAGCTTTTGAGTGAGTGAGTAAAACTCATCAAAGAAGAGTTTAAGAGAGATTAGAAGAAAACAGAGACTTGTTTTCATAGGATTTTCTTGAAGCTGTATGAGACTTGTGAATGTGCCCGTAAACATTCAGATAGCTCAAGTGAAGACTGAAAACTTATAAATGCTTGGAATAAGCCCGCGAAGTATTCTGAATAGTGAAAATACTCAAAAGAGATCTTGAAAAGTGGATGTAGGCTAGAATAAAGTCGAACCACTATAAATTCATGGTGTTTAGTTCTTTTTCTCTATCCCTCATCTTTTAATATTTGTATTGCTTATATGTTTGCATATCTTGTTTTATTACAATATTAAAATATTTTTAAAAATTTTTTAAGTTGTTATTTATTTTTTAAAGATCCAATTCAACCTCCCTCTTGAGTTGTCTAGATCTAATAAAATCGATTGTGAATGTTAAAAAAATCTGTTTGTTGAGTCCACGTGGATGAAGCTCCTCTCAAAACTTTGAGTCCCTTCAAGGTTTAAGATGTCTTAAAATTTTATTTTATAAGTTTAAATATGATGAGTTTACAATAATAATTCTAATCATTTATATCGTTGATCCTACAAAATAGATTATCTATGCAAAAAAATTCAATTTGACCGAATATTAACATATAAACAAATAATATTTTATTTTAAATGTCTATATTCTTCCAAAAATAAACTATAATTTTCTCATAAATCTATTTTACAGGTCCTAAAAAATGAATGTTTCGAATTATCGTTACGGATTCCCACTAAACTTATAAATTAGTCTTAAAAGGAAAAACAAGCAATATGCCAAATGTCACACACAATGCTATGGAAGTTGTAACCACTCAACTACTCAAGTTTTCATCAATTCTAGGATTTGACAATTCATTTTTATTTTGTCTATGTTGAATTAATTATTGAAACAAAAAATATCTCTCCATTTATTCTGTTGCCCATCCTAACATTTTGAATGATTAACAAATTAAACACAAGTGGGTCAAGAGCCCCAACATCTTGTTTTATTAAGAGATAAGGAGCCAAAAGGTAAAAATAGTAGAAAGTAAAGTAAAAGGAAAAGAAGGAAAAGAAGGAAAAGAAAGAAAATACTTTTTTTGCATTTGTTTGATTAGAAGGAAAGATTTGGCATAAAAATAGATGCACAAAATATAATTTTATTAATTTAAAAATAAATAGATACAATTTTCTATAATTTAGACGGAAAATTGACACTAAACCTCTAATTTGATCTTTTATTTGCAATTCGAGGACTGAAAGAACTTGTTATAAATCAAATTACTTGATGATTCCTTTGTATCTTCAAATCTGGAAGATTGAAAAAATTGGCTTGGTGGAGGGTCTTAAAGCTTAATCTTGAACAAAGAGAATTAATCTCGTTAGAAGTGCAAACTCTATGGAGTTTAATTTATAGAGCATTGTTGATGTGGGAATTCAACGAATTAACATGTTATTGAAGAGCTTGTTGATTCTCCAAATATTTGTGAGAAGAATTTTAAATAAAATTTTGGATAGAGAACTGTAAAAAATATATGAGAATTCTCTTAAACGAAAGATCTTTCTTTGATGATATAATTTAGTGTGAACATACCATTTTATAGATTTTGACCAAGTTGACTTTGATCGGTCACTAAACTTTTGGTTATTATTAAACAAATAATGATTTGACTTTCGATCAATCAATTGATCATAATTAATTATACAGTGATTAAATTGTGTCAAAATTTTAGTGGTTACATGTGTTTATCAAAATTTTAAACCGTATAAATCAATTGATCATAATTATAGAAACAAAACTCAAGCTTGTCTGCATTTTAGTTGTACAAAAAATCTTTATTTTGTGTTTTATCTACCATTTTCTTACTAAACGAACACTTGAGAAGTTAATTTTTTCTGTCTTTCTATCATCTTCTATTATTCTCTTCCTAATCAAGTGTTCCCATTTATTCTCTTTCTCGTGTAGTTGAATGTCCAGTTTAGGACTACCTTGTAATAAATAAAAGAAATTGTATTTGATTTTGTTTTTTGTTTTTAATTTTTTCTTATTTTCGTCATTGTTTTCTTTTTTGGTTTATCACATTGAGATGAACTGAAAAAGAAAAATATTTTGATTAAAAAATAAAGAGATTTAATAAAAACAAAAAAAAATACAAAAAAAATCTAATTTATTGCCTTACTTTCATCCTTTTTTATTTCTTTTTTATCTCTCTTGATATTTAAAAACAAGCATGTATTAATTAAAGGGCTTCTCATTTTCTTTCTTTTTCAACAAGAAAATCAAGACACCTAAATATATTGTAAATTCAAAAGAAACCCAATCAAATAGTTACATTAGATGCGATAAAATATCTTCTCAAATGTAGAAAGAAAAGCCATAACGTAAGAACGAAAAAACTTTACACATAAAAATTAGTACTTCTCATTACAATAACTCAAAACTCTAGTTTAAATATAATCTTTCTTGCATTTTTAGTAGCAAAAATATTAATTAAACTTATATAATCTAGCGCTTTCACAATATCCTTCACGATATATAACATAGCTAATATATTCAATCCTTTCTGTAACATGATTGATCGAAAATAAGTTTTGATTAACTTCAATTTTAAAAAATTTCTTTCTCTAAAAGCAACAGTAACAGGTATAACCAACAAGTCTTTCTCAATTTTGATTAATGTTGGCCCAACTACTTAGATCATTAATATTTAAAGTTTAACTTTCTACATCACGGTTTTCATTCTGATTATCCTCACTCTTATTTTTATTCACGGAATGAATCGCTTCATCATTCATTAAATCTCTAATTTCTTCATTCAACAAATCATGATTTGAATCTAATGGTCCTGAACTCTCCGTTTAATTCTTACTACCAAGAAATTTGTCAAGAGCTCCAGTTTGAAATTGAATTAGTTTGTTTACTTTTTGCTTTTTTTTTTCTTTTTTCAGATCCAGACATATACTTTATACTACGATTCATAATTTTATCTAGATAATCTGTAATTCAAAAAATCTCAAAAGCTCAAAATCTCAAAATCACAAAAGCATTGATTACTTTAGGTTTTAATTTCATAATATATTTAAAAACATTCAATATAAAATATAAACAGTAGATGAATAATATTCACAGAATATAAATATCTTATTTTATAAATATAAATATAATACATTCAAATATAAAATATAAATAATAAATGAACAATAGATCTAAATATCTAATATAAATATTCACATAATCACATTTTTAGGCCCCTGAAGCTAGTTTAATATATATATATATATATAAATTTTTAGAAGGTTCTAATTTTTTGTTAAAATTAAGAATCTAAAATTACGACTTTACTGGCTTTAGCCGGGCCGAGCCAGCCCCGCTGTCTCTCATTTTCTTAACCACCCAATTTATAAAGGACTAAGCAAAAAGTAATCCAAATAAATATCATCAACAGGAAGTCTTAAAAATATATATAGATATTTTTAGAAAACCCTACTAACGACGTTTGAAAAGAAATGTCATCCAGCAATGGCAATTTTCCAAGCAGTAAATATTCCTGTTTGAAAAGAAATGTCAGTCGGGCAAGGAAACTTTTTTATTAATTTTTTTTTGTTTTTTATTCATCTCAATTAGAAAATTAAAATTTTAAATATTTTAAATCAAAATATAAGAAAAAAACTCTATTACAGATGAAATCAAATAATATAAAATAAGTCAATAGACATTATTATCGATCTCAGATGGGATAGATGAAATATATATTTGCCAATGGAATTTCTTTTCTTTGGCCTCGTTTGGATCATCTTTTTTACTACTACACGTTTTTTAATTTCTTTATATGATTTTAGTGTGGGCTTATGACTTATTGCAAGAAAAAATTAAGATCTAGTAGAAATATAATTAGAATTTAGTAAAAAGTCTTTTTTATCCTTGTTTTAGTGTTTGGGCTTCCTTTTTCAAATGGGACTTGCTTATATTTTTTGGTCAATTTCCTTTTTGATTTTTAATAATGAGATTAATCTAAAAAAAAACACCCGTTTGAACTAAAATTGAAAAAGATTTACTAAAGATTAAAAGGTCACTTGAAAAAGCCACATAAAGGCTTTTAAGCCGCTTTTTTTATTTTATCTGAATTTTATTTATCATTTTTTTTTTTTGGATTCTTCAAAATGATAGAAATTTTAAAACTAAAGAAAAAAATAACATTGAAAAGAACTTACTAAAACTAGAAGAAACCAAGACAGTGATGAATATATATTAGCTAATATATGATGTTATATTTATTATTAGATTAGTTATTATATGATATGGATATTATATATATATATATTTTATATATATATTTGTATTTATTGTTACAATATTTCTGAATTCAAATATGTGATTAACGAGTATAAATATATTGTAATGCCACCGAAATTTAGTGTGAGTTTTTATCTTTTCAATTTGCTCTGACTTTATAATATATGTGTATATATCATATTACATACAGAAAATTATATTTGTAAAGCATAATTAAGTAATAAGTAGTTTCAACAGACACCTCCCTTTTTTCAGTTCTCATTATTTTAAGGTTTACTTCCCATAAAAGTTTGAAGTTAGGATTTGACAGGGGGGTGAAACAAAAGGAAAGGAAAGGAAAGGAAATTATTAGACTTGCTTTTTTAAGGATAATTAAACTATTTTCAATTTCTTAACCTTGACAAAGGAAAATAATTAAATACTTCAACTTTTTCTCCATTGACTTTATTCTTTGGTAAAACTGAAATTAATATAAATTAAAGCAAAACAGAAGTGTTCATATGCATGAAATTGAAATTCCCCTAGAGTCATCATGCAATTGACTATCAATAACACTTAGGACCAAAATTAATTTATTGGGCCATTCTTAATTCATATGAATATCCACAGGTGCTAATTGATTTGCATACTTGTTAGTTTTTCGATAAATATGTTGTTCTGATACCAACTCAAACTTCTCCAAAATTCGCAATAAATTATTAAGTTAAAAATGTGGTGATGCTCGATGTGTTGATATGTCAACAGTTACACAATATTCATTGAATCCATCTATACTTCAAGTCTCAACAAGTTGAGTTTTGATGCCATCTTCAAGCCATTCCTTAGCCCCCAAAACTCAGCTTCAAGAATGGCAACATGACCCAACTTCAAGTGAAAACCTTTGATCCAATTTCCATTTTGGTACCTGATACTTAAACCTCTTGCCAAACCTTCTTTTGATGCTGATTACAAGATCAGGGGGAGGAACCATATATAAAATTTCAATGGACCAATTAAAATCCACCCAAAAGTCCTTAAAGTCCCTTAAAGTGACCAAAAATAGTGTTTCAAGTAGGACCATTCCCCACCCAATTGTCCAACTAAATGCTGGTTTTCTCACCATTTCTTGATAGATATTTTAGGCCCTTCCTGATACAGCTTCCTACCAGTACCTATTCTCCTTTCTTTTTTTCTTTATTCTTTTAAATTTTCTTTTTTCTCATGAATAAATTCCAAAAGTTTTATTCGCTTCAAGGTAAAAAATCTTTTATAGATCTAGTTTTAGATATTAATAATTAACATCTATATCTATACTATTATAAAAGAAACCCAAATATTTAGTTTCTTGAAGCCAACCAAATATTTTATTTTCCAAATATACCCCCTATTATAGTAGTTTGAGTTTTAAATTTTAAATGTAGTTCCATAATTACTCTCTCTCTGTCTATTTTAAACACAAATCGAAGGCTATCACGTATCATTTTTTTTCTCTCGTTATGTTCGAGATACTGATGCACATGGCAAAAATTCTACATATTTTGAGAAAAATAAAAGGATAAAAAAGAAATTTAGTGCATTTTTAGGAAGGAGCAGTTGCAGATAAAAGCGAAAAAAGTAAAACAAAATTTAGTGTATTAATACATTATTTTTATATTTTTCAAATTTTACATGTATCGCGTATATCCGAACCACTAGTATACTATTATATTAAGAAAGAAACCCACTTTTGTTCGCTTTAAAGTAAAGTGTAATTTTTTAATGCAGAAATATACCCACTTGGTGTTAATTTACATTTAAAGTTGTGTGGACTTCAATTTTTTGTCTATCAAATTTTCCGTTGATTACTTAATTTAAAAATTATAACTCTTTAAAATTTAAAATTTTAATTTAAAATTTTAATTACTTATACACAATTACACACGCATGCACTTGTTAGCCGTTAGTATAAATAAAAAGACACTCACAAGAAAGAGCATATAAGAAGGTTAAATACATGCGATATATAGCAGTAAGAGTCATATGGATGCAATGTATAAGTCACATATATGAGTGAGAGAGAGAGAGAGAGAGAGAGAGAGAGTTAAGCTCTCAAAGGAGGTGAAGGAGAGGGCAAGGTGTCACCAGGCTAGGCTTATGGCACCGCCATTCGCACATAGCCCACACCACCACAGGCGAAGCTAATGCATGCTCAAAAAGGGGATGTGTCCCCTCACTTTTTTATATGTACATTACTATATATATATAAATAAAATTACATATTTGCACTCATAAATTTTATTTAGGCTAGAAATAAACAAACTGAATAAGTGTCCAAACGCATAGAGTGGATAATAATAAATATATAATAGAAAAATACATCACAAGACTTGAATCTAAGAATCTCATGAAACTAGTGCTTTAATACCATGTTAAGTCACCAATTTTTTCAAAAGCTTATGTTGTTAGAAAATGACCTAGCATTGTATATCAAGTTGTCTAATACATTTTGCTATTGGAATATTATATAAATATCGTTATATTCTTAAAAAATTACAAAAATTATTAAGGTATTCAAATGATGCAAAACTTTCAAATGTGTAGAGTTTAAAATCAAGATAATAAGTCAAATAAAAACGATTGAGCTGACATTATAATATTTTAGTTAGTTTGATATGTTTTCAATAATGATTAGAATTTACTTGAATATATAAGTTATATTTATTCAAAATAAATAAATAATTTTTCTTTTGCCTTAATTGTCACAAATTTTTATAGAAGTATAATTTGTAAATTTTTATATTTATTAATAATTGTTTAAGTTTTAGCAATATCTTATTGCTATTAGTTATAAAAAAAATTAAAATTTTAAGTTAACTAGTGCCCTTTCTAATTTAGATTTTTGATTCTACCGCTGCACACACCACGTGTGACGTATGTCGGAAAGGTGTCCTGTGACACAAGACCTAATGTTGAAAATCAATTTATGTTTCTTAAGAACCTATTTACCATTTAACCAAATAAAAAATGGACAAGAACTAAGGCTTTAGCACGAGAAATGGAAATTTTAATTTTGTAACATTTGTGAAAATTCATCGTTGTTGGCCAAAGTCAAATTCAAAAAGCAAATAACCATACAATATCTTATCCAGCAATCTTTGTCCTTCTGTCTTAATCCTTTTGATTGTTAAGTTTTATCTAAAATCATTGTATTTTGAACTTTTATATAAATTTATAATTAGAATTATCATAAAATAAAGGAAGAGAGATTTTGAAACAACAAATTCCTAGTATTAAATTGCAAAAAGAGATAGCAAAGATTTTGCTTTGTAACACACTCGTTGGTTTTAATTCAAATAAAGCAATATAAAAAAAATTTAAATAAACAAACAGAACAATACAAAAATATACATAATTCGGTGATGTGTATAAGTGTACGGGTGAGAAAAAATCATTCCACTATGAACATTATGAATTGCAAGTTTCTCTCAAACTCTGTAGCCTAATTTTTAGCCTTTCTTAATATATTCTCGTAAACCTAAAAAACATTATCAAAAACTCTAAGAAATGATAAAATTTGTGCCATTCAGGATGACACGGTCTGAATGCTATAATAGCCCATCCAAACAGAACCCAACAGAAACTGTCTCAACACTCTCTGCTCACTCTCTACCTAAAAATGCCCAAATGCACCAAGGGCTCCATCCGGATGGAAATCACCGCAACAAAAAAATATAACTTTTGTTTGGACTAATTTTTTTTTTAGTAATTTTTAGGTTTTTTAGATTTTTTTTTGTTAAAAAGTAAGTGTTAAATCATAATTTTTTGTGAAAAAAAAATCAAAAAAAATTGACTTTTTTATAGAAACTCAAACTAAGTGGCTTTTTTTTTACTTTTAAGCCAAAAAACTTAACTTAAAAATCAAGCAAAACACAGGCATAGTCACGACCGCTCGACAGAATTTTTAAGTACAGAATTTAAGGCGAGCTTAACATATTTTTTGTTCCAAAAATTACATTTTAATCTTTTTTAACATATTAAAAATTGTCAAACCGTATAAAAATTTTAAATTACAAAAATTAACTTTTATAGATATTCAACGATTTTTAATAAATAAAAAATGATATTTCTTGCTAAAATGGAGAATCAATCTTATCACATGGTTAGGCGTGCACAGTCAATTCAGCAACAATATAAGGGGGGCGCCCAAATCAATGTCCCTAAAAGAATGCTCCTTAGTTCCCTGTTCACTTTCCCCATGAGATCTCAAAAGACCAACATCCTCTCAAGTGTCCCATTCTCCAAAAACCCACGAGCACCCTCCTAAATCAAATAAATATAATCCACATCAACCCTCTTCCCACATATATTAAGATTTTTCGGTCCCCTCATTTCCCCGTCTAAAATAAAATTAAAAAAATGACATTTTTATATAGTTTACGAGCCCATTGAACTCTATTATTGTATCTCAACCTCAAAAGAGGGTAAAGATTATAATGATCAGTTCGGACGAACTGATTAATATCGTATTTGGCATTACTGAAACTGGTAACTTATAGATTATAATTTGTAGTAGAAATTGTGAGTATTTGATAAAAATTATAATTTGTAATTGAAATAAAAAAATAGTTATAATTTAAAACAAAAGTTATAGATGTTTGAAATAAATTATAACTTATAATTAAAATTAGTAGTAGAAAATTAAAAATTATTAACAGTAACATTATCAAACACTCTCTAAATTCTGAATAATCAAGCTATAATTCTTTTTTTATGAGAAGAATTCAAATTAAAAAATTTATGCTTTTAATCCAACTCAAGCTTAAGAAAAACTTATCTAATGGTTAATGGTTATCGCTAACAGCATTTGGTCCAAAATCTTCCGTGTTGTTTTATTTAATAAATATTGACATTTTTTGAAGTTTATATATATATATATATATATAAAAGCACCTTTGTGATTTTAAAAAGTATAATTTTTTTTTTGAAGTTTTTAGTCTAATTACAAATTTATCTATTTTATTTGTTAACAGTTAATCAACAGTTTGTAGGGTTGACGTCAACGACTAAAAATATTATAATTTTATTTATTTTCTTAAACTTGTAACATTAATTCTGCACCATTAATTGCTTAAATTTAGCATATCAAAGAGATAAAGTATTATATTGTTAAAAATATTAAGCGAACACGCGATTAAGACCCCATAAGATGGGATGTTTAGTTTTGTTTTTTTGTTTTTTTTAGTTTTTGTTTTGACAAATTGAGGTACAAGATAATTAATTGATGGTTTAGAGACCTACCAATTGAATCAATGGTCTCAAGTTTTTTTTTTGTTTTAAATTGATTTTAAAAAACAACGCTTAAAAAAATATCTTTTATCTCGATAATAAATATATATATTTTAATTAAATAAGTTTTTTTACTTATTAGCTCAAAATTGTATTGTTTTTTTTTATTAAGAAATGTAAAGAGACCTAGCATTATAAATTCGATATAAAATTAAATAAAGCGATATATAAAGTGAAAGATAAAATTTTTAAAAAAAAAAAAAACCTAAACAAGTGAAAGAGAAAACCTCCCACACAATAAGAAAACAAATTTTATACGCAAAGAGAATCACAAACCTCCATGCAATGAAAACATTATTAAAATGCATTAAAAAAACCTAAAAAATAAAAAATAAAAATTGATCACCATAATCGTCCATAACCGTACACCGTTATCTTCCTCCACAGTCATCTAAAATAGTATCATAGTTTTTATTCATTTCTCACAAGATGATTTATTGAAAATTAAAGGTGGTCGCCTAGTCTCAACTTTAACATTATCGGCGTCAATTTACTTGTGCTGACTTCGTAAACATTCAAGTATGAAAATGCTATCTTTGAAGAATGCGATCGTAGAGAACTGGAGATTAATAAATATAAAAAAAAACCACTAAAAATAACAAACACAAATCACACACAAAACGCAGTAAAAGAGAAACAAATTAAAGAGAAGAGATGAGGGTGAGAAACCGATGGAAAAGAAAGAGATAAGAGGGAGCTTAAAACCCTGTTCTCTTACCGAAAACCCTAATTTTTACACAATAACACAGGTTAAAAAAAGAGGGAGCATGCAATTGTGTTAAAAGATTACATATTATAAGGAATGGTGGAAAATAGAAAGAGGGAAAGTGAGAAGAAATTGATATATATTTATTTATTTATAATTTAAATTGTTCATTTTTAGTGCTCGTTAATTAGTTGTTTATATAAAAAAAAAATTAATTCAATATGGTTAGTCATACAATCATAAAATTTGTGCTTATTATTTACTTTGTAATATAAACATGATCTAATGGCATAACTAACGATTTTTGCATGAATAATATACTTAGCGAATCTTACAAAGTAAACAATTAAAATTATAAAAATATATCCCAGATCAAGCTCTCCAGAAAAAAACACAACTTATTGTGCTTAAAGTATGTATAAAAAAAAATTGTATGTAGTAATTTTTTCTCAAAAGTATAATACCCACAACTTACTCAACTATTCTTGCATAGTATAAAGGTGTAAAGCACGAGTAAATATTAACAATAATTTTGAAATATGAAATTGCTAATAATTTTATATAGTATTTTTATTTAATGATTTAATAAAAAATACTTTAAATGAGACAATATTAGCTCATCTTTATTCAGTTGGTGAAAAATAATAGTAATTCACTTAATATGAATTAAATATTTTTATTTATTATAAATATTACCTAATATAAGTTACGTAATATTTTCAAAAAATCTTATAATTTCCTGTAAAACACAAATACAAAGAAAACCATCATTCCATTTTCCTTTGTACGAAAAAAAAAAGCAGCAAAATCAAATAAGAATGTCTAGGGAAAACAAAACCCCACAAATTTCAATTAGGAGTGTGGAGTAAAGAAGCAAAGTCAGTTGCTCGAGGAAGAAAAAGGGGGAGAAAAGAAGCAAAAGAGCACTCAAATCAAAAGGGGAACTCATCTCCAATGAATTCAATGCAGTCAAACTTTTTTTAACAAACCAATGAATTCAATCTAACATCATAGACCAATGCTGCCAAGATTTACAACATGGTTAAAGTTATTCTCAAAGATCTCTTTTTCTTGAGATCTCTCGATTCTTTATTTTATGGGTTTAAAATAGATCTGTAATGGTTATTTAAATTGTTCATTTCGTATATTTCATTAAAAAAATTATTTATACAAAAAATTAAATTCACAAAAAATCAAAATATATATATATATATATATATATATAAACGAATTGTATTATTTAATAAAATATCTGATTTAAACTTACAGTCTATTTTAAATTAAAATCCTCAAATTTGTAAAACATGTAATTTGCTTATATATTTATTAATATTTGATCAAATGGTGCTGAGAGGAGTTAAACATACCACTTGCCCCTCTCTATCTCTCTCTCTCTCTCTCTCTCTCTTTATATGTACACAAATAGTATATACAATAATACAAACAATACTCTTTAAAGTGGTGTGTGGGACAAAGGAAACACAGAAGAAAAGGAAGACGTTGGAAGGAAGCTCATGAAAATTTCATGCTTTTTGGTTTCCCTGGTTTCACACGCTCTCTCTCTCTCTCTCTCTGTTTTTTCTTCCTGATATTTTTTTTTTCTTTTTTTCTTGCTCTTTTCTTTTTCTTTTCCTTTCTCTTCCTTTCTGCCCAATTAACAATGAAAATAGCAGATTACCACTCATCCTTTCCCCTAAATTGGAAACACCCATCATTGCCTCCAACAATCCTTTTCTAACCTTAGAAACCTGAGCTTCTAAGATATTATTCCCTCCTTCCATTCCTTCCCTTTTTCCTACTTCTCCTCCCAATTTAAATATCACTTCCTTTATAACCCTTTTTTCCTCCCAAGAGTTTTTATTACTCCCTTCTCCTCTTTAGCTTCTTTCCCTCTCATGATGGATCAATCTTCCACAAACTCTGTCAATGGCTTCTTCTCCTTCCTAACCCGGGGAATCGACGATCTTGACCGAGCTTTTCTCTCCAGCAACTTCATGTCAATTCAGTTCCTCCAAAGAGTCCTCTCCCTCCTTAGATCTTTCCATACCCAATTGACTCTTCTTGTTCAGAAACTTCACTTGCCAGTGGGCGAGAAGTGGCTTGATGAGTACATGGATGAGAGTTCCAAGCTCTGGGAAGTCTGCCATGTCCTCAAGTCCGGCATCTCCGGCCTGGAGAACTACTACTCGGCCGGCTTCAACATAACTTCCTCCCTCGATAGTCATCGCCGTCTCAGCCCACAGCTCTTTCGACAGGTCCTTTCTCCCCGTCCTTCAAACTTGACGATAGAGGAATCTGCACAGACTTTTCTGTGCAAATTCCTTAATCATCGAACACATACACAAGTAGATAGAAAAATCTGCACGAAGCTCCGTGCAAATTCCTCTGTCATTGAAAACAAACATAAACAGATAGAAAAATCTGCACGAATAGTACAAATTTTTATATCATCAAACACGTACATAAATAGATAGAGGAATCTGTCAAGACTCATACAGATTCCTCTATCGTTAATACAATACATAAATGGATAGAATTCTGAACTTTTTGTATTGGGTTTGAATCTTTTGTATTCGTTTTTTTATTTTTTTTATTGATTGAATTTTCGGGACAGGTGATCCGTGCAATATCAGGGTGCCGGAGGGAGGCAGTGGGATTGGAGGAAGAGAACAGGGGATTGATGGAGACAAGAATTGAGCCACTCTCCTTAAGATTTGATGAGAAGGTCTCTGTTGAGTCAAAGCTCAATGGGTTCAATGGGTTCAGAGGGGTTCTCTATGCAATGAGAAATGTTGGCTCACTGCTGCTCATGATCTTGCTCTGTGGATTGGTCTACTCTTGGCCCGAATCCGATTTTCTCGGAGGTGGCTATGAAGGGTGCTTGATTTTCGGATCCGGGTTCATGATCTCCACGTCAAGGTTGCGGCAGAGGGTGGCGGCGGAGATCGGCCGGGTCAACGGGCGGCCTGGGGTTCTGCTATACGAGTTTCGGCGGTCGAAGGCGGCGGTCGATGAGCTGAGGGGAGAGTTGGAGAGGAGGAGTTCCGAAGGGGTAGTGGAGTGGGAGACAGAGGTTGGGATAAGGGAGAGGGTGGAGAACATGAAGGGGTGTTTTGGGGTTTTGAGGTCTGGGGTTGAGAATATCATTGGGCAGCTTGATGATTTCTTTGATGAAATTGTTGAAGGAAGGAAAAAGCTTTTGGACTTTTGCAGTCACAGGTGAATCTTATTTTGTTGAAAGTGAATAATACTTATTTTTTTTATTAATTTAAACTGTTGAGTTTACTGTACATTTGACAGTAAAGTTTCATAGATTAAATTAATAAAAATAAATGGGTATTTTACACTTATGAGGGATCAAATTTATATTTATTACTGCAAAAAAAAAAGGAGAGAGAGAGAGAGAGAGAGAGAGAGAGAGAGAGAGAGAGAGGAGGGGAGGGAGGGAGATTTTATGGTTGGAAAAAGAATGAAGATACAAGTAGAGGAATCAGGTGTGAAGGGTTTTTTTTTTGTTTTTTGTTTTATCTTCCTATCTTTGTTATTTTTGCCTTTCTTTCTTTGTTTCTCTTGGGGTTCCTTTGTATTTACAGCTACTATAGTTGAAGAAGAAGATATCTTTCTTTGAAAGATGACAGAGGAAAATTTTGAAGGAAATGAGAAGGTGGATCTTTTAATTTGGTTTTTAGACAGAACAATGTTATAAACACTTTCATATTATTATGTCTCATATGAACACAAATTAGGTCTTCGTGATTTGATATAAAATATTTTACTATATAAAATATTTTACATGTAAAATAATTTTATAAAAATAAAATTTTTTTATTTATATTTTTTTGGTGTTTGATTAAAATTTAAAAAATGAGAATAAGATAGGAGAGTAATTAAATGTGAGAAGAATTGGAATGAAGAATTTTGGAAGAATAATTCATGTAGGAATGATTTATTTTTTATTTTTTTAATTTTTATTTATTATGAAAATAACCAAATGTGGTAAAAATTGGGTGAAAATTTTGAATGTATATTTTAAAATTAATTTTTGAGTTAATTTTTTAAAAGTTAAATTTAATCTAATGAGATAAAATATTTTATTAAAAAATATATTTTATATAAGTATTATTAATTAAATAATAAAAATTAAATAAAATAATTTATTTAAAAATTTTTATATCAAAATAGACGGAGCATAAATATAATATACAAATGAGATTAAACTTTCCATTTACACTCTAAGAAATTGAGTATCAAGAAGATAAAAAATGCAAAGATTCTAAGGTTCTTACTAAAAGATAGGATGATAAAAGAAAGAAAAGAATAGAAGCTTCTTGTTACTAAACAGGGGGAGACAGAATCACAGAACAGTGAAATCTTTATTTTTATTTGTATTTTTTATTTAAAAAAAAAAGTGATTTCCCTCTTGCAGTGTGCCATAAAGAGGAGGGATTCTTTAGTAGTTGCAGTAAATGACTAATCATTATGGTAGTGAGAGAATGATGAGAGTAGAGGGTTAGGACTATGGAGGCAGTGTTTGGTTGTAGGGTTGCTTTAATTGCAAAAGCACAACACTCTTTTCATTTTGCACTATTAGGGAAGCTTTTGTCTGCTTCAACACTGCACTTTGAGAGCAATAGAATTGATGAGGAGATAAATTAATGATTTTACAGCAAGTTCAATTATAGCATCTCTATTAGACTTTCTTTTGTGCTAAAATAATTGTTAGTGCAAATTTATAGCCCCTTTGATAATATTTATATTTTTTGTTTTTAAATTTTTTTTCTAACTGTAAACAAAAATATCTTGGATAATTATTTTTGTTTTTAAAAAATTATAAATAGTTTTTAAAATTTACAAAATTTTTAGAAACAGAAAAATTGTGTTTTTATTTATTTTGTAAACACGTTTTGATTATTTTTTTTTATTATCTCCGACTGTTACATCCGGTTACTATTTTCAACTACCGTCTTCGACTACCACATTCGGTCACCCCATTCGGCCACCACCTTCGACTATCGTCTCGATTTTTACCCACCACATCTAATCATATTTGATCACTATTATTGTTTCATACTATCTTTTTAAGTTGACACCTCCAATCACCATCTTCAACTACTACTTTCGATCACTATCACTATATTTTACTATCATCTCCAGCTGGTCACTACTATCTGGCCACCACCGCCGACCACTCGCTCCGATCACCGTATCTGATTACTATTTTCGACCACCATCTCTACCTCTTACTATTATCACCGGATAACACCTCCGACCATCACTTTCGACTATTGTATTCATCTGCAACATCCAACTAATACTTTTTAAATATTTATGTGGCAAACATATTTTTATTTTTCATTTTTTATAAAAATAAACAAAAACATGTTTTTTATTTTTTATAAATAAAAAATAAAAAAATTATAAACGTTACCAAACAACCCCATAGTGTTTAGGTTCTGACAGACAATTAACTTAAAATTTTACTTTTTTGAATTGTTTTTAGCAAAAAAAAAACGAAATTGGTTCAAAATATGATGTTTAATAACTTAGCTTTTAAGGTAATTTTTTTTAAGTTAGTTGTTTGAGTTAAAAGTTATTTTTTTTATTTTTGTTTAAATTGAACAATTTTGTCATTCTATATATTTAATATTAACAATTATATGTAATTTGTAGTGATAATAAATAAGTTATGAATAAAAAATATTATTTTATTTTAAAAATAGTTAGAATTTGAATAGAATATTTTAAAAATTAGTATTTTAATTTAATTTTTTAATTTTTTATCTTTTTTGTCAAATAAATTTTGTTAACTTTTTTATATTTTTAACTAAAAAGAAAAAATTACCAAATGGGCCCATAATAGACTCCTTTTTTTGGTATTTTAAAGTTTTAGTGAGCTAAATTTAGCTAACTACTAAAGATTAGTCAAATTGATAAGGCTAATAAAAAAATATCACATCATTAGCCGCATCAACAATTATGTATTGATATATATATATTTTTTTTTGTATACTTTATGCAAATAAAATATTAAGTAGTGTCGGAGTAGTTGCGAAAAAAGTGTACAGCTAAAATAAAAATTATATTTTTAATTTATTTTAACTAAGCTAAAATAATTATTAGTGTTGGAGATGCTCTTAGACTATCTTTAATTATGGTGTTAAAATGTGTTTTCTATAATAAAAAATGGAATCTAATTTTATGTGTTAAGTTATTATTAATTTAGTGATGTATGCTTGCTCCAATATTGTAATCAAAATTTGTTTTAGTAATCTTTAAATGTACTCATTGGTCCTGTTTGGGTGATTTTGTTTATGATTTATTTGGTTTATAAACAAAAAAATAAGTTACGTTGTTTGGATAACCAAATAAGTTAAAAATAAAAAAATAAAAAAATAAAAAAATAAGCTAATTAAGTTAAATAAACTCGTTTGGGTGCACAAATAAGTCAAAATAAGTCAAATAAACTGATTTATAAGCCAAATGAAGTGATTTATAAGCTAAATAAGCAAATAAACCACAAGTCACTTAAATGATCTTACTTAAATAGAATTTGACTTATTTACTAATAAATAAATTAATTAATAAATAAGGTCCACCCCCGGGCTATTTTTTTGCTCAGTACTCTCAATGTACTCAGCCTGTGGCATTGTATACAAACATGTAATGTATATAAGAAATGTACTTAGCAGAAAAGTTGGAAGTATTTAACAGTTCCTAACCAATGTGGTTGCTACCTTTAGCAACCCAGTTAACAAAATTTTGTTATGATAGTTTTTAAAATAAAGTTAACAAAACCATCGGAGATTAAATAAAAATACTATGTTATAACATTTGAATCGATTTTTTTTTGAGTAATTAAGAGGGGAAGAAGAGACTCCAAAATTTAAATTCTGAATATGTGGAGCAAATGACAGCTTAGGCCACGTGAGCTGCACCACTACGTTCGAATACAATATCTTATCCC
>JAOTRH010000027.1:9835533-9864603 GCA_034768845.1 Heliamphora exappendiculata
TCTCCTTGCTCCAAAGCTTGATTTCCATCCTTGCTTATTCCCAATCTAGCTTCAATCCTTCAATTTCCATGGTGGAGTGTTAGGTTTTTAGGAGGGACATGGTTTTCTCTCTCTAAAAAGAAGAGGAGGAGAAGAGAAATGAGGGGTATCTCACGTGGCTGGAGACGAGCTCGATATATATATATATACACATACTCTCAACCTTTCTCCAATGTTCTAGAATTATCCAGGCATTTCCCGATAGTCCGCTCGAGCAACCACCACCGCTTGTGCGATGGCCCTTGAAGCCGAATTCTGCGAAATTTCTTAAATTTTAACTTAAACCTCCAACTCCACTCACCTTTAAATATTTCAATTTATCCATTAACATAGCCATATCAATATCGTTCGTTACCTTGTATCTCAATATCACCTTCACATATTATTAATTCCACCGTAAATTAATAAAGTTTTATAACACTCACGCCCAAATTTAATTCCGTCTCCTCACTTAACCGAAGACATAAAATCACAAAAATAAATACGTATCAGGCCGTTACAACTTTCCCCCTTGGGGAATTTCGTCCCTAAAATTCGTCCCCAGTCATACCAAACCTTTCTTTAGCCATTCGATCTATAAAGCATGTTTCTCAGCTCGTAATCCTGATTTATCTTTCAAAGCGGTATGACTCAAGGACATTAACACACTTTTATTACCATCAGACTTAACTTCCGAACACCAATATTTCACAAATATTAGAATCATCCATATCTATCGAACTATTCTCTTATCGGGCTTGACCAATCTAAAACGGTTCATCATTTGCCATGACACCAACTCTTATACGAAATTAATCACCAAGGTTGGAGTTGACAACTCCATTATTGATCACCGATTATCCTTCCATGATCACTATCTCACATCATCTACACGTTCCCAAATACTAAACATCCCCAACTATAGCATTATACATCATAGGTCTTACTACTGTTAAGATTCTCCCAATTTTGTCGAATTATGGCCTAACTCACTATTGAATTCCAACATATCCTGAGAACTACTCCTTCAGCCCAAACACATATTGCCAAACTCGGACATTGGTTACTTGGGTCACACACACTACCTCCAAAATCGCCCATGCTTTTATAGTCAACTAACTACCACAAACTTAAAGCCATATTACTACTTGCACTACATTACTCTAGCCCTTCAACCATCAAAACAAAACCAACACTGCCACCTGAACTTCATGAGCCACTAGGATTGAACACTCATCATGAGTTAAAAGTCCCATACAAACTAAATCACATCCATACACATACCTATTAGTCGTTCAAGTCTACCATGCCTTAGATTAAACAATTTGTAACCTCTGTACTTGCATTGCCTCCGCTCATCATTACTATTTTATACATTCACGCCTTCTTCAAAAGGTTGACCTACTATTCACACTTTAAGAATTTAAAGTAATACATAGCTCCAAACAGAACATAATCCCAAACTCACAAGAGCATATCAGAAACACATCACATGAATATCTCAGCTGATCATTGCTGAAAAGGATTTTATTTTCTCAATACTAACTCCCTCGTCAACAAGAACAAACACTTTTGGCCTATCAACTAGGCCTCAAAGGGAACACAATCATACATTCACACTGTAGAGCGAACGAATTTTATCCAGAAAATCCCCGAGAAACTCAGTCTCCCAATCTCCTAAAACGGCCTAACTAAGAATCACTCAACAAACCAACAGTCACACCAAACCATAGTAGAACGATCCGTACACCACAATTGTTTGCAAGACAATCATGTTTCCTTCCCAAGAAAGACATGGCCAACCAGAAGTCTTGACCCATCCTCAACGTATTCCCGGAGTCTATCAAAATTTAGTTCCCAACAATATCCAAATCACTATACTAAGCTCTCAATTCTCAGGCTTCATTCGCACACACAAGGATACCATCAATCTCCGTACTTCATAGAACACATCTCATAGAACTACCAGCTCGTTATTAGTCACACACGAAAACATTATACCGGCATTCCTATCTTGCCAACACCTCACTTCATAAACTTGTACTTCATTATCCTAACTCCCACTAGGCAGATCTTAGCCTTGCTATGACCTTAAGTTCATTGTCCAAGCAACTCATATAAGAAGTGCACGACACCCAAACAAAGGAAATTTATTCCTGAGTTCCTTTAGTTGTTAATAGTAATATGACTATTATGGTAATATGAGACTAAAAAATTCAAACAAATGACAATTATAGTAATTATGAGACTAACAAATTCAAACACACATATGACTATTATGGTAATATGTTCCCTTAGTTGTTAATAGTAATATATTGTTAAACTATTGAATGCAAGTATAATAGTTGTACTTATTAATTGTGTGACATTGTACAGCCTAGAGTTAGATTTGAAACATGTCCAATGATAATTTACCAAATTAGTTTGTCTAGGAGAAATGGATTCGAAGGGACTGGAATGAAAATTTTTGAGGTATGAATTTGTTGTATTTTTTTTTACTATGCCACGTTTTAATATTTTTTAATGTGTACTAGTTGTGTTTGCATTTTAGGAATTTCATGACCCATGTATAGCTGGGAGGGTAGGATATGGAAGTTTTACAGAGATGGTTAATGCATAAGAGTAGCAAAAGGTAATATAAGTATAAAAGTTTTTATAAATGAGAACTAAATTATGATTGCCTTCTTTTATTTTTTCATTTGTTACTTGCACGATCAAGATAATTTGTAAAGTAAAAAGTTGTTACGGAGATAATATTCAGTGGAATAAATGAGCTTTGAGAAGTGGATATAATTTGTATATTGGGCTGAAGTTTGCATTTTTTTTAATGATCTGTATTCAGTTTTAAAGCCAAATCTAGGTTTGTTGACATATGAGAAACTTCTCAATGTTGGTAGTTAGTGGATGTATTGGTGGACCTTAACATTGTTTTTCGATAATTTATATTCAGTTTACATTCAGGTTCATTTTTTCAGGTATATGAGAAACTTTTCAATGTTTTTGTAGTTAATGAATGTATTGACATATTGTAATCCAGTTCATGTTTTTTGTTGTATGATAAAGTTTTTGATTTTGGTAGTTATTGAATTTATTGATATATTGTATGTTAGACCAAGTTTACAATGTTTTTTAAAAATATTTTATCAGTGCTGATAGTTGGTGGTATGTTTTAACATATTATATAATGTTCTTATTTCCATGATTTTTGATGTATAAGAAAGTTCTCAGTATTGGTAGTTAATGCGTGTATTGAGATATTATAAGTTGTAATTAGAAAAGGTAAGGTATTTGTGAATCAAATGATGTGTATGTTATGCTATAGAATGAGAACTGAATGTACACCACTTATTGAGTAAGAAATTTGACCATTTGACTTATGTATTGTAGTGAATACATGAAAAGAAGTTTTAAGATCATATCTCTTTGTTATTTGGTTAATGTTTAAAGATCTAACTAGAAATGAGCAACAAACTAGATACATAAAAAGAAATAGTTAAATTGTTCAACTCTATTCGTGTGAGAACAAAAACATGTTTCACAAAGAAGTTAGCTAGGTCAACAGCAGTGTACAGAACCATAACAAGGATTCCATCAGGCATATCCAATCCATTAACTAAAAAACTAAAACTATCATTACTAATTACAAGAAAAATTACAAAAAATAACTATTGTCAACCCCACAATCCAATCACATAATTCCCAACTTAAGGATGCTCGCCCCTGATTCTCCTTGCCAACTAAATATTCTTCAGCATTATTATCACGTGCTTGGTATGAATGGAACAGAGGTTTGTGTCTTCAAAGATACCCAAAAGGAATACTTTTGCAGTACCGCATGGTTCTTGAACGCAGTTCAGTCTGCAACCAAAATCAGTATTAAACTTCAAAACAAATTCATTTATTTTATATCAGTACACTTCGAAAAAAAATATTTAGCTTCATTGTTGAAATATTGCCTCATGATATAACAAACAATGATCCCACAGTCAAGACTGCATTATTCACATTCACATTGGTTTATATTATTAGTTTTTGTATTTATTATAGTGTATAAATTATATTTTCTGAAATACTTACGATCCAGCCTTTTGTTGTGGAGAGTCTTGTACGTTTTTAATTTCTTGAGTCATTTGGTCTGCAAATGAGGAGCTCTTGTTGTTGAAGTAATTGTCAACGTAACTTTTTTGTTGAGAAATACACAGTTTTTTTTAGTCATAAATTGATATGTCAAGTGAGCAATGGAAAGCCATTCGTTTCTTAAAAAATATGTGAATAGATAGATATTTGTTACCAATTTATTAGTAGTCTCACAGTGTTGGTCTTTTTGTCCTTTTCTTGGCTTCATTGAGTTGTAAAATTTCCACAAATGTTTTTCTTAGTCAAGGACAAGTAAAGTCCAATGGAATTCACTGTGAATTGGGAAATGAATATATCTTGCTTTGAACGATTGTTCCAAGAAATTGTTTATCAAATATTGACTCGACTCCTCATCTTTGGATCTTATGAGTTCCTGTTTGTGTGATATACCATTAATTTTATACATTTCGAAATAACTAAGTGTAGAAAGATTAAAATGCACAATGTAAGGTGATTTCTTACCATGCACAAGCTTGTCCATGCAAAGGATATTGGCTTTTGAGTTGGTACAAGAGCAAATGTTGGGTGGCTTGTTGATGCTTCCTTCTTATCTTGTTGTATTTGTAACATCTCAGTATAAGCATCGATTGTCTATAATAACAAGAACAAAGTTAGTTGAGATTGTTGTTAAAATTGTAGTATGAGAAACTTCTCATTATTGGAAATACATACATTGCTTGATACGTCTTTGTCATCGAGAAGATTCCATATGTCTTGGATGTATACGTATGTTTGGTTGACATTTCCAATCCATACACAGCCACTGCATAGGACAAAATATTTATTCCAAAATTAGTGGTATAAACACACACACACACACACATTTATTTAATCCTATTTGAGATGTTATATTTTTTTATTGTTCTTAGTATAGCAATGAACAATGGCATTTATTCTGGGTGCAGCATTTCAAATAGGTCGGTTGTGGCCAAGGGTAATGCTGCACTTCTTGTGGTTGGAGCTTCTTTTCAACTTGAATTGTTTATGTGGCTTCTCTCTTTGTTGTTTGTTTCAACTCATATTGGAAGTCTAGATTCCTTTTGGATTTTTTGTGCTTGGCCTTGATTTTTCTAATCATTGAGTTTTGTTTCTTTACTTCATGTTTCTCCCTCTTATCTTGTTCCTTTTATGTGATCTTATGTATCTGTATCTCTATTAACAATGACTCCATTTCAGAATTTTTTACGATTAAGAGATCAATAGTTTCTTTGAGTTGCTATGTGCATATCCTTAGTTGCATCTTCATCTGGAGTCATTGGGTCTTTGATGGTTCCTGTGTTGTTGAGCTGGTCTTTCATGTGCTGCAATTGATGCTCCCTTCTTGTCAGTTCTTTTTTCATTTTCCCCACCTTCTCTGTAAGCTCAACAATGCTTTGACTTTTCTTCTGATTCTCAATTTCAAGTTCTTCCTTCTCTTTCTGAAGTGTTTCAATGTGCATAAATTGCTTCTTGTCCTCTGTTTGTGGTTCTTGCACATTCTTTCAAGTGCTTTTATTTTTTTTCTCAAAATCATTATGTGTCTTATATTTGTCTTCATTTTTTTGTTCATCAATACTCTCCAAGTTTGTTGCTTCTTCAAGCATAATGCCACATAGACTGCCCATGTATGATTATTCAGTTAAATCAAGGCCTTCATGTTCATCAGATAGGACGGGATGATCATGGTCATGTGGACTTGAGGTGTTGTCATTGAGCCCTTCTTTGTCGAAATCATTTTCCTATCGTTGAGATTCTAGTACTTTAGTGCTGCCAGTATGAATGAATCGGTCTTAGAGGTCTGTAGTTTCCAATACTAGAGTGCTGCAAGTATAAATGTTTAATGGTAAAGTACCAAAATCTGTATGTTCAAGTGACTTGCCCAGAAATGAGGTCTTGAATATTTCACTACTGTCAGTACCAGTTTTTGATTTTGAAGCCTTAGTTTCATTTTCTTCTTTCTCTTGTTGGTACTCTTCAACATCTTCTTCTATATCTTGAAGAACTTCTTCTTCAATTTGATTTTCTTTTTCTATTTCTTTTTTAACTTTTTCTTCTACAGTTTCATTTTTTTCCTCAATTTCTTTTTCTGGTCCATGTTCAATTTCTTCAGTGGCTTCTTAAACTTCTTCAGTCCCTTCTTCAACTTTTTCAGTCCACTCTTCAATTTCTTCACTTTGCTCTTCAAATTCTTCAATCCTAGTGGGATCCCCTTTACTTGAAAAAATTGCCATCTCGTTGATTGTTTGGGTAAGCTCACCACCTTGTACCTAAAATAAGTTTTTATTTTGCATGAGAAACTTCTCTTTAGTGTGATTTTATTTTAAATCCCAAGTTATGAGAAACTTCTCATATTCAAATAGAATTTAGATATAAACAATCAAAGTTGGCCCCAAACTTATGAGAAACTTCTCATATATTGAATATTTTTATAAAAACTTCTCATAAAAACTTGAGTATTTTTATGCATGAGAAATTTCTCTTTAGTGTGATTTTATTTTAAATCCCAACCTATGAGAATCGTCTCATATTCAAAGAGGTAACATCCTTGTCATCTCTTTTAAGCTCGTGGTGCAAGTGTGAAACAAAAGTAATTTGCACTGTATAAGAGTGAGAACATCTTCAATTCACAAAATCAATGTTGTTGAAATGTTTACTTACATCATCGGCATCTATTGATGCAAGTGGAGTCTTTTTCAATTATGAATTTAGGTTAGACAGATTCCATTTCAACAATCTGGGGAAGGATTGTCCTTGTTCTGGTGGTATGATACTAGTTCGCTCATAAAGCTAATACTATAAAATAGAAAATAAAATCAAGTTATATATATATGTATATATATATATATATATATATATATATATCAATAGTGTAATATGAAAAATAAAAAAGTTAGTGTTTTGCACTTACCAATAACAACATTACACAGCCAGTTACTTTCTCAGCCTGATGATGGTATTTGTCAATTGATGTTAGCAGCATTTTCCTGATATATTTAACCCAATCAAAAGTCTTCATCTTGTCTAAGTCCTCCATATATTGCACAAAAACCCAACTTATCGTGTTCCCAGAAGTTGCAAAGAACAACAATTGACAAAGAAATAGACAGAATTCTTACTGTATCATCAATATTCGTTGAACTTCTTCTATTCAATAAACTGTCCAATACTTGCTTCATTCTTGGAGCACTCAATCTGTTCTCATTGATGTTTCTTCTTTTCGTAAAGTCAACCCTATGCTTGTTCCCATAAGAAAGCTTCATTTGCTCCTTGCCGCATGATATTCCAAATATTAACTTGACATCATTCTTTGTTAGGTTGACAGATTTGTCACCTATTCTTCTTTAGGGACATCTATTCTTCTTTTCTTCATTGTAGTCTTTCCTTTTGATGAACTTGCTCTCTTATTTTGACTTGTAGGGTGGTTGCTTTCTGAAAGATTTTCTTTTTGAAGTCGTTCAGATGTTGATCGACTAATACTGCCGACTTCTTCCAATATCTTGTCTTCAAACTATTTATCTCTTGACCGTAATTGGTAAATATTTTTCTTTTTCCTCTCCTTTTGTGGAACAGATGCATATAAATAAACAAACATGGATAAAGAGTTATATATCAACAATGTCACGGTTATCAAACTTTTGTGAGTATGAGAAGTTTCTCATAGCATATATATTGATGAAAAACAAACAAATTGTAGGGAAAATATGAAGTATTGGTGATTACAACCAATAACATCATTAGAATTATGGTGTTAATGGTAAAGCACTTACAATAAAAGTTTAGATATTGGAATTGCGAAGGTTGAGTTTTATATATTTATGCTATATTCAAATAGGCCATTTCCTGCATATCTCAAAAATAAACTTTTTCACTTACAGGTACTAGAATAGGAAGCAAAATGGGAAACAAGGAGATAAACAAATTTGGGAATTGTGGCAAAAAAATTATTGGGGAAATGTGCAGCTGGAAACGATCAATTAAATGGGAAACTTAAAGGGAATCTTATCAATAACTTTTGAAAACAAAAGAGAAATGCTAAAAAAACTCATTGGATACATATATTAATACTTAAAATGATACTTCAAGAAAACATACTGAATGCTTAATAGGAAATTAAGCAGAAACAAGAGAGGTACTGATGGGAATCCCTTGTATTTTATTATAAGAAATAGATATGAAACATATAAAATACTATCAATCTTATAAAACAAAGTTGAACTAGAAACCTCTCAAGATTTAAAGTTTACACTTTAAATCATTAAGGTATGAACATCAAGTTTCATATAGATTTATTTATAAAACTTTGAGGACCTTTCTTCCATTGGCTACAAATGAATAACTATATTTTCCAAGCAACTACCACAAAATTGTCATACAATGTTGATACTTTTTGAAATATAAAGCGAAGTATACTCGGGCACCATTTGTTTCCACTTAAAAAAACTGATTGGAGGTTTAAAAGAAGGCATCTAAATCTCAGGTCTCAAAAAGTTAGCCTTTTGAAGTATAACTACTTGAGCATGTGAATTCAAATTTTAAAGTAAATAAAGTCCAAATGCATATAAACAAAGTGGGCTTCAATTCATCCATCTTAATATAATTTATATTGATTAAATGGTTTAAATTTGCTATAAAGTGACCAAGGTGAAAGGGAGCTGTTTTTCCTGAAGCTAGGTGAGCCGGGAAGTGTACCATTACATGAGGAAAAGGCTTCACAGATAGTTGAAGAAAACAAGCTCGAGCTCGAGATAGGAAAGTATCAAACAAAGGAAGAAAAAGGTTGGTTTTTGTTGACCCAACAACAGCTTTAGGACAAAAAGAAGGGAAAAGGAGAACTTTTATAGCAAAGTCAAGGAAGCAGAAGATAACTCAACCTAATCAATGAGCGAAATTTCTACGCTTGCTAATTAAGTCATTCCTCTTTGAATATAGCTTTCTTTTACAGGTTTCATTAGCTTTATTGCTCTAAAATGTTACATAAAAACTACCTAGAACCATTCCATTTCAAATCAGAATGTAATTGGACTTGTGATGTTGTAGTTATCTTTTAGGTATGTTCTATATGATCACGTCACTTTTGAATATGAGTTGGCGTAACAGGTTACTTGTCACTTGGTAGTTGCTAGCATAGTCATAAGGATCATCAACAATGGTCCATCCCTAGGCTAATTAGTGTATGATTGAAACATGGGGGGATTAGGATTATAGTTAAACTCTAAAATCCTAATCTCCATATAATTATAAAACTCAACACATACTTCTCATATATCTCTCTTTATTTACTGTATTTGTGTTCAAACATGGTCCAGAGTTCTGTAGTAGTTACGTTATTCTATATAGTGTCTACAAATTATTAGTTAGAGTTTTGTAGTAGTTGTGGTTAGTTTTGTAATAACTTTCAGAACATATAATGTAAAGTATTTATTGTATATATGACATTTGCAAAGGACTACGAATCACAAATTTTTAGCACTGTGAGAATGTGTCTCATAGCACTGTGATAATGTTCTCATACATATTTTGAAACTTATAGTACTGTCTGTGAAAATGTTCTCATAACACTGTGAGAAATATTCTCATATCTCTCAACATTTATAACAACAAAGAATTCACAAACAGCAAATTCCATAACTATATAAAATTATGAAACACATCACGCATGACCAACTTTAGGTTCAAAAATTCTAAAATAGAAAAGCAAAAAATTTCAAGTGGAAGCAAGAAATTCTTCATGAGTCATCGAAAGGTTCACAAGAGAGGGCACGCAACACAGTAGAGTCTGTTGTCGGAAAGTTTTATCTGAATTTTGAAGTTATAAATTTTGGTCAAATCTATGAACATAGAGATGCTAATCTCTCACATGTTTTGGTCAAATTTTGTTGACGCTAAGAATGTTCTCATTGTTTTTAACATTGAGAATGTTCTCACTATGTTTTACTTCGGATACAATTAATTTATTATTTTGATCTTTTTTATATATTTTTATGATCAAAACTATCTAAAATACTGTCCAAGAGAAAAGTATGTGGAACTCAATATTGCAATCTTTTATTTTATATTCAATGCATGCGGATGGCATTCTCCAAATAACAGGTTTGTAGGAAAGTGCAAGTTCCCTAAAGATGGATCATGACCAAAGTCTCTAAGATACATTGTAAGGTACTTGATTTCTAAGCCACTACCATTTTAAGGTATTTAAATTATTCACTTAGCCATTTATATTTGTAATCAAATTCGCATGATGAAGTCATATCACATCATTTTCTTTCCTTAATGGAAAATGAAATACATAAAAACTTATAAGAGATGTAAACTAGGTATGTAAATCTTCAAAAGACTTTATGCAAATACTTGGTAAATGATTTAATTGGAATATAAGTATTAATCAAATTGTAGAAGGCATAAAATATCAATAGAAAATTATATCTCAAGATCTCAAACCAAAGTGACAATAATATGAGGACTTCTCAAAGAATCTTGGTGTAGAATGTTCTTATAGCACTGTGAGTATGTTCTCATAGCACTGTGAGAATGTTCTCATAGCCCTGCTAAAAAATGTATAAGAAACTTCTTATACATTTTGAGATATGAGTATGAAATTTTTTTATAACAATATGTCTGTAAAAATGTGTCTAATATATCATGTACGTGTATGAGAACATTCTCATACATTTTTAGTGTAATATTTTGGCAAGATTGCATATGAAAAATGTCATACGCAAACAAATTTGTCATAACATGTATGTAGATGATAATGTTTTCATATAGTTATACATGAGTATGAGGAACTTTTATAAATTTTGAAATGAGAAGTCTCTAATAGCGACTATGTGTGTGTGAGAATGTTCTCATATAGTGACATATGAAAAACTTATCATATATTTGTTGAGTTTATAATTTTTATGACACATTGGATGATCTGATGCGATATATATAGTGATAAGTAAACCTAATAATAGTATTTTACAAAAATAGAATATTGAGATCAAAATGAGCAGTATCTTACTTAAGTTTACAAACAAATGAGTAGTATCGTACTTAGATTTACAGTATTTTAATTAGAACAGAGTTGTGATCTTACATTTTGTTAGCATGATTTCTCGATTGGCTTCGATTTCTCTTCGGCGATGGAGAAACTATCTCGGTGATGTGCGCGATAGAAAATGCGGAGAATTTGAAATAAATATTTAGTCGTTGCAATTGTGCACAGTTGTGCGTGAAGGCTTCAGGTGTTATCAGGTGATGCACGGTGCAGTAGAACATGTATCAGGACTTGCGTGAGGTGAACACGTGTTTTAAGCAATTTTGGTAAAAATTTTCGGTAAGAGTAGCAGCTTTCACATTCTAATTAGCAAAATTTCCAAGTAAATCGTTCAAATTGTGAAAATAAATTTGGGATTATCCACATCCAAAAGTACAACATGAGACAACACGCTGGTTATTATTATTTTTTAAAATGCTAATAAGTATTTAGTGAATATTAATTAACAGGCAAATAATGAATTAACATATTGCAAATTGTATTGATAAATTTTACTATTAAAAATATATTAATATTAATTTTTATTACTATAATTATTTATTAATCAGTGACGGACAAATCCAATTTCAAGTAGCTATTTTGACTAAATTTGTTAGGGTCTCTGAACGGAGTTCCCAGATAGCGAGGGGTTAGTTTTGTCCGCTCCTAAATTGATACACTAGCATGTCTGGATTAAATTTCATAAATTTTTTATATTTATTTATTTTTATTTTTTAAAAATTATTTTGATAAAAAAATTTTAAAATTAAAAATTTTTGAGTTAAAGATGAACAAAGTTTACTTAAAGATAAAAAAATAATTAATATAAAATTTAGATTATTGAATTATTTTGATTTATTTATTTTTTATATTTTAATTTTTACGAATTAAAAAATACAATAATTTAAATTAATAATGAAAAAAATTATTAAAAATAAAAATAAATAAAATAAAATAAAGAGCCAGTAACTGTCAACCGGCGATGCTGATTGCCATTTGCCCATGATCTCGTTACAACGCGTTTTCTCTCTCCTCCCGACGGCGTTTACCAGTCTTCTCTCAGTCGTTTACGCCCCCTCTCTCTCTCTCTCTTCAACCATTTCGTCTCCAACTGGTCTCTCTCGTTTTGTTCCTCAATCCGGATCACTTGTACAATCACGGTAGAGAGAGAAATTAGAGAGAAGATATTCTTCAACTCTCTCCTTATCGCTCAACTTCTCTTGCAAATTAACATCTCAGAGTCAGAGAGAGAGAGAGAGAGAGAGAGAGAGAGAGAGAGAGAGAGAGAGAGAGAGCAAAACTCGGATTTGCTTAGCGTCGCTGTTTTTTTCTCGTCAACCGCTGGTCACGGACTTAGATGGATCGAGCTCTCAATGCATCGCATACCTCGATTCTTCGGTCAAAGCGAGAAGCGCAAGAACATGGACTCTAAGCAAAAGCGACGGGGTCCAAAGCTCGAGCGTCGATTGGCGCGGAAGAACATAGACTATGAACCAACGACCTCGACCTCGTCGTCGTCATCGGCGGCGTCGGAGGAGTCACCAGCTCTACGAACTCGATCTCTCGATTTGTCGCCCTTTGGGGACAGAACTAGCTTCCGAGTTCAAGGAACTGATGGTGAATTCGAATTGATTTATCGGAGTTTGGGGTTATCAGGGCCGGATGATTTTGCGATACCGACGGAGGCGTGGGAGGCGAGGAAGATCCGGTCTTTGTTGGATCTTCCGAGGTCCCGGTCGCAGCAACTGGACAGCCCTAAGGTGGATGCGTCTCTTTCGCAAGTGGAGGATGGCGGTGCTAAGAAATTGTCCGATGTGATTGATGGTAGTGTGAGGGCTAATGATGTAGCTGGCGAGCAATGTGTGTCTGTTGGATTGAGTGACTCTATTGATAGTAGTCGTGGTGGTGGTGGTGAGGTTAGCGAATTGTCAGATAAGTTCAGAGACTCTGTTAGAGTTCGTGTTGTTAGGGTTAATCAAAATGATACTCCTGAGTCAGTTGGATGTCAAATTAGTGCTGAGACTTCTCGGGGTGGCGGAGGAGGAATTAAAGGTGTTCGGCCGCCTGTTCTTACTCCTCCGCCTGCAATTTCGCTACCAGTCATTGATAATACGAGCTCAACATGGGATATTTTGAAGTCTTTTGCTCCTGTTGGTGATATAGGCTTCTCTTCTCTAAGAGGTTTCAGTTCTGTTGAGGAGGAAGAGGAAGAGGAGGAAGAAGAGATTGTGAAGCAAAAGAATTTAAATCGGGTGACGTTGGGAGAGACTGTTGTTCTTTCTGAGTCATGTTCATTTACAACTACGAACGATGATGATTCTTCTAGTACCACCACGGAGCCCACGTCGAACATATCGCCAAATGATAGATTTAGATGCATCATCACGCACTGGGAAAAGGGTGAGCTTCTGGGTCGTGGGTCGTTTGGATCTGTATACGAAGGCATCGCTGAGTAAGTGCTACTCACATTGTTTTCTTTACCTCATTGCAATGAAACCATAAACTTCTTCTTCTTCTTTTAACAAGTAAAATATATCATTAAAAAGGCGTAAAGGGAATGCGCTAATGAGCCACCCGTATACAAGACTCCCACCAAAAGAGACTAAACAACATAAGCAATTTTTGTGGCGGTTGCTATTTGTAACGCATGGTTCAGCACTCGTGGTTTGCACCTTTTCTTGAATATGGCTGTGAACTTGGAATTTGTATAAATCTCCTCTTCCCTGGTGTTCATCGTCCTAAACTCTATCCAAAAACAATGTCTCTGAAAATATGCATCATATTGGCAAATTGGAGTCCATATGTTTGTGTGATGGTTGTTATTCGGGATGGGATAGGACGTCGATTAATGTCATGAGATGGTTGTTGATCTGATTGAGGTCGAATTAATTTGGAAATCTTTTGATGTTGATTAGTTTCTATTGAGGTTCAATTGCATTGAAAAGTGCCATTAGGCATGAGTTATACCTAGTGTCAAGATATGGAGGACCTTAGTAGTATTAACCAATTCATAGTAAGGATGCCCTTATTTAGGTGGTGAAAAAGGTGTTTCATGTTGAAAAGATCACAAATATATGTTAGGCCCATCGTAGACTTTTTAATGATGATAGCCTTCTAGTATGTTGTAAAGATGATATGAGTTGTTGCTTTGATTATGTGATATGCAACCCTTGGTTGAAGGTTTATGGATTGGTCAAGTTAGGCAAGTTTAGGCTTGATACTCTTAGTTGAAGTCCCTTAATGATTATCAGTTTGAGTCCTAGGTCGAGAGCCCTTGACATTTCTACATGAGCTGGGTAAATTTTTTTTCCTTAGCAACTAGATCTTTGATGCTATCTTATTGATGGACACTTATTTCTAAGAGTTTTAACAATAATGGAGAGGCAGTTGTTTTTATAAAAAAAAATTATCCATATCTGCGGGCTAAACCAGCAGCAAAGAATTAAAGCAAGTGATAAATATTAAAGAACTGCCATGAATATTTTTCTCTTTTGCACTAGAAAGGTTTCTTGTTATTGTGGGGCCCACAGCTGTTCGGGCATTGAGTAGAGCATGTTTCTCTAATCAAGTAATGGAGTCCATATCATTTTTCTTATCTTCGAAATCTTGATGTCCTCAGTCACCCTTAGGACCTAACTAATAGGACATCGTCATTGGCGAAACACATTTTGGAGGAGGAAATGAAGTACTCTTCTTTACTTTTATTGGAATATCTGTAGTTGCCATAAGATCGAATTCCCATGGATACAAATGAAAAAAAATGGTAGGCTTCATAAAATCCTTCTAATACATCGCAAGTGACATGCCAAGAGTTGTCAGACTTTGAGATGTTGAACACCAGATTATGAAACAAACCAAACCATATCAAACAAAACTAAACCTTATATGGAAATCACTTGGGTTGATTACGCAAATCATTTTCTTTGCTTTGTTAATGGTTATTTGCTCAGTCAAATTTAACAATTTCATACTATTTTTGGTAAGATGTCCCATGTCAATTTAGGTTCTCCCCATTGTATTGTTATCAATAGTGATCCTATCTTTTTTGACCGTTGCATCTACCAATGTTCATTGTACGGACCAAACTTACTCTTTTCTCTCACAACTAATATTTAGTTGTTGCTATTCCTACCTTTCACAAATTGTTTCTTATCTAGTTCTTTCTTTCCTGTTCTTACAACACAACCATATAAGAAGCATGCTCATCTCAACTATAGTCCTTTTATCAATGGTTGATTTTTAATTACCCAACATTTTATCCCATAAAGTGATAACTGGGAAACGTAGTTTTAAGACAGATTTTTTTTGCCTTTTGGGCTTTAATCCAAATAAGAAAAAGCTCATTTGGTTAAAATACGATTTTAAGTGTCAGCATAGAGACAAAAGTTGGCTTTTTGATCGTTGACTTTTTTAGTACTTCAAGCAAAAATGCTAAAAGGTGGCTTTAAGTTGAGGGCTAAACAAGGCCAAAGTGTTGTTGACCTTATAGTTGTATAAATTTTCTGTTCCAATTATTTCAATATCCATTGGTTGCATAATATCCTAGAAGTATCACTCCACTTAAGCCAACCTGTTTGATTTTATTACATACATGATCTCTAACCTCTCCATTTTTTTTACTAATTGAGCCTAGTTGACAACATTGTTCATTCTTTGGTATGTCTTGGTTTTTAATTTTCATTTCTCTAGTACTTCTACTTCGGTTGCTACTAGCCCTCTTTTGACAACCAGCTTAAAGCTGGCTTTTTGCATTTTTGATTTTTACATAATTTTTTTGTTAAATTTTTTTAAAATATCATAACTTTTATTATACACATCTATTTTTTATAAAAATTATATTTTTAAAATTTACTCGTTAAAATCTATTAAACAAGATCCATATTGAATATAAAATTATTTAAAAATAAATTTTAAAAAATTATAACAATCTTAAGCAAAATTTTTTGCCTTTTGACGTAAAGCCACTTTAAACTTTTTGCTTAAAAGCCACCCATATTCCAACCAAACAAAATTTTTGCCTTTTTAGCTTAAAGTGGCTTTAAGCCAAAAAGTCCAGCTTAAAGCTGGTTGCCAAACGAGCTTTGAATGACATGTTTTTGTATTACTTATTTTAAACCCTTTTGACTCTAGTGCTTATCTCTAAATTTAATTAAGCATAAAATTCTTTTTTAGTTTCATCCACTACAATGTCATTTATGAGTGACGTGTTTAATGGAAAATCATCTGGAATTTGTATCATCGATTCATCCTTAATTAATGCAAATAGGTAAGGATTTCTCCTTGATCTAGTTGTGGTCATATTTTCATCATATATGTCTTGTATCACGTGAATATATCCTTTTGTTTTTCTTTGTAACACTCGCCATCATATATTTCTAGCCACCCGGTAATATACCTTTTTTTGTATTTATAAAACCGAAAGATTTTTCTTCTCTTTGTAGTTTTTTACTAATCTACTAAGTAAGGAGGTGTTTGATAACACAATGCAACATTTAATATTGAACGCCATTAAGTGAAAATAGATTAAGTTTGTTTGATAACTAAAATTTATATCACTTAAAATTTTGATCTATTAAAATGTAGGCTAAAAGTTTTAAAAAATTTAATATCAAAGCTTCTACTTAATTATGACTGAATTTCTGTCAACTAATGCACAAGTATCAATGTGCACTACTCTAACTCCACCTTTCACCACCCCACCACCCATACCATTCTGCCACAACCCCACGACCACCATGCTACAATCATCACCACCACCACACACACACCACCACCATGCCACTACTATCATTACCCCGACCCCCACCCTCACCATGCTACCACCAAAACTCCATCACCACCGCCACCATACCATTACCATCCTTCCACCTTCTCATCACCATAATGTCACCACTAGCACCGCCATAACCCCAGCACCCCAATCCACCTCCATCACCATCACTATCACTATCACCATCACCATTATTTTGCATTAGCCACCATCTCTATTATGCTATCATCACTCCTTGACCACCGCCGCTACCACTATCCGATGCGGACAATGGATGAAAGTAAAGATCAATTTGGGAGCGTATTTTATTATCTTATATTTTAGTTCCTTATAGTATTAGGATGTTATTTGTTTCCATTTAATTATGAATTTTAGTTTCCTTTCAGATTAGGGTTTTAGATTATAAATAGAGAATTTGCTTAATGTATTAGGTATAATTTGATGAATAAAAATTGGCATTCAGTTGTATGATTTTTCTCACCTTTCCGTCTTCTCCTAATTCTTGTTCTTCTTGTTCTTGTTCTTCTAATCTTTGTTTTTTTCTTCTCTATTGGTGCTACATCACCATCCTTTTACTATCATTACCTAAACCACCACCTCTCTCCATCACAACTATATTTAGTTTTCAGTACGTAATTTTCATTTTCAATTTTATCAAACAACACCTATGTATATTGCTTTTATAGTTGATCTACCAGACATAAATCTAAACTGGTAATTTGTTGTTGCAACTCTTAAACGTTGCCCAATTACTCCCTTATTGTTTCATTGAATGACTCATCAAGTTAATACCTATACAATTCTAATTGTAGATATCTCCATTTTTTATACATGTACTAAAATATTTTTTCTCCACCCATCGGATGTTTTCATAGTCATTATGATCTTATTGAGCAATTTTGTTAGCCTTGAAACTCCCTTCTAATTGAATATCATATCGTTCTAAGCCTTATTTGACAGGCCTATACTGAATTACATGGGATGTGCACCGCCTCTTATTTAATGAACAATTGAGATTAGTAGCAGAAGGTTAACTCATAACTGTGGTTTCTGGACATATGTATATTCATTTTAGCAGAGCAAGTGTCTATGTCCATCTACCCATTCCCAAAATGCAAATTATCAATTACAAAATGTTACATTTCTCATGATCAAAACTACAAAAATTCCATTGTATTCATATACCCTTGTACAATATCCCAATAAGGCATAGTTTGCCTTAATATATCCAATGCAAAAAACTTCTCATTTATCATGCAATAAAAGTCTTCGTGTCATTCTTAACTATCCTAGTATCAGTTGGCGACAAGGTTTGAGAAGTTTTAGAAGGATTTTCCATGAAACAGTGTTATTTGGTTGATTGTTCCCTAATTCATTTGGCAGGAGCAAGGCTTTGAGCTTTAGAAGGCTCATCAAGTTCATTAAGTGGTGTTGGATGCATGTGTAGGAGAAGGAATGTATCTGGAGGAGAGTAGTAAATGCTAAATTTTGGAGGGCAGGTGCTGATTTCCCTACCATGGAGGTTTAATTCCTGGATTTACATATTTGAAATTCTGAAAGGTGCTCCCTTGCCACGGGAGAGCCTTGTTGTCATTCATCATACTTTCTTTTCCTCAAATTGTATCTTTTTAACTCCCTTGTTTTGTTTAAGATCCCTCCATTGCAACGCAACGAGATTGTTGGTTCACTAGGTTCCTTCTACTTTGAGAATGATACTTTTTCACATAAACCAGAAAAAGATATGTGGGATAACAATTTCATATATTTCTTAGATTTGTTGCTTAATTTATCCTTTATGAAGTCCTCTTTTTTTTTTTTTTTTGATGAATGCTGATTCCTAAGTTCTTTCTATATTTAACAAATATTAACGTTTTTCACTAGCCTTGTGGTGTAGCTGTTGAACCTGATGATTTATTGTATCATCTTGCAGTGGTGGGTTCTTTATTGCTGTAAAGGAAGTTTCTTTGCTTGATCAAGGAGACCTGGGAAGGCAAAGTATTTACCAACTTGAACAGGTGAGATAAATCTTAAGCTTGTGTCAGTGGATTCTCTTAATATGCTTCTCTAATTTATCGAGTACAGTGGATTTATAATTGATTTCTGTGAAGGCTCTTCTCATCACTTGTGTTTTGTTTTTGTATGTTCTCTACAGGAAATTGCTCTTCTTAGTCTCTTCGAACATGAGAACATAGTTCGATATTATGGCACAGATAAGGTACTCTTTCTTGCTTTTCATGCTTGCTTGTGTTTGATGCTCTCTCAGAGTTTCTAATCCATCTCTATGGGTTTGAGGTTTGGGGTTGTGGAGGGTTGGGAGTAATTGAAGTGCAGCAGTAATAGGTGAGATAGGACATTTTTTTGGGCTGCTGTCTCCTCTTAAACTTAACTTGCGGAAATTGTCCATGACACATGCAAGGTAGATGTTAATTTATAGTGTTTGTCCATCTCCTTTGGGATTCCTGGGAGTGAGAGATAGATCACCAAAACAGTGCAAGCTTACAAAGGAAATTTATTCATTTGAGCTAGTGAACATTTTATTGTTTCCAGTCATTCTTACTGAAAAGAGTTCAATCTATTATTTAGGACCTTTTGTACAAGTATAACAATGAAACCAGTTAGTTAATTATGTGTACTGTGGGTAGACAACTCAAGAAAGGTGCCCGTACCAACTGCTTCACTCCACACACACCAACACGCCAAGGATACCCACAAATTCCTCCCATCTATCCCTGATTCCTCTGCAAGGCCTATATCATGAGACACAACCACCTTTTTTCAACCCTGCAGAATCGATATAGAGTACAAAGAATAGACAAGGCACGATATGGGGGTGATAATAAGTCATATGAGACATTGTAAAATTGGATGTTGAGTACATGTCCTAACTTTTTTTCGAAGTGCAATAGATAAGTTATAAGTATCAAGAGTAACAACTAAAGAATCATTATTAGGTGGATTAGTGGAAGGGACTGAAATTGAAGACGGTGATAGCTACTGGATAGGTGGTAGTGGCATACGAGCAGGTTGATCTTTTTGACGTTGAGAATAAATATATAGATTAGTTCTATCTAATTATCCACCACCATCTTGCTCTTTTTACCTCCTACCCAACTATTCCTTTTGCCCCTTACTAGAAATAAGGTCTTTCTGCGTAAAATTAGCAAAAATGATCCCTTGAGACTCTTAATTTTGCTGATTCGGTGGCCTTGTTTGGCAATTTGACTTTAAGCCAGGTTTTTTGCTTAAAGTCACTTTAAGTGAAATAAGCCAAAAGCCTGCTTGGTAAACTGTAGGGGCGACTTTAAGCCAAAAGATAATAAGTTAAAAAGCCTAGCTTAAAGTGGCTTTAAGGGAAAAGGAAAAAAATTTGGCTTAAAGTTATAATTTAGTAAAATTTATTTTTATATAATTTTATATTCAATATAGATCTTGTTTGATAGATTTTGATGAGTAAATTTTAAAAATATAATTTTTATAAAAAATGAATGCGTATAAAATAAGTTACAATATTTTTAATATATATATATATATATGTATATATATATATTTTTATGTAAAAAGAAAAAATGAAAAAGGAAAAAATGGCTAAAAGCCTTTGAGTTGCCAAACGAGACTTTTTGGATTTTTGAGTTTTAAGTAAAAAAACAAAAAAACAAGCTTAAAGCCGGTTGCCAAACGAGGCCTTAATGTCAAATTCTCTTCCAGTCTAGGTCTCTTCTCTTGAAGAAGTGTCTCAAGTGAACGGAAAAAAGACTTGTTTCCCCAAAGGTAGCATCTATACTGATAAACACCTTGCAAGTGGTAGGAGCATAGCATTTGTAGAGTTGCCAATAAAGATACATTTAACAATCTTATAATCTAATTTCTCACTTTGGTGTTTAGAAGCATGAATAAAGCAAGTACAACAAAAAATCAGGAGTGGAAGAGAGGAAGCAGAGAGAGACCCAAGAGGAAGCTTCAAAGGAGTTTTAATCGGAGGACACTGGAGGGCATACGGTTAATAAGATAGGCAACCATAAGAACCAACTCGCTCTAGAAAGATTTAGGAACATGTATAGTGAGAGAAAGAGAATGTGTAACCTCAAAAAGATACGATATTTGAGCTCAGCTACTCTATTTTGTTCAAGAGTTTGTACACAGTTTGTCTAGAAAAGAATGCCTTGATCCTCTAGGTAGGCTCAAAAAACTCCATCAGTATACTCAGTTCTATTATCAGTACGAAGAGTCTTGATGTCTGTGCCAAACTAGTTACTCACCATTTTATGAAAGTTTTGGAAACACGAAAGGACTTCACTCTTAATGCGAAGTAAATATACCAAAGTGACACGGGAATAATAGTCAATAAAGGTTACAAACCCCTGATAATCAAAAATAGAAGTAACAGGTAAAGGGTCCCAAACATCAAAACGAATAAAAAAAAAAAAAAATATCGCATTTATAAAGTGAAGGATAAACAGACCGTTTGCAAGTTCACAAACCTCACACAGAAAAGTACTTCTAAGATAATGTTTAACTAAAGAAGGAAAAGTCTCTCTACAACCGAAAAATAAGGGTGACCCAAACGATGATGCCGTTGATGTAACTGATGAAGAATTGAACTGGTATCGCTTAGAGAGCCTGGCCATAAGGTGAAGTTGGAAAAGAAGAGGAAGAAGGAAAATTCAGAAAGTACACGCCACCATGTGTATTACCACTGCCAATTGTTCTTCCCATCACGATTACCTGAAAAACACAATAAGTAGGAAAAAAAAGTTACGGAACAATTTAGTGAACTAGTAAGACTACAAACAAATAATAGGTTAGTAGAAAAATTTAGAACATAAAGAACATATGAGAGTGAAATCAAAGAAGAACAATGGATAGAACCTTTTCTAGACACATAAGATAAAAATACATTAGCTATTTGGACCTTATCTTTACTAGAACAAGTAGAGTACGACGAAAACAAAGCGGAAGAGCCACTCATATGATTAATGGTACTAGAGTTGATGATCCAAGGAATATGAGAGACAAAAGCATTAAGTGCACTAAGATCAATGCCTAAGTAAGCAAAGTTGGTGGAGGAACTAGAAGCTGTGGAAGGAGAGATGTCAATACGGGTCATCAATCGCCTGATTGTAGATAACTCATCCTTTAAAAAGAGTTCCACTCTCACCAGATGGGCTTGTAGAGGTCTCAGAAAGATAGGAGCATAAAGAATGACTACGACCACCGCCATGTCCACCCTCATTTCGTTGAGTAGGATGACCATGTAACTTCTAGCAGTGTTCTATAGTATGACTGGGCTTACCACAATGTTCAACTGCAATTGGTCACGATCTATTGGTCCGCTCTTCCTCGATGACTTGGAATGACTAGGCTTGCCAGTCCGTGTGATACGTGACAGTTAACACAGAATGCTTTTGATTAGAAAGAGGCACTATAGATGATGTGTGCTCTCCTTTTGTTGAACATGGCCATACACCTGCCTCAAAGGTAGGAAATAGTTTGTACTTTGTACTCAACATTTAGGCCAATAAGAAAATCATAAACATGCTTCTTTTCCATCATCTTATGAAAAGAAGCGGCATCAATAGTCTAAACTTCTTGAAAGTATTGATAATTATCAATCTCGTTCCATAGGGTAGTTAACTAGGCATAATACTTAGCCAGGGGCTGGTTTTTCTAATCCATTCCACGGATCTTCCGCAATTCATAGAGCTGAGCATCATTGTCAGTCTGAGGGTAAGTTTGAGCAGCTGTTGACCAAAGAATTTGCTGTATCTAGAAGTAAGAAACTACGACAAATGAAAGACTACATAGAATGTAGCAACCATGAGATGAAAAGAACATTGTGCTCAATCCACCGTGTGAGAGAAGGCCCCGCAACAGTTGGCTATTTAGTTTTCCCAGTGATATATTCAGATACACCGCGAGCAGCAATGGCTGATCTGCAAGCACGAGACCAAATTAAATAATCACTTCCATCCAACTTAATAGGGCTAATCTGCAAAGATGAATTGTCACTATGAGTCCCTAAAAAACTCAACCCTATTTCCTCATAACCACTGGAAAGCTTACCCGTATCAGACATAGTTATGGATAACCGAGAACAAGTGGGCCGAGAGAATTAATATGGAACAACGAACTTTGCAATGAACTTGAATAAAAGGAGAACGAAAACACGAGAGAACTGAGAATAATAAGAACATGCAAATCAACTCATACCATATCACAACTCTAAAGGAACCAAATAAACTGCTATAAATCCTAGCCACCACTAGCAGATACACAAAAACATAAAACAAACCCTAGTCGCCATTCGTGGGAGGCTAGAAACTACCAAGGATCGACAAATATGCTTGGTCGAGCCCTCTAAATCCCTAGTCGACACTAATAGAATCCCAATCATATGTTGCAACACCTAACTGCGGTTAGTAGAGTAAAATAACTGTAGAACAAACCTAGGCGTCAGTCGAAATCAACCAAGGATTAACAACCAGGCTTGGTTGAGTCTTCTGCTACCCTAGTCGACACCCATGGAGGCCTGTTTAGACATCGATCCAAATCTAACCATCCTCAATCGCGAGTTGCAAAAAATAGATTCGAAATACTTGAAAATATAAAAAAATAGGAAAACAAATCAAACAATCCAAAAAAATGGAAAAATCACCACTCCCATCTACAAGGCTAGTTGATCATTCGGTAATTTTTTTTTTTTTGCTGGTAGAACAGCAACGAACAAGAAGAAAGAAACGAAAAAATAGAAAGGAAAAAAAGAAAAAAAATAACTAAACCTTCCTTACACAAGATCGTGTTCTAACTCCATATTAAGATTATTCAAGAGAGAAAATAGAGGAGAAAGTTAGAGAGAGAATTATCGTAGTAGAGAATGAGCGAACAACTTAGAGTTCTCTCTCTCACCACCGTTATTATCTATAAAGAGACCAGGGTACAACAATACCCATAAAATGGATATCTTGTAACTTAAAAGTATGATTTATAGATGATAGATGGTTTATTTCTGGTTATTGTACCTAATATGGTGGTAACTTTGTTAATTGAGAAGTTAAAACATGCTTTTATTGGTTGGTTAGGGAAAAGCTTAGAGTTGAGTCAACTCAATTCTTACTCTCCTCCTTTCGAGAAAATTGAGGCCAGAGAAAAAACACAAGTCCTTGTTACACTAGTCATTACAATAAGAAGGAACGCAAAGAAGTAAGCTAGGTGTTACATTAGGTAGAAAGTATAGTAGGCGTTAGAATTTTCTTGATTATTCTCGGACTCAAAAAGGATACGTGTTATTAGTCCCACTCTTTGACGTCACTTTGTTTATACTAATGTTACCTTTAATGAATCGTTGTCCTTTTTCTCTTGTTTCCATACCTTCAATGATCCTTTGCGGTGTCTTTTTTGTTTAATCCCTTCACCTTTTATCCCTCCAATTAAGCCGTTACCGGTGTATGTTCACAAAAATAAGAATTTCTCCACTCCTCAAGTGCCCTTACTGCATCGCCTTTGTCGTTACGAGATTCGTTGCCTAAAGAAGTTTACATGAAGTAACTACTTAAGTTTGTTGCTCAAGGGGAGATTACTCAAGTATGTAATTTTCATAAGGCAATTTATGTTCTTTAAGCAGTTTCTTAGAACTTGGTTCGAAAAGTTTGGTGATGCAGTTTTGAGATTTGGAATTTGATGTTGTTAGCCTGATCGTTTTGTTTTCTCCTTCATATCTGAAAGAGGAAAAATATTGTTGATCGTTTATGTTGATGACATCATTATTACCGAGATTAATGAGAAAGACATGGATGAGTTGAAGACCTTTCTTCAAAGTCAGTTTCACATTAAAGACTTGGAAAAGGCATTGAGGTGACTTAATCTAAGGATGGAATTATTCTGTCGCAAAGGAAATATACATTGGATATTCTGGAAGAGATGGGTTTATTGGGGTGAACTAGTGGAGGCTCCTGTGGAACCTAATGTCAAGTTATGCGCTGATCAAGGGAAATTATTATCTAGTCATGATAGGTGTTGTCGCTTAGTTGCTAAGTTGAGCTGTCTTACCATTACTCGTCCAGCTATCTCTCTTGTAGTCAGTGTGGTTGGTCAATATATGTAAGATCCTCTTATTCTTCATCCAGAAGCAGTACTTAGAATTGTAAAGTACCTTAAGGCTCGTCCTGAGTTGTGGTTTACTTTATACAGGTAATAGACACTTGCATGTCGAGGACTTTACTAATTCATATTGGGAGGGGGCACAATCAGACACAATGGCGGATGCAAGATTTATGTTTTGTGGGGGGTAAATTTGTTGGTATACGGAAAAAAAATCTAACCTGCAAATTTTCAAACCTTATTTGGCAAGGAAAATAGCAAAGAAAACACGCTGAAATTCCCTTGATAAAACACAAGTTTATAACTATTTTTCTTCTTCAAATGGCAGATTTTATTCAATCCAAATGTAGAGAACCAAATAAAGCCTCAAATTGGCCAGAAAATATCAATTCCAAATTGCTTGAGCTTAAAGCCAATTAAAAATGATGGTCTAACTTGTTTGAGGCAGTAAGGCAGTAAGGAGATATTAGATAAATTGATATATAATGAAGAGGCTGGGTAGGACTCGCAAGTGAATGTGAGGCTGACAGGTGGGAGAAGTGAATGTGAGAAAAAAGAGGTGGCTAGGCCTCGCAAGTGTCAAAGTTGTGTTATTTTCTAGTATCATCACTTAGGAGCAAGTTGTTTGGGACATTTGGGTTGCTTCATTAGCTTATTTTCAGTAGAATAAAATAGGTTGTGGTGCCTACTTAGGTATTGGGCAATTTACCTTTTTTAGTTACTAATGGTAACGGGCCTAGCTATCTTGAATTGGAGAGGCTACCTTTATACAATTTGAAAAGTTTCAGTTGAAAATCCTATAATTAGAACCCTTTTGAAAAAATTGCAGGGGGGCGTGGCCTATCCTGGCTACCCACTGTGTCCGCCACTGATTAGAGAAGAGATCTACTATGGAATATTGTACCATTTTAGGTGGAAATTTAGTCACTTGGAAAAGTAGAAAGCAGACAGTTGTTGCAAGATCATAGAGCTATGGCCCATACTCCATGTGAGTTTATGTGGATGGAACATTTTCTTGAAGAGATAACTATTGGTGTGAAGCTACAGTGAACATGTATTGTGATAATCAGGCCGCAAACAATATTGTTCCCAATCTAGATCCAGTATTCCTTGAAAAACTAAGCACATTGAGTTGGATTGTCACCTAGTTTGAGAAAAAGTGGAAAGTGGTATGAAAAATACTCCATTTGCATCTACAATCATGCAACTTGCTAATATCTTGACTAAACCATTATGCAAACTGCGGTTGAAGATGCCATGTAACAAGCTGAGTTTTTGTGACATATTCTATGAGCTTGAAGGGAGTTGATGAGTATCACACAAGCCCTATAATTCAGCACACATGTTAGACAGGGCCGAAAGATTTGATTTATTTACTTTATTTAGACATTATTTATGAAATTCTCCTTTTGTTGTTGGATTTGATAACGTTTTCAATTCCTTTATGGAGAGATTTGATTATATTTCCACATTTTCAGATTTTGTGTTCGGCGCATAAATAAGAGGCCTATTATTATATTAAGGACATTATTGAAGAATAAGAATTGAGTTCTGAATTTAGATTGTCATTTAGAATTTAATTTCTGTTCATTTTAGTTCCTAGTTCTTAATCACTGGCTGTCCAGCATCAGGAGTGTTAGGAATTATTTAGTAGTTCAGGGTTTTATTGTCTTTGAAGTGTTAATGGTTTCTCTCTCTCTCTCTCTTTCTCTCTACATATATATATATATATATATATATATATTATATTCATGATATCTGTTAGGGTTAATTAACTAATACTAATTTCTTTAATGGCACTTGTGCGAGGGCATTATGTTTTTCATATTAAAATAGATGGCACATCAAGTGTGCGAGGCAACCTGTCCAAGTCCATTCTCTGATGTCTTTCTTTAATTTGCAAGACCTTTTCACCAATGGCCTGCTACACTCATTTTCTGCTCGTTTGCTGTACTTTCTTAACAGTAGCTACACATGCAGTTGATCTTTGTTTTGAAATATTATACCTAGCCAATCTTGGATAACAAATGCTTAATTCTCCTTTTCTTGCAACATAGAATCACAATATCTAAATGTAATTTTCTTCAAAATGATCTTCTCAGGATGAATCAAATCTCTATATCTTTCTTGAGCTGGTAACCAAAGGTTCCCTCTTACAACTGTACCAGAAGTATCATCTTCAAGATTCCACTGTCTCCTCGTACACAAGGCAGATTTTGCATGGTTTGAAGTATCTTCACGAGCGAAAAGTGGTTCACAGGTGACAAAATGAATCTAATATGTCATTGTTGGCTAATTTTTGTTAATTATTTGATGTTTAGATTTTCTCTCGTTTCTTTCTTCGTTTATTTCACCTCATATAAAGTCATGTTGAAGTGTCTCAAAGTCTATATATCTGCAGTATCATTTGCTCGACATTTATGCATGCATGTACTGGCTTTCCTCTCTCTCTCTCTCTCTCTCTCAATGAAAGTTGGTTGCTTTTCTCATTATAATTTTATCTGCAATGCACTTCTTTGTTGGATCATGATAATAAGAAGCTGGCCACAGTTTGGATCTGGCACTAATCCCAGGTTCCTTGTAAGTCTCATTTTATGCTTTTGTAGGCTTCCGTTGACATTTTTTCCCCCATATGTTATGCTAGATTTCAGGAGTCAAGGGTATCTCATAGTTTTTAGTTTTTATAGACATGCTACAATGGTCCATAGGTGTTGTATTGGTCAATTTACAATTGGGGTCATTATACATAGTCTACTCAAGGGTATCTCATAGTTTTTAGTTTTTATAGACAGGCTACAATGGTCCGTAGGTGTTGTATTGGTCAATTTACAATTGGGGTCATTATACATAGTCTATATTGGTTCCAACATAGTCTCAACAGTCAAACATGTCAAAACTTCTCTATTCACGAGTCCTAATCTTGATGGGAGGAGAAGCTTTTAAAGCTTTTCTGTTGTTTGTAATGAAATGTTGTGCCATGGGTGTTTGTTAAAGATTTGTTGTCGATGGGGCTCTTGTGATAGTGTATTGATGAAATGTGGATTTCCGTTGCCACTGCTGATGCAGATTGTGTTGGTCAAAGGTTGTTTTGTCAGATGGTGATGTGGATCCTTAATGAGAACCCCTGGTGCAATTGATACAAGAAAATAGCTAACTTCACTATGTTAGGATGATTAGCGAGTGAGTGGCTTGAAGAGGGAAAAAAGGCAACTACAGGGAATACCAATAGGGGGCGATAGTAGTAGATATTTAAGCTGTGGGCCATCTTTCAGGCCTCTAGCTCACAATACAAGTTTGGACCATGCTTTTAACTTGGGTTTACCAAATCACACTTGGTCTATAGAGTAAACAACATAGTTTTTGAAGATAATGCAAGCAATGAAAAGAATATGTAACTTGATTTATTCATTTTCTATTTTTTTCTTCCTCTCTTTTCAAAACTGAAATGGATGGCCTGTTTATAAGAGGGAAGAAGCAAGAGTGGGAAAATGAGACACATGTATGACATAGATGTTAAGTCCTTGTTGGACCAGAATTTGGTGCAATGCATGTGGACTGTGTTAAACCTCATTGGACTGGCAATTGGCTCAATGTATAAAATATTATTGCCCTAACGTTGAAGGTGACAAAGTGTCCATTTTTGGACGTGTCACCAAATAGAAAAAATTATGTGAAGACCTGGTTGAATGCATGACATATGCCTTTGATAGGTGCTTAATATGTTTTGAGAAGAAGTCTGTTGATTTGATGGTAAGATTTTAAATCGCGGTATCAGCCGGCGTAACGGTCGCCGTTGCGTGTAACGGATATCAGGCGTATCGGTCAACCTGTAACGGGAATCGAGCGTTGCGGAGGTGAATTTTTTTCAAGCGTTAGCAAATGGTATAAAATTCATTAATACACATATTATAACATTATTTATTACAAATTGAATGTTTGTAGTTGTTTTTAATTACTATTTGAACACAAAAAATATGTGTTCTAGAATTTATGTTGTTTTTAAAATTTTAAAAAATACGATATTGTTGTATGGTAAAAGAATTTCACTAAGTAT
>JAOTRH010000027.1:9877882-9895540 GCA_034768845.1 Heliamphora exappendiculata
CAAAAGTATAGGAAGCAAAGACGGAAGCATGAAATAATCACAACAAATTACACCAATGAACATCTAGCAATGTTATCACATACCATGGATGTTTGCTAGTGTTCGTGTTTGAACACATAAGAAATTCATTTCAACCAAATTAGTGTGCAACTCTGCGTCATACTTCACATACCATGGATGTTTAACAAAGCTTCTCCCACCAACTTTTAGCTTCCTGCTACTAGTTTTAGTAATAAGCTATAGTTTTCTCCAAACACTTAACTTCTGATACAAGTTATAACTGTTTTTACTTCTATTTCAACTACAAGCTAACACATTTACTAAACACTCACAACTTCTATTACAAGTTACAATTTAAAAGTTACTAATTTCAGCAATGCCAAACACCCTCATTAATATAATTGATTTTTTTCTACTTATCTGAAATGATAGAATGCCTATCTGAGTGGTAGTTTCTTATTAAGAGCTCATCATGTTGAATTTCTATAGTCAAAAGTATAGGAAGCAAAGACGGAAGCATGAAATAATCACAACAAATTACACCAATGAACATCTAGCAATGTTATCCTAATGAACAATAAGGCATGCAAAAAGCCATGCCTCACAAATCACAAGTTCAATAACTGTTTATGACACAAATTTGCACAAAATCTCAACAGCTTTTGGAAAAGCAGAAATGTCTCCACTTTTGGTAGTAAAAGAATAAGGCTGAGCTGAAAAAACTTCATGACTCGTTAAATTTAACCACAAGCCAAGTACTCAATAAATATACTGAGTATGCCTCAAGTATGCCCGGTGGAAATGGAGGGTAGATGCAGATGTTAGAAATCATCAATGTCATTTCGAAAGGATTTTTACAAGGAATGAGACCTGATTTCCTCACGTAATATTGAATTGATATAAAAGACAGTAAGATCATAAAGTTGCACGCATAAACCACATAATATGCACAAAGTGAGCATAGTGACAGAAGATAAGAGTCGCGTAACAAATAAAATAATAATTACAATCCCAATATCACACCAAGATTATCCCCACGCCCCTGTTTTTCTACTCTTCTCTTTATCTGCTCTTTCCTTAGAGAATTATTTTGCTGCCTAGTGCCAACTGGGCTTCTGTGCTTTAACACCTCCCCCCCCCCCCACCAAAAAAATTAATAATAATTACTCCTTTTGAAGGGGAAGGAGGGTGGACCCTATTTTGAATCTATGCAAACACTATTGGCATGGATCAATCTTTGATGGAAATATGAGAATCTCAATTGTCAACCAATTTTCACTTCAATATGCAAGCGCCATTAAGATAAAAGGAGAACAATGTTTTGATCCTCAACCAAGAAACACTTTCTTTTCTTAAGAATTTTCCTTTCCTTTCTTTCATTCTTCCCTAAATCTTAAGGCAGGTAAGTTCGTAACCAAGAACTGACCATAGTCGCTTTTGATTGCTGCTACAAATATAGGAAACTGGCAATAAATAAATAAATGGGTGACCTTGTTCCCCTGACATCTATGGTTTGCCAGGCAGTTATGTAAATTAACAAAATTCCCCTTAATTCAGATCTCTCGCTATATCATAGAGGATGTTTTTCAGAATTCACAAAAAGATTGCTCGGACCTAAGTCAGGGATGCCCTGCCAGCAGAGCCATTGTAATTAAAAGCTGAGAATATTCGCAGAGTTGTAACTTGACCGATCATATAAGCTGTTAAAGCCAGCACATAAACATTAAAAAAAAAAAACTATGTAAAAATGTTTTGCAAATCGTACCACTGGATTTGTCTTGCCTTGATGCAGACGAAGGCCCCGACTCCTCCAATTGTCTTTGGCTCTCATTCACTACTGTATTCTCCAGGTCAACCTTTTCTGTCTACACAAAACAACTTTAGATATTAGTTTCTCAGCAGGATTTTTTTAAAAAGTGAAAATCTCAACATTTTATAGAAATTCAAATTTCCAATAATATAAATAGACATGTAGATGCTTATTAGTAGAAATGTATATAGGTGTAAAGTGTCAAGGCCTGAAGGATACAGCTATAGCTTTGGGAAAGTAAATGTAAAGAGAATTATTACATATTTACATTTGCTTTTGGCAGTTTAGAGAATATATTGTTGAAACTCTTTGTATTCCACCTAAAGCCACTAGCTTGATATCTCCCCTCAGGTCTGTCACATGCGGCCTTTTATTTTTTGGGATCTATCCTTTTCCATAGGTCGCCAACGTGAGATGTGGGTTCTCTTTTTAGTTTCTTTTTTATTTTATTTTAATGGGAGGGATGGGCAACACTCTAATACCATGTTAGAACTTCGTATTAAACCTAAAAGCTTAAGGTTAATAGCTATGAATTGCTTAATAGATCAGTCATTAGTTGCAAAAAGTAACACATGCCATTCCAGTAGAAAAACATAATAATTCTCAGGAGGAACAAAGCATAACCAGAACTTCAAGCACTGGTTGGCAGTGTGTAAGCGTTAGAAACAAAGCACGAATGATGGCAGGAGTAAAAATGTGGAAGGAAACACAGTGAAATGTAAATGCCTGTTTAGGAAACAGGAACCCAAATACAAATTGGCATATGGGGTAATCCCAAAGGCTGAATAAGAATTAAACCTCAAACTAGCTTCAGGACCTATGAAAATCAGCCAATCTTATCGGACAAAGTTACCAGGTCATGAACTCTAATTCCGTATTAAATTGGCAAACATATAGTTGGCACTCAGGATTAAGCCCTCGTGTAATGCGGAGAACAACATCCCAGCAATTTTAAATTCTGCACAATGCTCATAGACTTTATTTAGAGATAGTAAAGCTCATCTTCTTTTATTTTCTTATACAATAAGCTTAATCTGAACTAGATGCACCACATCTATCAAATTTTTATGACTGACAGAAAAGTTTCAAAGGATAATATCCCAACTTCCAAGCACTTGTCGGTTCAGATAAACCTTCAGAAGTCTATTAGTAGGTCAGGCATTCAAATTCTCTCCCTTCTTTGCTAGAGTATTTAAAGGAAAAAGAACAGAAATCATTGCACACAGGGCGAATATGACCTGTTCATATTTAACAAACAAGAAAAGGCCTGATATGTAAAAGTTTAAAATGAGAGAGCAACAGCAGCTAGCAGGGTAGGAATAACTGAGATAGCAATAATTCAGGATGCACTGGCTACTAGTTGCAATTCTTGGAGTGGAGGTTACTAGTTGCAATTCTTGGAGTGGACGTTCAGCTTTCAACCAAATTAATCATGTAAACCACAGTTCTATGAGCATTATGGGCCCATAATTTTACCATTCATACCAAGACAACCCTAAATTTTAGTTCATTGTATTTATTTTTCTTCAAAAAGAAAACCTTTAAGGAAATAGATCAGAAAAAATGGGATCACTTTGGATAGCCAAATTTACTATTTTGGAACGCAAGCGTATTTTGGATCATATCTTCCATAAAGTAATTTTAGTTATTTTATTTCATATATATGAAGTGTTTAAACATCATCTTTTGTAGTTCATGCCGAGTCTTACAATTCTTGATTCGATTAGATCAGCAAAACTAGGATATCGATTCACAATTTTACAACTATGGAAATATCATCTAGAAACGATATAATTTCAGCACTACTAAGTACGACAACTTTGACAACCATGTAATTTCAAGATGTCAATGGATTATATCAAATGGCAACAACTCAAACAACTCTACAAAGAACTCTTGCCTTCTGTTGGATTTCCTGTTCTCCAATGTACTCTTTTGTATTGATTTCTTTCCTTTTTAATAAAATTTGTGCTGCTCAAAAAAAATTCCGATTTCAAAAACAATAAAAACAACATATTTATAAATTGATGATCCCAGTTACTTTCATTTTTTTCGTTTGCTTTTGATGTTCTTTTTTTGTGATAGGAGTTATCTCTATTCATTATTAATTTAAGAAAATAAATAGTTCCTGCCACATAGGATCATCTTATATTACCCAAAAAACACAGTTGTTCGATAAAACCAATTGATAATACTTTTCATAAAAATTACATATCAAAATTATTAGTTAGGAAAATATAAATATATAAATAGGTACATAAATGCACAAAGATATATAAGTATACTATACACATATATCAGAATAAATTATTCTTCAAATAGTACACATGCATCAGAAAAAATAATTCTTCCTTTGAAATTTCTTGTATATCACATTCCTCGGTTATATATTCTCCAAATAAGCTTGCTACTAATAAATTGTTATATTTTTTAATATGTTCTCAGCCTGAGGCAACTATTATAGTTAGTAAAGGATCCAATCCGTACATGCACATGCGTGCACAAATGAAAGAGGCAATAAGCAATAAGCAATAAGCAATAAGCAATAGGCATCAGTACTGCATCACTTGAAATATTATAAACATCGATGACATGGATGGAGATATTCGCATCTCTTTTCTGCATGAGAAATGTCGACAGCTCCTTATCAACAATTGCTAGCACCCATTCAGTGATTAAAGTTCAGTTAGATTATATTCATCCAAATCAACATGTAACAAATTTTCCATCGAGCTGTTATAAATCATAACATAGATTGTAAATAACAGGACAAACTACATGCAATCAAGAAGCTATTGAGATCTGTCCATTTTAGCAATGCAGGAAACCACTTCTTTTTAATAAACCGGTTTCATATTCTGCGTTTGTAGATTCTAAGATTCTATACATGTCCTACATTCCACCTTTTGCAGATAAAACTAAGAATACAAAGCAAAATAGTTTATAATTCATCTTATTCTCGTTCATGAAACGAAAACTACCTTTAGCCTAAAAAATGAGATTAGGCCACGAATTTTGAGTTCCTGCATCCCTGATAAATCTGAATTAAGGAAAACCAAAATCCAGTTGAACTAAGCCATAGGAACCAGATTAATACAGTTAGGCCGTGTTTTCATAGGGGAATAAGATTAGGAGGGATTAAGTTTCCCATCACTAATAGTCTTAGGAATAAATATCCATTGTATGGTGTATCTCTTTATTTAGTCTACTCGTATGTTTGTTTGTTTATGAAATATAAAGACAAACATTAAGCATCATAACAATTTTGTCCTTGCAATGAGATATTTGATTGTGTACATATTGAGCAAACACAATTGAAATACTGTTAAATAAGACCAAAACATATAAAAAAAAGAGGCTTGGATAAGATCAAAAAATAAAAAAATCTAATAAGACCAAAAAAGAAAAAAAAATAGAAAATGAATAATCCAAGAGAAAAATAAAAATAAGAAAAGTCACTAATAAAATTGCAAAGTAAAAAAATTTGATATTAGTACTTAAATCATAACTAATCTAGGTAAAAAAATAGAACAAAAAATGTAAATAAAGTAAAAGTAAAAATTGAAAAATTAAAAATATAAAATATAAAATATATAAATATATAAAGTCGCTAATAACTATCTCATAAACACTCAATTTAAAAAAATACAAATCAAAATATAAAAAGGTCAATTAAAAAATAGAAAGAAAAAAAAAACCTAAAATATTACAAAAGTAATATTAAAAGGGGTAAAATTATAATTTAGATTAATCTCTTCTTCTCTCTCTTAGACTAATTCTTTCCCTCTCTATCCCAACTCTCCCTCCACCCACACAGTTAGTTCAGGCACAAAAAATACAAACAAACATGAGATACAAATTTAGTCCGGACTATAAGTCCAATCCAGATTTATCCCTCAAAACAAGCATGCCCTTACAGTCAAGGGGAAGTCTGACTTTTTTTTGTCATCCTGGTATTAGATAATGAGGCCCTTACCTACCAGAAAATTGTGAGTTTCAAATCTTTCCCAAGTTTTGTTAACACAGCCAAAATAATTCCCCAAGTATTTTGCACCAAATCATCATTTAACCTACGAATGTGTATAATTCCAAGTAAATGAATCTGTAAAAACCTTAAAGATTGAACCATATTGAATCACCATTTCACTCTGGTTATAAAGTACCTCCAATATGTTGTAAATTTGCAGCAACAGCCTCTTGTTGACCAGATGTAAATTAACACAAAATCAAATTAAAAAAATAGAAGAAACTATTCCTAAATTTTAGGTAGCAGCAGCCTCAAGTAAGCATGTAGGAAATGGGAGATTTATATTTAAAATAGATGACATAAATGCTGGTCATATGTTCCAATTGTAATCTGGAAAGATTCCTGGTACCCAAATTAATGTGTTAATAGTGCATTTGTCAACTACAACAGGAAAAGTTCATGTGAAACATTCCCAAGAAATTCGTCAATAGAACCACCGATAGCTAAAAGAGACCCTAGTCAATATCAATTTCTAAAGGAAGAAGAAGGTAGAAGCAAGTACGAGTCTACGACAATTTTCTAGATGCGCACTTGCTTCCTCGAGTCGCGATAAAAACAGAGCACAAAAAACTTGCTGCAGTTGCATTAAATTCCATCAGAAACTCAGTCCAACACAGTATAAAAACGCACATAAATGACATCAACAAGCAGTCATCTGATTCAACTAATCCCTTTAAATAATTATATTTGAGAAATACACAATTTAAGAGTTTCCATTACCCATCTAAAATTCCATACAAAAAAAGGGGAAAAATACGTTTACACCTCTACCAACAAAGAAACAAAAAAAACACACAGCAGTCATAAATCCAAAGCCACAGAGCAGTTAATTTGAGGCTTCTGAAGCATTAGAATGTAGAGGATTCTATGCAGAAGAAACTGAAGAAGAATTCCAAATACCATTTGCATGATTTTTTCTACTAATCATTACATGTACCTCTAGCTGCCGCAATGTGTCGAGGAGGAGCCAATGCTTCTGTTTAAGCAGCATAAGCTGATTCTGCAGGGCAGCAAACTCATTTCTCATAATCTGCTCGCTATCCTGGATGGCTGCCTCACTCGTTCCTTCTTCCAATAACCTCTGCTTCAACTTTTCTGTTGACACAGCAACATTATCCACAGGAGCCATTAGTTCACTGTTGGACATCCTGGGGAACATGTCCTTCACAGTTTTCAATGCATCCATCCACGCCACTCGATCCTCTCGAGTCTCGGCCCTCAAGTGCAGCCTCTTTGTACCCGTAAAAATAGAAAACCTCTTGTCATCTGACTTGCTTTCACGTATTGATGAAACCTGTGATACGCCATCAAAAATGGATTCAATAGATATATTAGTCTTGTCTTTGTGATAAATCAAAGGGAAACATAAAAACCAAAAATTAAACTGAAATACATAAACAATGATTCCTATGACCAAATTTGGGATGAGTCGCCAATGCATGGGCTAAATTGGCCGACCTAGCATGGCTCTTTCGCAAGGCATTGGTGATTATCCAAATAAGATTACCCAGATTTGGTAATAGTAGCATTATTGATACTATTTGATAGATATAGAAAAGGGGACTTTGTTCTTCATGTATTGTTGACCTTCTGATGGCTAAAAGAAAATGCATCAATTCAGAATCGGAGCAAAAAAATTTAAAAAATAAGGAAACAAAACACTAATTTCCATAGATGTAGATGCTAGATTATATTGAGAGATTAAAGAGGTTGAAAATTTATATCATTCTCGCAATAAATTAATAGAATCCTATGATATGATAAATTAAAATAAGATATTTAAAATAAATTGGAGAATTTTGGTTCGTCCCAATAGATATAGAACGTAAAGCGAATCCAAGTGTACGCAAGCAGACCAAGACCAAGATTAGATTGTAATTTATAATAAATAATAAATATAAGAGGAAGAATTAATTGGGTCAAACAGATAAAAGAAGCTAAAAGAAATCTAACTGTAATCTGTAAACAGAATTTGAATTATGATGAGTACGGAACAAGAACAGTCTACGGTCCTTTTGATATAGTAACAGCATGATGCCTAGGCCAAAAACGAGAGAGAGAGAGAGAGAGAGAGAGAGAGAGAGAGAGAGAGAGAGAGAGAGATTTTAAACCTTGAGATGAACTTCACCAACAGGCTTCCGGCGAAGCTGAGAGCCACTATTCTTGTGACGAGAGATTCGCCGGAGTGAATCTTCTCCGATGACTCTCGATCCCTTTTCAGTCTCTTGGCTGACCACAATCTTATCAGGTCCGTGAATTTTATAATACGAAAGAACACCATCTTGCAACACAAACCACCGTGGTCGCCAACCTCTTCCGTAATTCACCCACTTATACAGAATACCAGAAATTCCATTGCCTACAATATCATTGATCTTCACATCCCGTTGATCGCCGCACAACAATTGCGTCGCCTCGAGCATCGACGGCGGCCGCAAGCCCGACTCCGCCGCGGTTGACGCCGGCGCCACCATTCTGTGGCTCAACCGACCGAAATCGTGATTGTGGACATGGTGGTGGTTGTTATTGTTGGCATGCTTCGCCGGATCGGATCTGCCGCTGGAGCCGGCGGAGATCTCCGAAGGCATGACAGGGCGCTCCGGTAAATTTCCCGAGTTCCGGTCGTGTACAGTGGAGACGCAGCAAAACGGATGCATAATCAGGCCAAAACAACAGCCATTGGATTGCCGCATCGGAGGTTTGCAGAAGCGGCGGTGGCGGTGGCGAGTCGCCGGAGAAATAGGCGGAAATTTTTCATTCTTTGTAGAGAGAGAAAGTAGAGAGAGAGAAGTGAAGAATTATATCTGGCTGTGGAAATTGAAGCGGCGACGTTGGCGTCTATATAGGAACGGTTAGTGCTGTGATGAAGAGAAAATATATATCATAAATACAAATATATATGAATTGACATATTTAGGTACAGTTATTACCGATGCCCAATTATTGAATTTTAAGAATTTAAAAATAAAATAAAAAATGTTACTAACAATTTAATAGTTAATTAATTAATTAATTTTACAATACTCAATTAAAATATAACACTTGCAAAAAAAATTAAAAATATAATATTATTAATTTAATTATTTATAGAGCTAAAAAAATAACAAAAATAAAAACATTTATTATTGAGAGAAATCCAATTAGATGTCTAGCATAAAAGATACTAACGGAACTTATAATTTTTACTATTAAATTTTTGTCCAATCATATTAATTGTTTACTTAAATTGAGAAATTTTAAATTTTTGTTTGGTCTAATTTTTTTTTGTAAGTTTTTTTGATTTTTTTTATAAAAAAAATTAAATATGTAAAAAATTAATTAATTGCAGTAGGACACAAATAAGTGAATTTTTTAAGATATTTTTAAGTAAAAAAATTCAAAAAAAAAAGACAATTCTCTTACATATAATTTTAAAATATAAGTTATTTTATTATATATATTATTATTTGAAAAAAATATTTTATTTTGGTCTCCTGCGCTCTTATCTATTTATTAGTGGAGTCATGAATTGTACTTTTTATTAATTAAATTTAAATAACTTTAAAAAAAAGTACTTAAAAGACTTTGTTTTTAGGTGAAAAAGAATATATAATTCACTACTTAATAACTTTTTTTATTGAATTTTTTATTAAAATAAAATAAAATAACTGTCATATCACAAAAGATTAGAAAAATAATAAATTAATATAATAATTTTTTATAAATTTTTAATAAACTATAAAAATTATTAATTTTAACTAAAATTAAAAATACTATACTTGACGATGACATAAATCGAAAGAGATGCGGCAATGTGTCTTTACCCTCCTTAATAACTTAAGTAGTAAATGTGAGTTAGCATATTAATGTTATATATTTAATTAATTAATATATATATATATTTTTTAAAAAAATAATTATAAAACAATAGTATAACTCTAAATTAAAGATAGCACGTATGTTGGATAGATAGATCGAATCAAGTTTTTAATAATTATTCGTTAAAATACCGCCGGCTCAGTGAGCGCATAACAGGTCGGCGATGGACCAGCTGCAACGTGACAATAAATGCACCATCATTTGACTATTTTATAATAATAATAATAATAATAATATAAAAATCAAATTAATTTATTAAATTAATTTATTTGCTATAATTATAAGTAAAATATATGTAAAGAATATTACACCAATATTTATAATTATGTTATATAATTTAATAAACTAATTTAATCACCATAGATTATTAATTTTATAATAGTAAATAGTGTTTGATTGTCAATTCTTGAATGGGATAAAAATTTTCAAAGTAAAATATAATGAAGGTATTTGGTAAAATTATTACTAATAATTATTAATTTTAGTTATAAATTATAAAAAAATTTAAATATTCATAATTTTTGTTACAAATTATAATTATTTTTTTATTTTAATTACAAATTACAATCTTTATTAAATATTTAAAATTTTTACTATAAATTATAATTTATAATTTACTAGTTTTAATAATACCAAATACTATCATTGACCTTCGGGGCCCGTTTGTTCGTCCATATATAAAATAAATAATATAAAATACTGTTAAATATAAAGATAAATATAAAATAAATAGATATAGTATTAGATATGTTATACTTAAGTTTATGCATGTATCAATTTTTTTTATAAATATAATGGATATGAATTTATAAAATATAAGTAAAAATTAATTTTTCATATTTTATTCTTTTTTTTAGTTTTACGGTTACTTGTCTTGTTGATGTCGTAAGACAAAGTTTTGAATTCAAAAAAATAAAAAATAAAATATTAAAAGCATAGAATATTGAACACTTAGTACCCCATAGTATATTATATCTTGGGATATAGCCTTATTTTGGATTTTATATCCAAAGTTTTTTAATACATAAAATACTGAATTTTTTGGATCCATCAAATTACATATCATAGACCATCTAATCTTGCAAACAAACAAACCCTTAGGATTTGAAGCTAATATACAAGTACCCTTGTAGTATAAGATATAGTTCCCTCCTCAACTATTACAAATGAGTTATTGTTAGAATTTTTATATTGTACAAAAAACAAATTACAGAGATTTAATATGAATAAAATTAAATTTTATTATTTTTAATTATTGGCATTAACTCCACCTAATCATTAACTAAAAAATGGATAAATTTGTAATGGGACAAAAAATCTTGAGAAAAAGACCTTAATTCCATAAACTACAAGAATACTTATATTTTAATCACAAATCTCAAAAATAATCAGTATCTTTTACCCAAGATTCTTTCAATTTTGTAAATAATACATATAACTATTTTTATACTTATAGAGAGGAAACTTTTGTGGAATTTGATAATTTTATTCGCATAAAAAATAAATTTTATTTTTAAAAATTCTTAATTAAATACAATTTGATACAAAATAAATTATAAAGATACACTACAAATTTCATCAACTTAATACGTATGCATAAACAAACTATAAAACAAAAAATTTGCAAATATTGTGAGCCTCATACCCATATTAATGATTAAAATTATTTCTTATGATAATTTTATAATTTATTAATGTGTTTGCAATAATACTAGGTGGAAATTTCTCAAACAAAAATTCTCATTCCATCTACCTTAACACAATTTTAATTATTAAAATCATATTTCTTATGATAATTCTTTCATGGTTTTAGAATCAGAAGTACAATTAGGGTGTTTGCCATTATTTCTTGATAGATAGCTATTTTTGTTTTCGTTTGCATTAGATATTTTTGTAGAGTATTTGTCACAGTCTTTATTTTTTTATTTTTCTAAAAAACAAATTAAGAAACTAAAATACTAATTTTTTTAAAAATATTTTAAGAATTTTAACTTAAATTTTTTAATAATTATTTTTTATCTAAAATTCAAATGCAATAATACTAGGTTAAAGATCATGGTGTGATCTTTTGTCTCCCCATACTAGGTTGAAGATCATGGTGCAATAATACGGTTTTTCTTTCATGGTTTTTATTTTTGAACAATTCAAGGGAGTTTACCCTAGCGATTCACAGTGAAGACGCATTTTATTGAGGTGAATAGAGTTGCGTTCGTCACATGATTTGACCTAATTTTAACTCTATATAAAGGGGTTTAAGCACCAAAAATTCTAAAACATATAAATAGGGAGGCACGTTGTGAGAATACACTAAATAGACTCATATTGAGACCAGAAAATATAAAAAAAGGCTCAGATGTACTAGAGTGAAATTCAGATTTAGATATCATAAAGTGTAGAGCTAATTCTTATTATTCTTGCCGATAATAGTAGATTATTCCATCTTGTTCTATTGTGGAGGTAGATAATTAGCCGAATTACGTATATCTTGTATTTTGTGTGTGGTTGTAGATAGGCTACTTTACACACCCACTAGAGTGTATTGCACACGTAATTCATAACTAATCTAGAGCACATTTCACCGCAACTACGTCAGGGTCAAAGTAAGAATTGTTGTGCGGTTGAAGGTTAATGGGTAAGTTTGACCTCAACATGCCTCTACGAAGACTTGAACCTAAGCTATTAAGGCGAAGGTAACGAGTTTTTACCCGCTAAACTAGCAACACATTGATTTTTGTTTCTCCAAACTATGACCCTGTTTGAATAACATGGATTATTGGTTTATTTGTCTTATAAGCCAATAAATAAGTTACGTTATTTGAGTGACCAAATAAGTTAAATTTTAAACCAATAAGAAAATAAATTAATAAACCAAATAAGATAAAAACAAGCCAAACGAAGTGATTTATTTAAGCAAATAAGCCAATTATCACCCAAACGAAGTGACTTATTTATGTTTTAGCTTATTTACTAATAAGCAAATACATAAATAAGTTAGTCACCCAAACAGAGCCTATGTCTTTATTTGTCAACAAAAGCATTTTGACTTTTAACTTTTATAATTTTTAGTAAAAATAAAATCAAAATAAAAAACGCTTGCTGCTCGTGAGAGTGTTTAGATAATATTATTTCTATTATTTATTGTAATAAATTATTAAAGTTCTAATTAATCATTATTTTTTTAATTATTACTATCATTAAATAGGCTATTTAGTAACATATTCATGCCCTTAGCCGTTGCAAAATAATGAATAACCAAATCAATACTGACTATAAATAAATTATATTTATCGCTGCTAATATTATTTCAATAAAAATTAAATATGTTTAATTTTAGTACTTTATAAGTATTTTTTCTAAGACTATATGATTAATAATAGTGATTTAATAGTCAATTTTTTTCATGTTTTATCCTAACAATTATGAGTCAGGTTAAATTAAAAGAGATGCACTAGCTGGCAAATAAAGAAGAATGATAACAGTAGCATTATTTGGAGGGGAAAAAAAAAATCTTTTGGTGGCAATAACAACTTATGTTCTAAGGGCTGGTGTTACTAAAATTAATAGTTTATAAATTAAAATTTATAATAAAATTTTGAATATTTGTTAAATATATAAATTTAAAATTGAAATAGAAAAAATAAAGCATAGCTTATACCAAACTAGCATCTATTTATTAGCTTTTAAAAAAGTATAGTTTAATTAATAAAGGGGCATTTGGCTACAGATATCTCATTCAAAGGTTTTAATGCATGCAGTTCAAGCAATAAATTTTTTTTTTTTCACATGTCCATGCTCCCTATAATTTAGGTTTTGTTTGGAAATTTAGTTTTAAGTAAAAAATTTTATTTAAAGTTTTTTAAAGTTAAATAAGCAAAAAGTTCATTTAATAAATCGCTGGGTGACTATAAACCAAAAGGTAATAAGCCAAAAAAATTAATTTAAAGTGGTTTTAAGTCAAAAGGCTTTTTGGCTTAATGTTATTATGATTTTTTAAAATTTAGTTTTAAATAATTTTATAATGGATTTTGTGTAATAGATTTTGTCAAGTAGATTTTAAAAGTATACGTTTTATAAAAAATAAATATGTATAACAAAAATTATGATATTTTTTAAAAATATAAAAATTTATATAAAAAATAAAAATTCTAAAAAGCTAAAAGTTCTTGTGCCGTCAAATGAGATTTTTTGACTTTTAAAGTTTAAATAAAAAGACAAAAAACTTGACTTAAAGCTGGTACCAAATGAGACCTTAATTTATGATTATAATCTTTAAAATATTATACATTTATTTTGCAAATCATATTATATGAAATTAACTTTTTAAAACTTCTTTTTCGAAATAAATGTCACTGTCAAAATTTTAAAATCGATAAAAAAAAACCAAGAAATTACACACTACATGCCCGTTTGGTAGGTAATTAGCTTGAAAGCTATTTTTTTGTTTTTTTGTATTTTTAGTCTAAAAGTTATATTGGGTTCAAAATAAGTTATTTGATAATTTAGATTTTAAGTTAACTTTTGATTGTTTTGGTAAAAACTTAAATTTTTTACTTTTTATTCAAAGTGAATTATTTTATCTTTCTATATATTTAATATTAATATTTATATGTAATTAGTAGTGGTCGTAAATAAGTTATTAATAAATAATATTATTATATTTTAAAAGTTGATGGAGTTTGAATAAAATATTCTGAAAATTTATGTTTTAATTTGACTTTTTAATTTTTTAATTTTTTAACTTTTTTATTAAATAGGCAACTTTAATTTTTTAATATTCTTAGCAAAACAAAAAATAAAAAAACCATGATTGTCAATTAGGATATGTGTAACAACAAGTAATTTGTCTAAAAATAAAATTAATAATCAAAAGAATATAGTTTCTTCCCTAAAAATTTCTCCCACTTTAATTACAATCATTACTGATTTTTATAATTAATTTATTTTTTAATGATCGAAAATGCTTTAAAGTCGCTGTGTATAAAAAAAACAATTTTTAAAATATACTCACTTTTTTGCACGAAAATAAAGAAAAACAAAAAATACAATCTGAAATATGATATAATAATTGGACTGCTTCACCGCGTGAATAAATTTTGAAAAACGAAGGCTGCGCTGTGGAATTATATAACTAAAAATTCTAGGGCCCTGTTTGGGTGACCAGCTTATTGGTTTATTTGCTTAATAGCAAATAAGCTAAAACATAAATAAGTCACTTCGTCTAAATAACTTCGTTTGGGTTATTTTTGATTTATTTGGTTTATTTTAACTTATTTACTTAAATAAATTACTTCGTTTCAATAATTTTTAGCTTATTTAGCTTATTAGCTTATTTGTTTAATGGCTTAAAATTTAACTTATTTGGTTCGTTTTGGTGACAATTTATTTTTGACTTATAAACTAATAAACTATATTACCCGAACATGGCCTAAATAAAAAATTGTAAATACAAGAACATAGTAAAAAATATTAATAAACTTTTTTCAGTTCATTCGAAAAGTATATACATTTTACTTAGCATCTCTAATTTTTCTTTTTAATAAACAATACCTTTAAGTTGTACTATTTGATATAACAAAAAGACCCGTTTGAGATTCAAAAAAGTAAATAATATTTGTGAAATAATAAAAAAAGTTCAAAAAAACAAAAGCAAAATTTATTGTTCAATTGTTTTTATTTTTTCGATTTATTTTATCAATTGGCATTTTTTAAGAAAGGGACATATTTCTATAAAAATAATTTTAAAATTTTCGTACAAAATGACAATAATACTATTAATATAAAAGTCAACTCTTTTTTAAAAAATGCAGGTAAAAGAAAAAAAAGAAGCATCCCAACAAACTTAAAAGTAAAAAACGCTGGTGTATTCAATATTTTAACAAAAAAAAAAAGCATACTATAAAATATTCAAAGCTAAAAAAGCAAAAGAGCACATTTTGAACAGAGCCTTAGGCATCGTTTGGAAATTTGACTTCAATTTAATTTTTTTTTGTTTAAAATTGCTTTAAGTTAAATAAAAAAAATCATTTAATGTACTGTATTTATGATTTTAAATTAAAAGACAATAAGCTAAAATGACTTTAAGCTAAAAAGCAAAAAAATTGGGTTAAAATTGTTATAGTTTTTCAAAATTTATTTTCACATAATTTTGTATTCAATATAGAACTTATTTAATTGATTTTGATGAACATATTTTTTGAAAAATATAATTTTTATAAAAAATAAATGTGTATGATATTTTTTAAAAAATATATATATATAATTTTATGTAAAAAAGTAAAAATGCTAAAAGGGTAAAAGCTATTGAATTTATAAAAGACACTTTTTAGCTTTTTTTAATTTTAAATAAAAAAACAAAAAAAAATTAATTTAAAGCCAATTGCAAAACGAGACCAATCTAAAACGAGGCACATGCAGTGCATGTGTAAGTTAAATATGTAAAAATTAAAATAATTAAAAAAATAAAACAATATAATGGCATTTTAACGTAATGAATGAAAATTTTAAAACAACAGTTTAGTCGAACACAAAAGTTAATCAAAGTAAGCGCTATCCTTAAATATAATAGTGCTAAAAAATTGTTCGTGTCTATAAATATTTTTTAATATAATTAAATTATTGAATTAATTTTAAACAATAATTCATAAGCATAGATTTTAAGAGTAAATATATATTGAGAAATCAATTTAATTACCAATTTTTACTACTAATTCATAAAAAATAAAAACATAAAATAATAGTGTATAAAATTATATTGAAAAATGTCTTTAAATACGAATAATTTGGTAGTTAACATACATATTAAGTTGATATCATTATTTTTTGTTTTTTGTTTATCTAAATATAGATTCATATACAATCTAATAATTAATATCGCAATTCATGTCTATTGTAAATTGAAATGCACATAATTTAAGCCACTCATTGCATATTTTATGTATTGTAAAAAGATTTTAAGTACAAAAATATCACTTAGCATTAAAGTATAATTATTTAAAATATATCTTTCTTATATAATTTCAATAATATAAAAACAGCTAGAAAATATTTTAAAATTATAATAATATTAAATTAATTTAATCGTATTAAATATTTGGTCAATAAATAAAGACTTCCAAAATAGAAAAATATATATATAAACAAAACTTTGTCTTTTTATTTTTATTTTATTGATTTCTTATCAATTAAGTAGAGTTTTAAAACTTATCTTTATATTTTAAAAAGTAAGTTTACTTTTTATAAAAAATAATTTGACTATTTATTAAAGATTAGTGTATTTTTAAAAAAAAATTATAAGAATGAAAATAAAAAAGAATAGTTTTAGAATTATAAAAAAAATTAAAAAAAAATATTGAAACGAGTAAATGTTTTGATAACTAATCTCGATCATACAATTTTTGAGTTAAATATGTTCCAAAGAAAAAAGAACATGCTTTTTAGGAATCAATTATGACCATAAAATTTATACTAAAATATATCTTAACATTTAATAAAATATTTTGAAAAATATCTTCTATTTTATCATATAGATAAATAGTATAAACTTAGGTAAATTACACTGACCTCTCTTAATATTTACGAAAATATAAATTATTTTTTTTTGTAATTTTTAAAATATTACTAATATCTTCTCTAATTTAGTTTTTACATTAAATTAGTTAAATTGTCAAATTTTTGTTATTACTTAATGAAAAAATTATTTTTTAATGTATATTTTTTATTAAAAAATAACATATAATTTTTTTATATAATAATAAAAATAGTTTTTGATGAAAAGCAATTTTAATATATTATTTTTTAATAAAAAAATATACATTAAAAATAATTTTTTCGTTAAGTAGTAATAAAAATTTAATAATTGAACTAATTTGATGCAAAAACTAAATAAAAATAATAATAATATTTTAAAAATTATAAAAGGAATAATTAATATTTTTATGAACAAGATAAATATAATTTATCCTAT
>JAOTRH010000027.1:9895640-9916077 GCA_034768845.1 Heliamphora exappendiculata
ACACAAACTATCAATTTCACTTATAAGTAATTATTTCGACTTAAAAGAATAAATCAAAATGGGGAAGACTTTAATATATCAAAAAAGAATTCTTAATATTACAAAAAGTGCATCAAAGTCACAGAATTAAAATATTATATTTCTAACTAATTCATGAATATTTTGGTGATTTCTTCCCTTGTGCTGGACAGAGTCCAGTGCTCTTTCTCCTCGGTTGAGATTGCCTCATCGCACACTTTTTCTTCACCTACTATTTAAATGCCATGAACTACACGTTCAGAGCAGCAATTATAACCCAACTAACCTACCCATAAAAACACCAATACCCAACAACATACATACACGAGGTACACAAAGATATACAATTTTCTATGCAAGGGATCAACCTAACTCACTACGTTTTCGTTATCTATACTACCAAAATTCTCATTCTCAACTATACACTAATAGTTGCAAGGCTTCAACCTAAAATCACTATATTCTCGTTGTTCACACTATCGCGTTCTTGTTCTCAACTATACACTAATAGTTTCAAAGGTTCGTAAAACCTCTATGTTCTCGTTGTTTACAATACCAAAAGTTTACATTCTCAAAGAACAGTTTTTTCCTCGGTTCTCACCTGGGAACCCACACTTAAAAGTTACTCAATGTCGTGTTAACTCTAACGGGCCTCACCACCATGGTACCATACGTTCCCATACACTAATGTTCCTATACGCCTTGCCCCCGCACATCATCCTTCCCAATTAGTACACTCGTACTTGTACACCCATACTCGGCTAAGGTTCAGTAAACTCACACTTAGCTAATAGCCATGATGTGCGGTTCACCAATTAGCAAACTCATACTTGTACACTCGTACTTGGCTAAGATTTAGTAAACTCATACTTGGATCAATACAAGGCACAACTCAAAACGTTAATGGACCCTTCTTCATCTCCATATCACAACACACAACTCTCCCCATGTCAAAATCCCAAGTTTGTTTTGAAGAATAAAGTTCGTTCGTTGTTCATCGTTCGGTTCTTTATACATGTGTTAGGTCCACTACTCATTCTTCATTCACAATATGTCTTATTACTTCTAAACATGCTTTGAGTACCATAATAACATCAACAAGTCTCATTTATGGCAAGATATAAACATAACACAATCATTCATACACTTAAGCATCACTAATCAATTTCTTTAAAAATTCAGCATCTTAAGTTCTGTATATAAAATTCATTGACCACACTTAGAGATATTTGTTTACCATGATATTTTATGTGATGATAGATATATATGTTAGGAACATTTCATATGAAGACAAGTAAGCTAGAAGACGTTTCTAAATAGGGGCAAATATTCGTTGAATAGAAGAGGTTCAAAAACGACACTGTTTGGTAAAATCTAGTTTTAAGAAAAATTGTCCACTCAAATTACTCCAAATACATTTTTAAGGAAAGATAACTCGAAAATCTAGCTCTAGACATAAAGCTTGACCTGAGGGTATGTTTCTTGAATTTTCTAAAAATCGGCAAAATGGACTTTTTTTCTGTTCGTTTGGCGTCAAAGCATATAAATTATGTTTCAAGTACTTGGACTTCATTTTGAGTTCTACCAAAAATTACACATGCTAAAAATAGTCTCATGAAGTTTTAGTAAAAATAGGTTTTGAAGAAGACACTTTTAAATTCACCAAAAAATTCAGGCATGAGAAGAAATGGTGCATTTTCTTAGTTTTTTTTCGGTAGACTTGTTCCTACTTTTGTTTAACTTATTTTTCGGTGTCATATATGTTATTTAAAGTCTTAAATCAGTATATTCCAGAGGTTATAATATTCACACATCCTCTTGATCAACCTATAGAAAGAAAATAAACACAAGGCGTCATTCCATACATAACAACAACGCTATATTCTATTCGATTATTTTTTAACCTTCTTGTTTCTTATCTTATTTATAGCTATTTAGATCATATTATTTGTTGTAGAGAGAGGTTAGAATAAAAGGTTAAAGTGAGTTGTAAGAGTTCTTACTTGGATATTCTTGATCAAGGATGAAAGAATTAAGCTTTAGCTAGACTTTCTTCCTTCCTTTTTTTCATTCTTTTTCTTTCTTCCTTCTTCTTCTTCCTCTTCTTCTTTCTTGGAGACTCTCTCTCTATTCTCTCCATTTTGGCCAAAAATTATAGGAGGACAAGGGTGGATTTGATCTTCTATTTATAGACTTAGAGGAAGAACTTGAGGTGTAATTTACTTAGGGTTTGTTTGATAATTAATTAGAATAAGTTTATGGACTTTTTCATGATTATAGCCTAATAGACTAGTGTATTGTCATTTGGCTAATGATGAAGAGTTTGGAAGATTTTAGATAATTAAAATTTTTTTAGCTAAAATTAAGCAGAAAAGTATCCAAGATACCCGGACAGATAGTTTGACACAAAAGGTGACTAGTGTATAAGACTTACTTAATTTTCTAGAGTTTAGATTTTATTTTAGAATTAATTTTGTAGAATATAAAAATATTAAAATTATCCAATACTGTTCCATTTATATTGAAAAAGTCCAAATGCAATATAAATTTGCATGTTCCCAAAGCAAATCCATCTAAAATACAAAATGTACACTTTTTGTTTTTTGTTTTGGCACAACACCCTATGTGGAGACTCCTCTTTTTTATTAAGTGATTTTTAAAATTAATAATTCTTGAATTTTGGATCAAAAGAATTAAATTTGAATTTTTCTTTTATTTTGAGTTGGGCTTAATCCATGGACTTTCTTTTTATTATTATTGGGCTTAATTTGCTAATTGGGCATTTAATTTAAGTTAGGCCATAATCTTTTCTTGAGTCTTTATTTTAGCTTTTGGCTTTGTTAAAATTTTGAGTTTCGTTAGAGTTTTAGTCCTCAACTCTTGTTGGGCCTAGGGTTGAACTTTCCTTTGATTATTTTTTTGGCTTTTGGTAACTTCTTAAACTAATCCTGGATTAGTCTTGCGCTTATCTTAAGTTTTAGGTTCAATTTCTAATAAATCGAATTGTTCTATTTCGAGTTAGAATTTTTGGCGTGCGCGTTACCTTGAGAACTACTTTTAGGATTTCGAGTTTTCGATTTATGTTAAGAATTCATTATTAGGGTTCTAATCCTGTTTTTAAAAATCCGAACCCTTCCATTAATTATATATAGTTGTTGTAATTAATTATATTGAAAGAAAATACTATCTTTCTATTTAATTAATTAATTTTTAAAAATAATAAGGTGTTTGGCAAAACTAATACTACTAGCTTTTAGCTTGATACCACTAATTTTAGTTACAAATTATATTCTATTTCAATATCTACTACTTTTGCTATAAAGTATAATTATTTTTTTTTAATTTTAGTTACAAAATATAATTTTTATTAAATACTCATAATTTTTGTTACAAGTTACAATTTATAGATTACTAGTTTTAGTAATTCCAAACACCACCAATTTAAAATTTTTTTTTTGAAAAATTATTTAAAACCAAATTTAATTTTTTTTTACAATAGACACAAAAATGTTACAAAAACAAAATTTTAAGCTCGTTACGCCGTAAATGTGTCACTCCGGCCAACGTTCTAGAGGTTGCTGGTTCCCGTGACTGGTTCTCTGCTTGATTCCTATCCGATGGAGGATTTGCAGAGAGCGCTATCAGCCGGAGGTTTAACCGTTTCAACTCTCCCAGGAAAGGGCCGATGCCTCTTCTCCAGCAGAGACTTCGCTCCAGGCATCTCATCTCTCTGTGTGTGTGTTTGTGTATTTTATTACTCAACTGTTTGATATTGATTGATTGTGAGATAATTTTCGTGTATTATCAGATTGAAATAGTTTAATTTTGAGCCTAGCTTTCGGGGCGCTATCCATTGAGAATTATTGTAAAGAGGACTCCAACTGCTTTAATTTTGGGTATCGTTGCGTTGTAATTTTCTATGCGTCTTTTATATGCTGTTAATGGAATGGGGTTTCACTGGACAGGGGTGATCATGAAACCTGTACGGTAGTGTTTGGTTATGTGGAATGATTTTGTACAACAATAGAATGATAATTCCCTTGGTTGGAGTTCCCATTCCCTTAAATGGAGAAACAGAGTGAGCCCGAGATGTCTAACAAGAAATGAGTGAGATATCCTGCCGGTGAGAATGCATACCTTTGCCTGTAATTGAGAATAATTTTGGCAAATTTTTGGCTCTGTAATTGAGAATGCATACCTTTGCCTTTGCCTTTGCCTTTGCCTGTTGATGGCTCTCATTTTATGGTGAGAATGGGATTTGACCCAAATCGGGTTATGTGCCCTGAGCTCGGGGGGCTAAACCTTAGGAGTCGCTCTGCTCGGCAATCATTGGCCGAGCTATCCAACATACTGAGTTCCTTTAGCCGGGCTATACTGTTGCCCAAATTTGGGCTTAAGCTCGCACGCTTGGCCTCCGGTGGTTGTCATCACAGCTCGGCCATACTTGGTGCATGGTTAACCTGGATGCCGAGCTATATACTTGTGAGCTGACGTGGCTTCCTGATCAGCCAGGTGAATACCCGACCTCCCTCACATTTGATACTCCAATAAACCAAGTACAACCTACTAGTTTTACAACATCTTGAAAAAAAGGTTGTCCTAGGTAGGTTCCAAAGTACTTTGAAGTTGGAAGTGTATGAGTTCCTCAACTTTATTCATACCTTAACCTGCATTTTCTTTTATGAAGTTGTAGAGTCGGGGTGGAGTCAATGGCGGATCCAGAAATTTAACTTAGAGGTGGCACCATTGTTTCCCAATTTCGGGCTCGCTTGGCTCGTCATCTAAAATTAGTTTTTAGCCTTTTGTTTTAAGTTCTAAGATATCTAACGATCACAAAAGGATTTTTGTATCTATACTAATAGCTTAAAATCACGTTTTAATTAAATGATCTTTTTACTTATTTATTTTAAAGTAAAAAAATGAAAGAAAAAACAATCTAAAGATACTTTTTTTTGGTGAGAAATTATCATTTTTTAAAATAAGATATTTCTAATTGAGATTTTTTTAAAAATGCTTTTTCATTATGTTTAAAATAAGTTCAAGAAAATCATCCCTCGTTGCGGCGACTGGTTCACCCATTACTTCTCACCTTCGTCTAACCACCAAGTATCTCTTGCCTCGCATCTTCGGTATATTTTAGAAAGTCTAAACTTTGGACTCTCTTTTTGCCTCATGGCTTTGTTCAGTTGTTAGGAAAATCATACGAGAAAGTAATTTACAAAAAATGTAAAGCGAACGAAAATAAAGGAAAAGGAAAATATAAAGGAATTAATTTCGGTTACCTATTTAGTTTGCAAGAAAGTTAATAGAAAATTCAATTTTTGACTTTCCTGCGATGCATAATTTTATACTTTTTATATGATTTGTTTTATCGAAAAATATTTTCCACAAGAAAAATGTTTTCCCGAGACTCATATGTTTTTGAATTAATTAAACAAATGTATAGGAAAATAAAACGGTTATTTTTTTATTTTTCCTTTCATTTGCTATTAAATGAACGAAACCCATGTGTTTTGCGATTTGTTATTTGTGAAAGAATGAATTGAATATGTTTTGGGAGACTTTACTAATACACAAACTCTCTTTAGCTTAATACACTCATAGGTACAAGTATTTATACATTTCGTACAAGTGTTCAATGCATCTAGTGGTATACGAAGAAGAAAAATATGTGCATTTAGAAGCTCCTTTTAAAAAAATGGACGGGGTCTTTAACGAATACAATAGATAAATTATTAAGGGTATATTTTTATTTATTATTATTATTTATAGGTAAAAGTGGGCATATCAAAACTTGATGGGGGAACATGCTCCTTTTGATTCTTCATTAGATCCGCCATTGGTGCAATAATCCAATGCCAAATAAGTTTATTTGGATTTCCTTTTTCTCCCCTTTGATTGCACTATTGTTGTAATGCATGCTTCGATGGGTGAAAGTAATCCCTTTAATTGATATATGCTTGAAAGCCTACAATGTAGAATGTTCGCACGGTTATTCAAAGGGTTTTGCCCGCTTTTCTAGGCCATCATTATCATAATTATTTGTTGGAATTGACACCAAGAAAACAATTAATTTTGTTTTATTTGTTTATTTTTTCTATATTCCAATTTGGACCCACGCGTCCACTGCATGGTGATGGCAACTTTATCACCATGCCAAGATTCACCACGGTTCAGAAACCCTTATACTTGTCCGAGATGTTTTACTTTAGACTTTAGAGGAATTTAAAGACATCAAACCAAACTTAGCTGTGGCTTTAATTGGCAAGAAAACTTTTGGTGTTTTTGGCTAAAAAGGTCAAAAAGCTTTATTTGTCCGTTTAATAAAAAAGCTAAAAAGATAAAAAGTCATATAAAACACACTAAACGTAGGGCACCCTGTTCAAACCTCCACCCATTTGAAAAGACAATAATACTTTTACTTGATAACTTATTTATTATCAATACTAATTATGTATAATTTTATATAATAAACTATATAAAAGAAAAATATTGTCTAATTTGAGCAAAAAGCAAAAATGTTAACCTTTTACCCAATCAACTAACTCCAAAAAAGTTAAAGAGTTAATTTAGCAAACATCCTACTTTCAACCCAAACAAGTTTTTTGTCTCAAAGAGCAAAGAAATGAAAAGATAGCTTTTAAGCTAATTACCAATTGGGCCCAAATTTCTTTCTGGTCCAGTGGAGGAATTTAACGACGTTAATAGCTAACTTTTAATCTAATTACCAATTAGGCCCAAATTACGTCCCAATCAATTGGGATTGGTGAATGTAGTGATGTTAATAGTTCAATCTTCGAATTGCAACTTTATTCTTCATATTAAAACCATGCATATGAACTAGCCTTGCTTAAATTCCCATGTATTTTTATCTCATGTCCACGTCCAAATCATTCATTTGCAAGCAATTTTCTGTGGTTATGGAATGTTAGCTTAGTGCACCTTATTTGCCATCATTTAATCTTATTTTTTGATGTAGCGAAAATATTACGAAAAGCTAGATAGCATTCTAGCAAATGAGATATATTGGAATCGATTAGAAACGTTGAATCCTCAAAGGTAGAGATAAAAACTATGAATATTATTGATGAAAAAGATGAATAGCCATTAGGCCTGCCTTCCTATTTATAATAAGAAAACAACCTATTTCTAGGAGGAGAATAATTCCTAATTTGGATGAGGAAAAGTTCCTAATTCCAATAAGGAATACTTCCTAACTTATCTAATTACTTGCAAATTAAGGATCATAATAAAAGGAAATAAAAGAATTAATAAGGTGCCAAAAAATAAATCCCATAGATAATAATCTCTTAAACTAATTATTTTCATAAACGAAATATTGTTAGCCACTCAATCTCTTCTGTGACTTTTCTCGATCCAATTGCTCTAAGAATTCGCGTGCCACTTGTTCTGCATCAATTCCCTCTACTTGTACAGAACTCGACCTCAAATTCAAATCTGGATAGTGGATAGAGCGGCTTCTTAGGATGATACTCGAATAGGCCAACTATGTTGAATGTCTTGGAAATCTTCATATTCTTGAGTAAATCAATCACATAGGTATTGTTACTAATCTTTGCCAATACCTTGTACGAACCATATTTTCTAGGCTTTAACTTATTATAAGTTTCTATTGGAAATCTCTCTTTGTACAGAAACACCATCACTGAATTTCCTTCCTTAAATACTTTGATGTGTCTGCGTTTATCGGCTGCTTCTTTATACTTTGTGTTGGTTTTTTCCAACTTTTGCTTCACTGCGTCCTGCACTGTTTGAGCTTGCATAGTCATGGTCTTAGCAGTAACACTCACATCTGGAACTCGTGTTAGTCGAACTAGATCCACTACATGTCTCGGAGGTGTCACGTATACTAAAGAGAAATGTGATTTCCAGTAGCACTATGAACTGCACTGTTATAGGCAAACTCGGCTTGTGGCAGAGCATAATCCCATTGTTTTGGCTTATCTCCATAGATACTGCGAATTAAGTTTCCTAGAGTCCGATTGGTTACATTTGTTTGACCATCCGTTTGAGAGTGTGCTGTCGAGCTGCGATTTAGTGACGTGTCAAACATCTTCCACAAGGTCACCCAAAAATAACTAAGGAACTTCATGTCTCGATCAAATGTAATTGACTGAGGAACTCTATGCAAACAGACCACCTCTTGAAAGAACAGTCGAGTTATATGAGAAGCATCTAACGTCTTTCGACAGGGAATGAATTGAGCCATCTTAGAAAACCTGTCAACAATCACAAACAAAGAATCGACTCCTTGTTGGGTACGAGGAAGCCCCAATACAAATCCATGGATAAATCCTCCCAAATATTGTTAGGAATAGGTAAAGGCATGTAGAGACCAGTATTTTGAGACTGACCCTTGGATACTTGACATGTGTAGTACTTTCTTACGAAGTTACCGACATCTCTCTTCAATTGAGGCAAAAAATATCGATCCTCTACGCTTGCCATAGTCTTGTCTCTCTCTAGATGCCCACTCAACCCTCTGCCATAAAGGTCTTGGATTAACTTTTCTTATAATAGTCCTAGGAATACAAAGCCGATTCTCTCTAAATAGGTGCCCATCAGTGACGTGAAAGTCACTAGTAGGTTGCTTCTCAACACACTTGAACTAGATTTCTTAGAAATCCTCATCATTGTGGCACAACTTTTTCAAAAAATCCAAGTCCACAATCTCATGGACTAATGTTACCAATAAATTACCTCGGCGGTTCAACGTATCTGCAACCCAGTTTAAAACCCCTGATTTGTGCCGAATAGTAAAAGGAAACTTCTAAAGAAAGGTAGACCATCGAATATGCATATTGTTCAGATGCTTCTGATTGTTAATAAACTTCAAAGTTTGATAGTTGTTATAAAGCACAAACTCTCTTTGTATCAAGCAGCACAAACTCTCTCTGTATCAAGCAGTGTTCCCAATACTTTAAGGGCACGAACCACTGCATAGAATTCCTAATCATATGTACTCCACTTCCGTCGAGCTTCACTTAGCTTCTCACTAAAGAAAGCTACTGGTTTTCTTTTTTTTTTTGGGACAGAACGGCCCCAATGCCTACATTTCTAAAATTTCCTAGTCAGCTCAACTCCTCACTTTTATTTACTCTATTATTTCATTGAGGATCTAGACGCATTGCATGATTTAACTTTAGGTCATGCTTATAATGTTTATTTATGGGATGCCATGACAAACGTATTTTTCAAGCTTTCCCGGTAAAATGCCTCATTTTCCCTCTTTTTGTTTTTTAATAACTACGTCCCTTCATTCTAAACCAAGATATGAAGTAGGTAAATTTTTAGCTATTGGATTTGACACATTTAGATTATGGAACATGTAGGGGTTTGATATGGGGCTCTGGCACGGTGATCATGGTGTAGGGTTTTGGATCCCATTGTTTAGAAGACCATTGCTAGACTAGGAAGTCGGTTCAGTGGTAGAATTGCTAGAGACTGTTTCTAATTTTTATGTCCAGTGGGATATAAAGGATTTTGTGGGGTGCCTTGCTATTCCTAATAGCTCATTCTCGGTGACATCCCTTAATAAGGGTCTTGTTGGCTTTGGCGATTGCAATTTTTCTTGAAAAGATGTGTGGTGTATGCTGCTAAGGTTCCTCCTAAAGTGGCATTTTTTCATGTGCTGCCACTAAATAAGCTATTCTCACGATTGACAACTTGAGAAGAAAGGGGCAAGTGTTTATTGAATAGTTTGCATGTGCGAAGGGGTAGGGGAATTGATGAACCACATGTTGCATTGCCTGGTGCCCTTCTAGATTTGGGGTCTAATTCTATCTATTTTTGGGGTTACTTAGCTGATGCCTAGCTCGGAAAAGTAACTTTTTGATTGCTGGTATAGTGGCTGCCCGAGTAGGAGTAAGAGGAAAGACTTGGAATGCTACATGGTGCATTTGGAGAAAGATGAATTGTGTAGATTTTTCAAGGGTGTAGAATGCTCTGCCCCAGTTTTGAAAGGGGTGTTTTCAACCCTATTTTTTAGCTGCATAGAGATTTTTTCAGTTTTTTTGGATTCTCTTATAAGAGTTTTTGGGGATTTGCACATCTCAGCCTTATAGTGGCCTCATGATGCAGCCAATATATGGAATTGTATTCTATTGGAATTGGAGTTTATTTACTTCCTTTATAGTAATATTTTGGATATTATATTATGTAGGATACTATTTTATTCACTTTTCAATTAATTAGGAATATGATTTTGTTTCCTTTAGTTAAGTATTCAAGTTTCCTCTTTTTATTAGGGTTTAGGCTTATAAATAAGATGACCTTTTGATGTATTGATTAGACATTGATAAATAAGTATTTGAGTTGATAATTTGTGTGGCTTTTCCCTCCCCTTTCTGTCTTCTTCCTTCTAATCTCTCTTCTTCTTTTCTTAATCCCAAATCTTTATTCTTCTAATCTATTGGTGCTATATCACCTCATTGTGTGATTTTTGTTTTTTTCTTTGTATACTCCGTGTATACATGATTGTGCCCTTTAAGCAGTATTAATGATAAGATTAAGGGACATGAATCAACACTCCAAAGTGCTGATTACCCCACCACCAAAGAAAAAGAAAGAATACAGAACCCTTGAAATGAATAAGGTAAGAGGAAACAACTGCAAGTTGGTCTTATCCTTCCTTTCTTTTATGGTATTTCTTTTTGCAGCCTAGGTTGTTATTTTGTACCTGCAATGCATTTTATTGTATTTACAAGTCTGATCCACAATAATTTGCCAACATTTTCTTTCAAGAAAGGTGTAGATCTTTTCTAGTGCCATGCATCTTTTGATGAAATTACCAAGTGACCTTTGACCCAGTGGTATGGGTGTTAGCCTCCCAAATGAGAGGTTGGGAATTCGAACCGTTTCAAGGAGTGGGAGTGGGAGTGGGAGTGGGAGTGGGAGTGTAAATATTTGTCGATCAGGAAAAAAAAAATTCTTTCGATGAAATTAGTGAGACTGTAAAGGCAACATTCTTCTCCCTCATTTTATATCTTTTTCTTAACTGCAAAATTCTTCCCAATTGTGTGGGACATAAGGCCTAGTTCGGTTTGGTTTGATTTGTAAAATTCTTTGATTCAATCATGTAATGGGAAAGCCAATTTGTGTTAAAAACAGAACTCAAGATTGGAAAAGAAATGTTGGACAGTAGGAGGTAAACCATGTTTTGATATGGTATATTTTTTCCCCACTTCTGGAATTTGTTAATGATTTTGGAAACACATGCAATATTTGATGATAAACTGTGCATTACTACATTTGAGCTAGATCTCATTGGTATATGCATGTGGAAAATTCAGCTGTGAACTATATACATCGTAATAGTTCTTATTTAACAGTTTTGAGAATACGATTATTGCAGAAAATATTACCATGATATTGCTTGCTTGAAACTCAAGTGGGAACTAACTAAGAAGAGCTGTTGTGTTTCCTCCCAATTGAGTTGGATTTACCTAAAAAGAGAGTAGATGTTAAGGATAAAAATCTGCAATAAGCACGCCTTATCTGAGAACAGTTCGAATTGTCATCTCTATAACATGGGGCTTATGTAATCCACCAATGTATCATAGCTTTTATCTCGAAGTCTGAAGGATGGTCTCCTTATTTCATAACGACCTCATATTTCAGTAATTCGTTTTTTAGTTTCATTCAATTTTTACCCAATCAACTTCTACATTACAGGAGATGTGATTTTAAATGAAGAACCTTATGTCTCTGTACCAAAAAGAGCTTTGATTGACTCAAGATGTGATTGGTGTTTCTCCACAAGTAACCTTAAAAAATGTTCGGCTTGTCAAGTTGTTTGGTACTGTGGGAGCACATGCCAGGTACACAAAGGTGATATATTGTATCACATACAGATAAATTGTTATTGTCCTTCACTTGATCCTTTTTCAGCTTATATTGGTGGAGTTCAGTATGTAAGTCCAAGTAAACGTTTTTGTTTCAGGATTCTAGCTGTCTCTAGCTTACATTCATTATTTTTAAAGTTTTATTTGGAAAAAAAATCCATCAAAGTGTTGGTATCTTTTTCCCAATGTTCTTTGTCCTTTAAGAAACAAAATTTCTGGCACAGACATTTATTGATTATAGCTTGGATGTTCTACTTTATAATTATTATAAATGACGTCTTTTGTGCTGAAAATAGATGTCTGGTTGCTTATGAGAGAATATTAACTTATGGGAACAACAATTCTTTTTCCTAATGCATAAAGAAACGAATGCCATAAATTTTGTCACAATACGGCTGATGGGCTCTTTTACAAGACAATAACTTAAAGAAGTTTCCAGTTGCACAATTTTTTTCAAAAGGTAAAAAAGTGACTTTTATTCTTATTTTGATATAATGACTGCATTGGTTATCATTTTCAGAAGTCAGATTGGAGGCTGCATCGTCTTGAATGTGGAGCTCTCTCAAAACTTGACAAGGATAGGCAAAAATCTCTTACTCCTTCTATACGGTTGATGGTGAAACTTTACCTCCGAAAGAAATTGCAAAGTGCCAAGGTAAATATCACTAACTAAAGAAAAGTGAGAAGATAAATATCCGAAATTTCTTCTTAGTTTCCTGTTAGGCGCTTTTGGTTTTAAAATATTTTGCCCTTTATCTTCCTTCTTGTAATTTCCATAGGGAAAACAAGACAAAAAAAGTTATAATCAAGAGCTTTTGCTGGCTATCAGGTCTACTTACACTGGATACCAAACTGCATGACTAGAAAGGAAAGCAATACTGTTGCATTGATATCTGTGGGCTGAGATTACGATCAGATTTGTGTATATTAATAAATATTTCCATGTCGTAGGCTAGATACCATCTATACTACATAAACTTGGGTACGAGTGTTGGGTGCGGGTGAGTATCTGGGGAGTGGGCACATGAAACTTCTAAACTGAGGATATGCGGACTCGGCTAAATAAAATCCAAAAATTAGATATGGGTATGTGGATAAGACAAAAAATGAGTCGAGGGGCAATCCACATGGAAATGTATTTATTAGTTTATACGTACCAACGTTTGTTTCCATCCTTAATAGTTTTGTTACACATTAGAACTATAAATTACAGATCTGATTTTTCACATATTGTCATCACTCTTTACTATTCATGATTGAGATCTAAGCGTGTTCAATAAAAAGTAGCCATACCTAATACATATTTTGTACCTGTGTTGGGTCGTATCGACACGGGTACTTTGCGAAAATTCGCAAATCCGTGTAACATAGGATACTATAAATAGGCCTGTGCTAATCGATGCTCTAACTCCCTCCAATTCCACTAATACTTAAAACTCCAGGCAGCATGCTGCTCGCAGAGTGCTACCTGGCCTTTTGAACCGGGGTGTTGCACTTATTACCGCATTAATGTTATTATGTTTGCATAGTATTCTCCTTCTCAACCCACAATGGTGGCCCAATGTTTAAGGGTTTCTGTGGGACAAACATTTGACTCTCATGGGCGACACCTGGGCTTAACCAATACACATCTTTTGGTAGTTATTGTGTATATTTTGGGTTTACCAATGTGTACATAGGATGTATGGGGTGGAGTCCCCCATTAAAAAGAAATATTCTCCATTTCCTACCCCTACCCCAACAAAATGAAAAAAACACAATATTCGCAAGAGAACAACTTATTCTCTCTGCTGGAGTCTAACCGTTGATTCCTCCCCCTCCAATTTATCAGTAAAATCGTAGATGTTCTGATTACGTATTTGTCAGAACATATATCTTTATATTTGCATGTATAAGCCAATAAATTGGCCATTAGATATGATGTGGTGCTTGACCACAAATTCATTGCCTGCAGCTCCACTAAGACTTAGTGATCAGCTTAGCAAGCTCTTTAGAGATGACTTGAAGTTTTGAAGTTTATAATTGATACGAAGTGCTTCTTCTCCTTCAAAGTGCTACTTCAAAGCAATTTAAATTAGGACAAGATTTCCCTATATTAGTTTTCTGACTTGGGCAATAACTTGTACAACTAAATTTAAGCTAAAGATTGCTCTTAATTATTAATCTTGATCGCTGACAGATTATCCCAACTACCACGACCGACAACTACAAACTAGTGGAAGCTTTGGTAATGCGTATCCTTGTATATTTTGGTCTTTGAGGTTTTCTGTTCAAAATTTTGTCAACAGGTTTTGGACTTTGTGTTTGCAATGTGCTTTCTGTAGTCTTTTCTTCCATCACTATATTTCTATTCTACAGTTCGGCTGTTCTGTTAACAATTTTTCATGAAGATATGTCCGACATCAATGAGAAGCAGTTGGTGTTGTACGCACAGATGGCTAATCTTGTCAACTTGATACTTCAGTTGCCTGGCATCAATATAAAAGAGATTGCTGAAAACTTTTCCAAGGTACTCTATTATAAAATGGGCCAAATTATTTTATCGTCCTTGTAATTTATTGATAGATAGTTGGAGTGCTCAGTTTTAGATAAAGAATAAATAAATCCTGTACGTGTACATAGCTCTATGAATACCCCCCCAGAGTAATTAATGTTACAATTTAAATGTTCTGGTTTGCTATGGCATGACTTAAAACTCAGTCTTAAGGCTCAGTTATGCTGTAAACTTTAGGCTATCATGGGAACTTACATGAAAAAACTATTATGAAAACTACATCGAACTGTCCAGTGATTATTACACCTACAGTTTGACATTTTTTATTCCCGTTCATGGAAACCCATTTTCTGTTTATCACACATACACTTGATGTCTCTCTTCAAATATCTCTGCCACAGAGGGTGATGAATTCTCATCTAACCTCTTCTCAAGTAATCTCAACTACATGCAGCTTGCGTGCAATGCACATACCATTTGTGACAGTGAATTGAGACCCCTGGGGACAGGACTGTATCCCGTTATTTCAATCATCAACCACAGGTAATTCCTTTAAGATTTTATTCTGATTTGCTTTTCCATTCCTCCTTGTTGACTTTGCTAAATGGTTTTGGTGCTGTAGCTGCTTGCCAAATTCTGCCCTAGTGTTTGAGGGAAGAACTGCAGTGATTCGTGCTGTGCAACATATACCCAAAGGAACTGAGGTAATATTTATCCTTTTAGCTATGTTGCTTGCTTTCTGTATAAGAATGACAGTTAATTGGAAAAAGAAAATACATTCCTGGTCATGTCTTTGGTAACTAACCAGTCTGTGCACATATTAATTATCGAATTTCCAGAAATTGATCCCCTCTGGAAGTTTTTTTTTTTTTAATTAACCTTGCCCTATTTGAGCTGAGAAATGGTTTCATTTCAGCTAACTGTTTTGATTGTCATTCTACAAAGGTCTCTACTTGTTTCTGGGGATCTCAGTATTCTCTTTTCTTTTCTTTTCATTTCTTTTCTTTTCTTTTCTTTTCTTTCTCCTCCTTATTTTTCCTTTTCCTGGTTAAGGGGAATAATTTAGTGCAGCCCTCAGTTACCTCTGCTGTGAACCTTTCCAGTAGTCAACCTTTTCCAATCAATGTTTGCGACATTTTGAATGAATTGGCTTTGTAATATATTGCTAACGTAAATTGATATTGGCATAATTCTAATCTATGGAATGTTTAAAAAGGTAGACAAACATATGTTCTACAACTATATCATATGCTGTGTTTAATTGTTAGCAACCTGAAACATGCAGTGTTCACTGCTCAATTCTGATCTCTGGCACAAAGTGTCTCCTTACGAGCCCATCAGTTACTGTGTCCCCTTCTTCTGCTCTTGCAGATGCAATATATCAGAGTATCATTGTATCTTAATGAAGAAAATGTGGAACTGATACTGGAATTTTTTTAATCAATTTTCTTTTGAGTTTCCTCTGGGTTCTGGTTTAACATCTTATTTAAAAAAAAAAATTAAAGTAACCACAGTCTCAGTTTGTTTGGTTTGATGAGAATGGGAAGCGAATCCTTTTATAGTTGGAAGTATCATAATCACAGTATTCTTTTTGGGAAAAAAGGTGAAACATTTTTTCAATATTCTTTGATACTGAGGGACATTATAAATAATGCAAAAAATCATGGATCTTATATGTATTGTATCATGATGGAGTATCACATCTTTAATTGGACAGTTGGGAATCTTTCTATTCCTTGCTTATTTGTTCCTGAGCTTTCTGTAAAAACTGTAGTGGGAGCTTAATATTACCTGGCTTCTACCTGGTACATCAGATAAATTAACATATTTTAAAACCACCCAAAAATGAATTCATACCTAAACTGTCCGCTTTTAGCCATAGCAAAGTGATCCATTCATTTTCTATTTTCTTCAATAAAGAATGAAGGGTTTATGGCTGCCTATTATGACTTGGCCAGCCTTTCACTTAAGTAATATGCTCCATACAACTTAACTGTCATCAGAATACTCCTTTTTTCCAATGTGTAGTGCAGTTTCTTGGCAACTTTATTGCCCTTGTCTCCTCAAAGATGAAACTGCCTCTGGAACTTGAACCATTACTTGTATTTGATCTGAACCAGCTGTTAGGACGCAAAGTGTGTAGATTTATACATCAGTTCCTTGTCACAAACTTGCCTATCATCCTATCCTGCAATTGTGTAAGCGTATTTGTAAGGAAAAAGTGAAGGCTTAATTTATGGCAGTCTCTCGAAATTGTGACCCAACTCGTCAATAAGCTGATCAATATAAATGAAAATTCATAATTTTTCTGGAAGAGTTGATTGAAAATGCCACATGTTGTTGAGGAATGGTAAAAGAGGGGTTGGATCATCCTCAGAAAATCCTTCTCAGGGTGTAAAGTTGGAAGTTGGGTTGCACACCAGTTAGACTCCAGAAAATCTCTGGAGTTTGGACTGCATTAGAATACTGAGCAATTACGTATAACCAAACCTTTTCTTACTAACTTGTCCTTTGCAAAATGAAAAGTTATGCTTTCTTTAAACAATTTTTACAGTATATATGTGTATGTATATTTTTCCTGTTTTCTGCTCTCTCTCTCTCTCTCTCTCTCTCTCTCTCTCTATCTATCTATCTATCTATTTTGGGCACATGTGCGCCGACTCTCTTTTTCCACCACACTCTAAAGTGAGGTTTAATTTAAATTCTTACTCTTTTATTATTTACTGTTTGTATTTGAAGGTGTTGATAAGCTACATAGAAACAGCTGGAAGCACTATGACTCGACAAAAGGCTCTCAAAGAACAGTACTTTTTCTCTTGCACTTGTCCCCGCTGTATAAAAGTGGTACCTCCTATATTGATTTGATCCTATAGGTTATAGAATACCATCATTTAACACTGAAACTACTCTTTGGATTTCTTCCTCTAAATTTAGCTAGTTTTGTGTCAAGGGCCAATTTGATGACATTCAAGAAAGTGCAATTTTTGAAGGTTACAGATGCAAGGATAATGGATGCAGTGGTTTCTTACTTCGTGATTTTGGTCGGTTTTTGGTGCATTTTTGTCTGTTTTGAGTGGGATTGTGTAAGTTCTCTTCAATCATTGCTGTTTGACTATGCAGTTGATAAAGGATTCATATGCCAACAATGCGGACTTGTTAGGGACAAAGAAGACATAAAGAACATTGCTAGTGAAATAAAGTTATTGTCAGAGAAAGCTTCCAAATCTCTTTCCTCAGGGTGTATCCTCTGATGTTTTTACTGAAAACTAGTATTTTCTAATGGCAACTTGATATGTTGATTAGTGATTACAAATAAGTAATTTTCCGTGAAAACTCTTATTTGTAGCCATCGCAACACTTCAAAATGAATATTTTTCTTGGTGAAAAGATTTCTAATTTTAGGCTCAAGTTTGTTTCACCGTAAAATATTTTACAACGAAAAATATTTTAATATAATTTTTTAAAAATTAATCTTTTTATTTTTATTTTTTGGTTGAAAAAAACTCTTAAAGGATAAATGAAAAATAAAAAAAATTGCCTTCCGACAACATTGGGCTTGAATCACAGAGCTTGAGCAACGTCTGCTCCTCTTTGTCCTTCAGAATGGATTGGATTTCGTCAGCTTGCAGGAGTGGAGCTTGATGTCGTCACCCTTGAATCTCTTGCGATCATGCCTACACTTCTATTGGTTGTGTAAAATAACTTACAAATTTTTTTTGAAAGTCAATTTTGTTATGATGTAATTTGTTTTTGTAGAAAAAATATTTTACAATACTTTTATCAAACCAAACCATGAAAAATGGGTAAAACAATTTACTAGAAAATATTTTATGTTAAAACAAGCAGGCCTTAAGGTGGGATTTTACTTACCCCCCTCTTCACTCCTGGAAGTTGCCTTCAACGGAGTTCAGATAATACAGAAGCCTGTGGTACATACAAGATGATTGAGAAACTACAGCAGATGCTGTGCCATCCTTTTTCAATCAATCTGATGCAGACTTGGGAAACCCTTTTGAAGGTAATCATGAGTGCCTTCTGTCCTTTTATTTTTTTCTTCCCCTTCCTGGAGTTTCATAGAATATCTGATGGAAGCTGCTTAAGGTGTTATCTTAAGTAATTATTTTTATGTTGAGAATTATGCTGCCCAAACTTGCCAACATTTGTGCCTTTCTATAAGTAGTGTTAGAGGTAATATTTTAATTTTAGTTTTTCACCGACGACTTAGTTTAAAACTTGTTCATTTCTGGTTCCTCGAGTCTCGTCTATATAAAAGTTGCTTATTTGATGTGCCTGTTTTCTCTAGATTTGGGGAGTATACCAGGGGTTGTGTCTCCTTACTGTATGGAAATTTTAACAGTAGTCTTAGGGTTACATTAGAAATAAGTCCATCTTCTTCTTACAGAGCATGCAATGAGTGCGCTCACTGTCTAGTACAAGATCATTTCAGAAAAGAACTATTATTATTATTATTTTTTTTTGTAGCCACTCGCAAGTTTTCTACATCAGCATATAGCTTATTTAATATATTGAGGTTCTTTTACGAGTTTGACGAATGAAATCTATGCATCTTTTAGTTATCGATGGAGCTGCAAGATTGGAAGGAGGCTCTTGCGTATTGCAGATCAACTATTCCAGTTTATCAGAGTATGTTATCTTTCAGCTTATCTTCTCAGTTGGAGATTTATCAAAGTTCTGTTACTATTGTGACTAGCTGCTACTTTGATTGGTGTGTTCAGGGTTAAAAGTCATGATATTATGGCAACAAATAAAGTGAAGTTCTTACTGTAAAATCTCTGTGCTTACTAACTAATGACTAATAATAAGTAGGCAGTTATGTTTCTATTTCAATGCAGAATGACAATGACAATATACAAGATAGGTGGAAAAGTTGTGATACTTAGCTTGATCCATGAAAAGTACAGGATATGTAACAACTGTTTCTTCTGCTATTGGATATAGTGTATATTAATTTCCATTTTTGCTAAATCGTTATTGTTGATTAAAGCTCCACTTTTTGGGATGCCATTTGGTGGTTGGTTGTAAATATGGATACATTTTTTTAATGCACCGGGATGAGGTGTAGAACTCAATGACACAGCAAATGGAAAAATATGAAACACAACATCCAATGCAAAGATAAGACTCAGTGACGTGTAGGCAAGTCTTCTGACATCAAGGATTGACGGTCTTCTCCGGTAGGGAATCCTAGTTGTTGGCATCACGAGTTGGGGGATAGTTGGAGGGCTTTCTCCGGAGGCTTCCAGCCTGTTGCAACCTTTTGTTTCCATCATTACAAAACGTTATTACCAGAAAATGGGAGAAAAAAAGATAAATGAAAGAAAAGGTTATTTCGATAACATCACTTCTCAAACCCCTGGATGGTTGTATGTATTCACCCTTTTCCTATTTAGCATGTTAGGTTTAACTAAACAAGAAAAACTGAACCCTTGGAACCTTCTTTGACCCCAAGATGTGGAGTCGAAGATGAGGTGCCAAATGACACCATTGATAAGAACTCTTGAGAGTCATCAGGGTGTTATCCCAGGCGTACTTTTGATCTGTTGAGTGCAAATTGTCGTAGTTGTGCATAAAAAAAACCAGCCTAATAGGCAAAAATACATACATACATATATATATGAATGTATGTATGTATCATTGAAAAAAAAAAGTACTCATGGAATTCTCACACAAACAACTACTCTTTTAAATAGACATCTGGCAGGGAAAAAAGATTGATGAATATGTACCATTTTAAAATTCGGGTAGTTCTCAACAAAGTTTGTTTCATTTGAATCAAGAGGCATGGCTTCTCTAGATACTGTGGGGACAAAAGCTTTTTGTTGTTTAGTGAAAGTAACAAAGAGGAAAGAAACACCTATGAGTTGTGACTATAAGGGGTATATGTTAAGTTAAGGGTATTATTGTACTTTTAGTGTTTTATTGATCGTATTATAAATAATAAGGAATAGGGTAGAAATCCTAAGTTTTGTGCTCTCATTCATTGTTCTTCTCAATCTCTCTCTTCCTCCTTTTCTCTTTCACACTTTTCAATAATTCTAAC
>JAOTRH010000027.1:9921153-9946234 GCA_034768845.1 Heliamphora exappendiculata
AAGTTCCAAGTTTTAATCACCAACTAATATTCCGACGTCATCATAAAACACAGCATTTCGTAAGATAGATCAAAAGTCTTAAAATTAAGTTAAACTTTCTATTTTTCATTCAAAAACTTAGGGTTCCTTAGAATTTCATTGAATTTCGATAAAATCAATGCAAATCAATGTAAAACACCCAAATTAGTCTAAATCCTACCTGATTTGAGCTGCCAGCCTTGAAATTTTGCCCAATTTCAGAATCCCTAGATTCAGCCAGGTCTAGTTCGTGCTCCACGAAGCTTCGAATGCACCCCTCCGGTTGATTACACTTTGGTTCTTGTCTAGTGGCCTCCCAATTCAATAATCAATAAAAGAAAATTAGTACAAAGAGAGGATCAGATGGATGACATAGAACAAAGGAGAAAACTTTACCGCGGCTTCTAGAAAATCTTGATTCTTGGTGGTCGGGTTGCAAAATCTCCAATTCGGAGGTTCAATTGCCGAAAAGGCCTGAGGAAGCTTGAACTCCAACAATGGCGGTATGGAGATGAAGAGACAAGGACAGGGGGCGTCTGTGGGGGAGGTAAGGAAAAACGAAAACAACGAGGGAAGTCGGCAACTGGTTGGTGGTTGACGACGCTGACGGTGGTCGGAGTGGCGGGACACGGCGGTGGTGGATGGTTGCGCGTTGCGCACGCCTGGGTTCTCTCTCGGTTCCCTCTATGTTTCGTCTCTCCCCCTCTCTCTATTTTCTAGCTCTCCCTCTCCATCTCTCGATCTCTCTTCTTCTTCTTTTTTTTGTACAATTAATCTTGAACCTTTATGTAGATATATACATATATATTAAAAGCTCACTTCATTTAAAATCTTCCAAGCTCTCGAATTAATTTAAATTACAAAGAAATTATAATTTCCATCGTCGTGAAATACATTCACAAGTTTATATCCCAGACTCTCAACACATGTCAACCCCACAGAACATGTAATGTGAATTGTCTTTGTGGATTTAATTATGTTACAAAAATTAATTAAAATAAAACAGACCGAGTCTCCACAGAAAAGAACATTAAGCTAAAAGAAAATAAAAATGGAACATTAAATTAATATTACAAGAAAAGAAAATAGAAATGAAATAGAGTGCTAGTAAAATAAATTAGACCAACTTAAGAAAAAGGAAAATGAATGCTAGAACATTAGATTAACATAAAAAGAAAAGAAAAAGAAATTTAAAATAGATGCTAATAAAAAAAATTAAACTAATGCTAGTAAAACAAAAGAGATTAAAAATAACTATTTAACTTTAAATGTGAAATGTAGCATTGATTACTACATTTACATAAGTGTAAGTGTATTATTATAACAATCAACAATATTAATTAGTTGTAATTGTATGAATATTTTAGTACTAAATTGATGAAACAATAAAAATGAGAAAAGGAAAGGCAATGTGCTTAGTGTGAAATGTAGGAAAAATAACAACTAAGGAAGTAAAAAAAATAGCTAAATTACATAAAATAAACAAGATTAGCTAGGTAAATGCAAGAGATATATGAATTGAGATTAAATGTAACCCGCTTACCCCAAAAGAGAGAGAGAATGGAGTTTAGAAGAATCGGAGATCTAAACGAGGTACTTGAATTGTAGAATCCTCAAATTGGAGAATGTGCTTCAATCCTCGGATTGCGATTCCAAGTTAGGGCTTCAAATGTAGGTATTGGAGGTTTGAGACTTGGTATTTTGGCAGGGTTTTGACGTCGGGACTCGAAATTGCTCAGCGTCTCGACAGAGCTTTACTCTCAAAACCTCTCTCAAATTTTGTCCTTAAAAATGTACCAGAGGTACGGTATTTATAGAGTTTTTCAACCAATGAGATGTTGACACATTTTTAGACACGTCAGGCCATTCGGAGTTGGTGGCCGCCACAATGTGAGTTGGCGGTCGCCATGTTGGAAAATGTTCCACAACGTTCTATTGGCGGTCGTCATAATGAACATGGCAGTCGCCACATCTGGTAATGACTTGGGCAACAAGTTATCTACTGTTTGGTACAACTTCATTGGTTTTGAAGGTTTCTGAAGGTTTTTGATGGTTAGGTTCAATTACCGAGCTTGGATCACTTCCCGAGGATCAAGCTAGAGCACATTCTAGCTATTTTCATCATCGAATTCACCTAAGATTGGTGGGGTCAAATTGGGGTGTCTACAATGGTTCGGGGACAGACGCCTCTTTATATAGGTGTTAAGATTTTTGTCGACACAAATTGCAATTGGTGTCGACACTTTTCTTCAGAAGTGTGGGTATCGAAAACAGGAAATGATGTTGACACATTTTTCATTTGGTGTCGACACATTCGGCCATTTGGGTCGATCCAGTATATCTTGGTGTCGACACAAATTTATCGAGAGTTAGGGAGCCAATTGGTGTCGACACTGAATAAAAAGGGGTCAACACGTTTTCTCGCAGTGCCACTTCCATACAGTTTTGAGTTAACACTACACACATTTGTGTCGACACTTTTTCAAGTTGTGTCGACACTTTTTCACATTCAAGAAAGAACATCAACCACTTTGAAATGCAATAAAAAACATAGTTAGTATGACATATAAATCATCAATTAGGAGCACATAACATACCAAGTTCTCTTCTTATATAGCATATTCTTTCTTCAGTCAAAGGTTTTATGAAAATGTCAGCTAACTGGAAATCGGTGCCTACAAATTCAAGTTCAATGTTTTCTTTTTGCACATGATTTCTTATAAAATGATGTCTAATCTCTATGTCCTTTGTTCCTAAGTGTTGTATAGGATTCTTGGATATATTGATTGCACTAGTGGTATCACATTTGATAGGGAATAAGATCTAGGTGAAAACCATAGTCTTCTAATTATTGTTTCATCCATAAAACTTGTGCACAACAGCTTCCAGCTGCAATATACTCAGCCTCGACTGTAGACAAGGCTACTGAGTTTTGCTTTTTACTAAACCAAGAGATTAGTGAGTGTCCTAGGAATTAATAAGTACCACTTGTACTTTTCCTATCTACTTTGCATCATGCAAAATTAGCATCCGAATAGCCAAATAACTCAAAGGCTATTCCTCTATGGTAAAATAATCCTGGATTTTGTGTTCCTAAGAGGTATCTAAGGATGCGCTTAACAGTGGTCACATGTGATTCCTATGGATTAGATTGAAATCTAGCACACATGCATACACTAAACATAATATCAGGCCTACTAGCAGTTAAATATAAGAGGGATCTGATCATACCTCTATAACGCTTTTCATCCACTGCTATGCCGTCTTCATCTTTATCAAGTTTCATTGTAGGACACTTTGGAGTTCCCATAGGCTTTGCTTTGAGCATGTCAAACCTCCTCAATATGTCCCTCGTGTACTTAGCTTGATTGATGTAGATTCTTTCTTAAGTTTGTTTGATTTGGAGTCCTAAGAAGTAGTTGAGCTCACTCATCATGCTCATTTCGAATTCTCCCTGCATCCACTTAGCAAAGTCCTTACAAAGAGATTCGTTAGTTGCACAAAAAATTAGATCATCTACATAAATTTGTACAACTAGTATGTCACTTCCTTGAAACTTGATAAAAAAATATGGTATCTATTTTTCCTCTTAAAAATTCATTTTCAATCAAGAATTTGCTAAGCCTTTCATACCAAGCTCTTGGTGTTTGCTTTAAACCATAGAGAGCTTTGGTGAGTTTGTAAACATAGTTTGGAAAATCTAGATTTTCAAAGGTAGGAGGTTGTTTCACATAAACTTCCTCAGAGATAAAATCATTTTAAAAGGCACTTTTGACATCCATTTGATAGAGTTTGAAATTTTTAATGCATATAAAAGAAATCAACATCCTAATGGCTTCAAGCCTAGCCACATGAGCAAAAGTCTCATTAAAATCAATGCCTTCTTCTTGATTGTAACCTTGGGCTACCAATCAAGCTTTGTTCCTAAGAACTACTCTATTCTCATCTATTTTATTTCTAAAAACCTATTTTGTACCAATAATGGAGTGTTTCTTAGGTCTTGGAACTAAAATTCAAACTTTATTTCTTTCAAATTGGTTTAGCTCTTCTTGCATAGCCAAGATCTAAAATTCATCATTTTTGGCTTCCTTAAAATATTTTGGTTCAGTCTGGGAAAGGAATGCTAAATTACAACAAACATAATGTAGAGAGGAACGAGTTTTGATACCTTGAGATGGATCACCAATGATTAGATCTTTTGGGTGACCATAAGCATACCTCCACTCTTTAGGTAAATCTAATTTTTTTGAATTTTCAGATTATGCTATATGTTGGATTACATTTTGTTCTGGATTTGAAGTTTTCTCTTGATTTGGTGCTTCTTTTTCCTTGATAAAGATATCTTCCATACATTTTTTTTTATGTCTACAAGATTATCTTCACAGAAATCTTTTGAAAAACCAAGGTTAGCTTCATCAAAAATAACATGTACAGATTCTTTAACAACTAGGGTCCTTTTGTTGAAAACTCTATATACTTTGCTAGATATAAAATATTCTAAAAAAATACCTTTATTAGATTTTGCGTCGAACTTGTCTAAAAGTCCTTTGTTGTTGTTTAAAACAAAATATTTGCATCTAAAGGTGCAAAAATAACTGATGTTAGGTTTTCTTCCATTCTATAGCTCATATGGGATTTTCTTGAGAGAAGCTCTTATTATAGCTATGTTTACGATAAAACAAGCGGTATTGACAACCTCGGCCCAAAAGTATCTTGGTAGATTATTTTCACAGAGCATGGTTCTAGCTATTTCTTCCAATGTCCTATTCTTCCTCTCAATAACTCTATTTTGTTGAGGGATTCTAGGAGTAGAGAAATTATGGTTAATACAATTTTCATCATAAAACTTTTCAAAATCTTTATTTTTAAATTCTCTACCATGATCACTTTGGATACTTGTGACTTTAAAACCCTTTTCATTTTGAACTCTCTGAGATAATTTTGTAAAAGAGGTAAAGGCTTCATCCTTATGAACTAAGAATAGTACCCAAGTGTATCTAGTAAAGTCATCTACAATAACAAATGCATATCTCTTGCTTCCAAGGCTTAAAGTTCTTGTTGGACCAAATAAGCCCATGTGCAATAGTTGTAATGGCCTAGAAGTTGAAATCTCATTTTTAGAATAAAAAAAACTTCTAATTTGTTTGCCTAGTTGACATGCATCACATACTTTGTCTTTTTCGAATTTGATTTGGGGTAACCCTATCACCAATTGCTCTTTTAAAAGTTTATAAATTAAATTTATGTGTGCATGTCCAAGCCTTCTATGCCATAACCAACTATTATCACTCAAAGCGGTTAAGCACTTGGTGTCATTCTTAGAAAGATCATTTAGAGTAAATGTATAAGTATTTTCATGCCTATGACCTTCAAGAATAATTTTGTTGTTGGTTAAATATTCAATAACACACTTAGCATGATCACACACGACTTTGTAGCCTTTGTCACAAAATTGGCTTATGCTAAGAATGCTATGTTTTAATCCATCAACAAGTAAAATATTTTCAATAGAAGGGAAATTTTTTTTACCAATGTAGCAAATTCTTATGATTTTTCCTTTGTTATTGTCTCTAAAAGTCACAAATCCACCATCTTTTGGCTTGAGAGATGCAAACATTGATTTGTCGCATGTCATGTGTCGTGAGCAAGCACTATCGAGGTACCACATCCCCACCTTAAATGAGGATTTGAGACATATCTGCAAGAAGAATCAATTTTTGATCTTTGGTACCCAAACTTTCTTTGGTCCTTTGATATTAGTTCCTTGAGGATGTGTTTCTTTAAGAACCCATGCCTTTTTGACAGAAACATTAGGAGATTTTCTATATGGGCAGTGTGTGACAACGTGTCCATTTTCATAACAATGAAAATAGGTGGTATTTGAGTAATTTGATGATGCTTTGACAAAAAAGTTTCTTAAAAATGTTTATTTCTTCTTGGGCTTATAACCAATTCCAGATTTGTCAAAAACACATTTTTGCATTCCAAGAAGTTTATCCAAATTTTTCTTTCCTTGAGTAAACTTGTAGACAATTTTTGTAAGATCTTTAACTTTTTCATTTAAAATCTTCTTTTCACTTTTCAGATCGAAGACTTGTTTTGTCAAAACAGATTTTTCACTTTTTAAAGTCTCTATTTCAGTTGAGAAGGAAAGAACTAATTTTTTAAAAATGAAATTCTTAGCACCTAATTTTCTTGATTCATCATGCAAATCTTCAAAAGCATTTTGCAATTCTTCTAAAGAAAAAAGGTCAGGAGTTACCTCATCATCTTCTCTAGCCATTAGACATAGATTGGCAACTTCATTTTCTTCCTTTTCATCCTCAGAGCTTCTATCATCGCTTTCGCCCCAAGCAGCTATCATGGCTTTCTTGAAGCCCTTCTTGAATTGCTTCTTGAGCTGAGGGCATTCAGTTTTGACGTGCCCATGCTTCTTACATTCGTAACTGATTATCTCATCCTTCTTGTGATCTGCTTTAATTCTAATGGAATCACCTTTGAACTTGTTTAGCTCTCCATTGTATCCTTCATTCTTGAAGAATTTCCATCTTTCTTGTTTCTTATTTCTAAGAAACTTCTTGAACTTCTTTGTGATGAGAGCCATGTCTTCATTCTCATCACAGAGAACTCTTCTTCAGATTCTTCCTCATGAGTTGAAGACTTGAAGGCAATGCCTTTCTTCTTTTTATTGTCTTGCTCATCATCCATCTTGATGTTCATCTCATGGGTCATGAGAGAACCAAGAAGTTCTTCTAAGCTGAGCCTGTTCAGGTCCTTAGCTTCCCAACTCTTTGGTATACACTTAAGAATTTTTTTGATCATTTCTGCATTAGTGTAATTCTTGCCAAGAGATTTTAATCCATTTATAATATTAGTGAAGCGAGTAAACATATTAGAAATTATTTCATCATGCTTCATTTTGAATAATTCATAATTATGAATAAGCAGACTAATTTTTGACTCTTTCACTTGATTGCTACCCTCATGGATAACTTCGAGTATATCCAAAATTTCTTTAGCGGTGTCACAAGTTGAGGTCCTATTGAACTCGTTTGGGTCAATTGAGCAGTAAAAGAGATTCATGGCTTTAGCATTTTTTTGTATATCCCTTATGTCAGTTTCAGTCTATTCGGCCTCAGGTTTAGGGACAGCAGCCCCTTCAACAGTTTTGATCGGTCTTTTGGGTCCATTTATGACAACCAGCAAAAGGTCGTAATCTACGATTTGAATGTAGATTCTCATTCTAGCCTTTCAATAGTTATAGTTTGTTCTATTGAACAAAGGAGGTCTATTGGTCGATTGACCATCGGATTGAATAGGTCCAATGCTAATAGTTGCCATATGAAACTCTTAGACTGTTAAGTCAAAGACAAGAGCCCAAGCTCTTATACCAATTGTTAGATCTAGGCAATCCAAGAGGAGGACGGATGAATTGGGTCTTTAAAAAACATAATTTAAAAATATTTTTCAAAAATCTTTTAATATTGCAATAAGGCAAGATAAGCAAATATAAAATCAATGCAAATATTAAAAGATGAGGGATAGAGAGATAAAACCAAATACCAGAGATTTATAGTGGTTTCGTTTTATCCTAGCCTACGTCCACTTCTCAAGATCTCCCTTAAGTATTTTCACTTTTCAGAATACTTTACGAGCGTATTCCAAGCCTTTACAATCTTCAAGGCTTCGCTTGAATGATCTGAATATTTACGGACACATTCACAAGCCTATTTTAGCTTCAATAAGATCCTATGAAAACAAGCCCCTATTTTCTTCTAATTTCTCTTGAACTCTTCTTGGATGAGTTTCACTCACTCAATCAAAGAAAAAATGGTGACTCACCCTTGATTACAATAAATGAAGAGTATTAATGATGAACTCTCACTCTCTTTACAGAAATAATTTGCAATAAATGAAAAGGTAAAGAGAAATGAGGAACAAGAATAGGAGTTACAGCAACAAATGTGAGCTTGAGATTTCTTAGATTGATTTGAGCAATAGAATAGTGAATGAAAGTCTCCAACCTTCTTAAATGCTGAGAAGTTACTCCTTATACATGTTTTTGTGCATTCATGACCATTGGAGGTAGGTGGGATCAATAAATGCCAAAAATCTAACCGTTGAGATCTACTGTAATTTTAATTTTCGTCGCTGGTGTCGACACAAAGTGTCTAGGGCAAGGATCTTTAAGTGGTTGAGTCGACACGAATTTTCTGAGGGGTCAACACAATTTCTGTATTCTACCTTCCAACATTCTAGTGTTGACACATTTGAATATGGTGTCGACTCATTTAAAACTTCAACATTCTGAGGGACCATTTTGTGTCGACTTAACTTGCCTTCGGTGTTGACACTAAATTTTTGTAGGAAACCTCGGTTCTTTTGTATCGACTCATCTTCAGTTGGTTTCGACTCAAATGAAAACCTCAAAATCCAAGAGGAGGCGCTTTGTGTCAACTCATGTCTTCTTCGGTGTCGACACTAAATTTTGCAGGCAGCCTCGGGACTTTTGTGTCGACTTAAAAAGTACCTCAAAATCTACAGGTGGCCTCGGTTGTTTTGTGTCGACACAATTTCTATTTGTGTTGACCCAAACATCTGGATACTAGAAGTGAGGATCACTTTTGTGTCGAGTCAAATTGAGTCCTGAAAGCTTCGGCTATTTTGTGTTGACACAAAACTTATTTGTGTCGACACTAACAGAGATGTGAGACCCTGACCTGTTTTCTTTTTTTTGGCATTTTTGGACGCGCGATACGTGTTTTCGTTTGAGTATGTTTTTACTACTTTTGATGTGTGATCGGGTTTACATATCCATGCAGGGTAGGTTCTCGGGGCCGTGGGCCGTTGTGGTGTGAATTTCAAAAAATTTTAAATAAAGATATTTTGGAGGCCTATAAATATCTGGAGTTAGATATTTTCATTAAGATACTTTCCAAAACTTCTCCAATAAGCTTTTTATTTTCTCTTTGCCTCCTCTCTATGTTCTCGGGGGCCCGGGGCTCGATTTTCAATGATTCAACAGCAGATCCTTGCCTTTGGCATAGTGGACTACGCAACCATTCGGTCAGAATTCCATTCAAGCAACGCTCAATTTTGCACGTGGATCGAAATATTGAATTTTGAACTCACCAAGGTAGGATTCTAGACCTGTATATTTTATAAGGGTGCTATGTGTAATCGGGTGTGTTTTCACCAGACGGATAGTTGTAGATCTAATTTTCTGTAAAGTTAGATTTTTAGGTTAAAAATCGATTTTTTGTCAATTTCGTGGGTGAAATCAGGTGTCGGGAGTTTCTTTTGAGGTCTTAGTGTTAGGCTTGGGTGTATATATGTTTGAGGGTGTTGAAAATGGAGTTTCGAGGCTTCGATATAAGGTTTGGAAGGCTAACCCGTAGCTTTAAAATGGTTTCTGGGTGAGTTCGGTTGATTGAACTCATAGGTTCAGTCGACTGGATCATGTTCTTGAGTTCGGTCGACTAGACCGTGGGGTTCGATCGACTAAACCGTGCCTTGAGGCATTTTTATGATTTTTCAGTGTGTTGTTCGGTCGACTAGATCGTGGGGTTTGGTTGTTTATGGGTGTTTTATGTGGTCTAGAGTTTGAGGAGTAATAACTTGGTATCAGAGCTCTAGGTTCGAATACCTAATAGCCGTGGAAAGAGGTTACATTATCGTGTGAGGATGATTGTGTGTGCTTGGTTGCATGTGGTTAGATGTTTTGGTAACATGAATGTGATAGCATGCGGGTCGTACGTGAATGATGTGTATATGTGAGCATGGAGGTTGAATCTTAGGAGTGATAGTCCTGCCTTTGGGCGTCTGGGTTAACAAACTTGGGAGCCAAGTTAGAAACACGTTTAGCTGACGTGATTTCTAACATGGAATCTGAGTAGGTTATCCAGATTAACGTGTCATTCTTGTTGGTTCTCCTTGGTATGTGGGGTTGTTTAGCATGAACCTATGTGACTATGTGTTAGCATGCTTATGTGGTTAAGCGTTTACGTTCATGCTATGTGCTGCATCTTATGTGTTGTTTTGCTTTCATATAGACGCGATATATGCGAGATGAGGGCGAGGTCGTGGCCGTGCTGTTGGCCAAGGGGATGTTCCTTTCCCTGATGCTGGGGATGCCAATGCTCCCCTCAGACTGATGGATGCGACAGAGTTGTTGCGTGTGCTGGCGGGTTCTATCCAGCAGTTAGTTAGAGGTGAGATTGCTAGAGAGAGAGAGGGAGTGCCAGAGGCGAGGGCTACAGTAGCGATGCGGGAGTTCGGACGCATGGATCCGCCTACCTTTGCTGGGGACCCTGATTCTATTGTGACGATGGAGTGGCTAGAGTTGGCGATGCGAATCCTCGACACCTTGCAGATTGTGGAGGATGAGTTGCGGATTTCATTTTCCACCTTTCAGTTGAGGGGCGCTGCTCACGCGTGGTGGAAATATGCTAGGACCATTGTTAGAGGCACATGGGCAGCATTTACAGGAGTGTTTCTGGAGAAATACTTTTTGATTTACAGAGGGCTTTGTACAGGGAGGAGTTCTACACTCTTACCCAGGGGGGCATGAACATCATGCAGTATGAGGCCAGGTTTACGAGTTTGTCCCGGTTTGCTCCAAAGTTGGTGAGCACAGACGAGCTGTGTTCCATGAGGTTTGAGTGGGGCTTGAGGACAGCGATCAGGGAGCGTGTGGTTGCGTTGGGACTTTGGGTGTTCTCGGAGATGGTGGAGGTAGCAGCGAGGGTGGAGAACACCATGACTGAGATTCGGGCTTCCAAGGAGGCCAGGACACCACAGAGTGGGACAGAGGTGCAGACAGGCAGGCATTCTAGTAAGAGGCAGAGGTCCTTTGGTACCAGTTTTCATCTATCTGGGTTACTGCAACAGTTTTCTACACCAGCTCCATCAGTGGCTTCATTTGGGAGGCCAGAGCAGAGGGAGGTCACATGTTTCTGATGTAGGCAGTCAGGGTATCATGTGTCAGATTGTCCGCAGCCGAGGTAGTACCAGGATTCACGGTTGAGGCAGTCTCAGAGTTCCATACCAGAACAGTCGCAGGGGACAGAGCTACCGATTTTCTATGGATGCGGTCATACGGGACATATTCGCAGGAATTATCCTCAGGGAGGCAATGCACCGAGTAGGGAAGACACACCAATGGGTTCGTATGTGCCGGGTTCATCTAAGTACCGACATCAGCCTTCTACAGTTCAGGTTTCCCGAGTGACAGACAAGGGAACGTCAGTTCAGGCGGTGCGACAGCTGACAACGCCAAGTACTGGTGGACAGGACAGGATGGGGTTGCCCCGAGCGTATTCTCTTATAGCTCCCAGTTCATCTAGGGCACCGGTCGTGCCGGAGGATGTAGATATGCCTTCAGTGAGCAGAGGTACTTTTTGAGTGTGCAGGCTTTGGGCTACTTTTTTTGTTGTATCTGTTTGGGAGTTGGTGATGAACTCTGTGGGTGGTATGCTATGTTGAGGTAGTGGCTGGTGATGATGTGAGGTTGGGGTGAGTTGTAGATCCCGTGTCTTTGAGATAGCTGGCCATTGTTTAGGCTGCCCGACCTTATTTGACTATATCCTAGAAATGGTTTGGCTAACCATCTCATATACCTGTGTCGATTATGATCAATGTGGTGGTTTCTTTTGACATTGAGTTGAATTTCAGGGGCGAAATTCCTTTAAGGGGGGTAGAGTTGTGATACCCTGACCCGTTTTCTTTTTTTTGGCATTTTTGGACGTGCGTTACGTGTTTTTGTTTGAGCATATTTTTACTACTTTTGATGCATGATCGGACTTAGATATGCATGCGGGGTAGGTTCCCGGGGCCATGGGCTATTGTGCTGCGAATTTCGAAAAATTTTAAAAAAAGATATTTTGGAGGCCTATAAATAGCTGGAGTTAGATATTTTCATAAAGATATTTTTCAAAATTTTTCCAACAAGCTTTATGTTTTCTCTCTACCTTCTCTCTAAATTCTCAGGGGCCCGGGGCTCGGTTTTCAACGATCCAACAGCGGATCTTTGCCTTTGGTACAGTGGGCTACGCAACCATCTGGTTAGAATTCTATTTTGACAAAGCTCAGTTTTGCACGTGGATCGAGACGTCGAGTCTTTAACTCACTGAGGTAGGATTCTAGACCTGTATGTTTTATAAGGATGCTATGTGTAATCAGGTGTGTTTTCACCGAAAAGATAATTGTAGATCTGATTTTCTGTAAAGTTGGATTTTTGGGTTAACAACTGGTTTTTTATCGATTTCATGGATGAAATCGGGTGTCAGGAGTTTCTTTTGAGGTCTTAGTGTTAGGCCTGGGTATATGTATGTTTGTGGGTGTTGAAAATAGAGTTTTGAGGCATCAATATGAGGTTTGGAGGGCTGACTTGTAGCTTAAAAACGGTTTCTGGATGAGTTCGGTCGACTAAACTCATAGGTTCAGTCGACTGGATCATAGTTCTTGAGTTCGGTCGACTGGACCGTGGGGTTCGGCCGATTGAACCGTGCTTTGAGGCATTTTTATGGTTTTCTAGTGTGTTATTTGGTCGATTGGACCATGGGGTTCGGTCGATCAAACCTGAGCAGTTTTGTGTTTGTGGTTTCGGTATCCGATTGGCGTCCTATGATATTCAATTAATTAATTTATGAGAATTAGTTTATTCAAATACCTATGGTTTTCTTTTGGGGTGCGGTTGGTTATATGGTGGTTTGGGGGTCGTGTTACGGCCTCGGATGTTCTATTTAGATGCCATCCTTGGGTTGACGTGAATGGTTAGATTTCGGGAGTTGTGGCACGGTTGTGTGCGTGTTGGTTATGTTTGGGACATATAGGTCCATGGTACTATTTTAAGGTTGGGTTCTGGTAAGAATCGGTTAGAGCGATGTTTTATGTGTTGGCCTTCGAGTTAGGTGTTGGTTGTCCCGGTGTGTGTGGACGGGTCCCGGTACGTGGGCGAATTATTCGGGTAAACAGATGACGGGTGTGTGTGGCTTGTGATATCTTATCGAGTTTTGTGGTGTCGTATGTGGGACATCGTGGTTATACGTGCTTCTGTGTCTATAGAACTGTGGATAGTTTTATCTTTGTGCATGATATGTAGGCGAGTGGCCTCTGTGGTCTTGATGCCTTTAGGGCTTTGGGTTTTGTTATCCTGTTATATGCGGTTTTATCTCGTGGTTTAGGTATGTGAAGAGATTCCTATTGATACGTAAAATTGTATCTAAATTGCATATGTGGGGTGGGCATTGGCCTCTCGGTGAAAGTTCGTAAATTATATAAGTAGGGCAGACAATGGTCCTTCGGTGAAAGTCCGTAAAATTGTCTATAGATGGCGGATAATGGTCATATGGTGAAAGTCCGTGAAGATATTCGTTGACCCTGGTCAACAAGGCATGCGATGAGGGCGGATAATGGTTCTACGGTGAAAGTTCGTGAAGTTGTGTGTGTTGCACAGGTGGCGTGCGTTGTGTGTGTTGCACGGGTTGCATGCATTGTGTGCGTTGCATAGTTGGGGGCTGTGGTCCTTCGGTGCAAGTCTGAGAAAATTCATGGCTTGCATGTATTGCACATTGGGACAAATAGACCAATTTTTTAAAAATTGTATTATCAGCCTACGGGAGTCGAAATACTATATTAATAGCCTATGGGAGTTATAATACTTGAATCATTTTCAAGACTCTGATGAGTCGAAAAATGGTTTTTATCCTCGCGTTCCCATTGCTTGTGAAAACTATTTTTAATGGCTCTTGTGAGTCGGGATCTAAAACCGTTTTTAAACTGTTTTTAATGGCTCTTCTTAGCATGTTTTGTTTATACTGCATGCTTATCTAATTTTTGTTGAGCCTTGGTTCACGGTGTGGGATTTGCTTTTCTTCAGGTATCGGTCACGCAGGTTGATCTGGGAGTACTGGAGAGGTGGAAGAGCTGTAGTCTTCCTTTTGTTTCTATCTGTATCATTTATGTTTAATGGATATTCCTCGGCGTTGGAGCCTCGTAGCGTTTGTAATTTGGCATCTATATACAATGCATGTATGGTTTACTTTGGGAGTGTATTCTCGGGTTGGGTATACATTTTGTTGTTTATGGGTGTTTCACGTGGCCCAGAGTTTGGCGCGTAACAAGAGAAAAGTATAGAATTTGGGCTTTTGTTGGCCTTAATTTTGGGGACTTAACTCAAGGGCTATGGGTCTAATTTTTGGATATGTTCTAGTTTAGTGTGTTCCCTACAAGTTTCATGTTTAGTGCTAAGATTAGTTGTTTGAAACAAGTTAAAAATTTTGGCCATTTTGTAAAATGGATTCAGTTAGATATAAAAGCTTCAACAGAACTTGGTTTTAACAGAGAATGCATAAACTTTTTGGGAGACCATCCAATAGTATCTAGAGCTAATTTTTTGTCAGTACATAGTTGGATATGTTCTCTACATGTTTCATGAAAATCATGTTTGGATTTGGTCACTAAAAATGTAAGGACCCGCTTTTTAAGTAAAATAATAGCAAGGGTAGTATAGCTGTAGTATAGTCGCATATATCGTCACGATCACTCAGCACTAGGATTTAAAAATAAATAAGTAAATAATGATAACAAGAATCATAATAATAATGACGATAATAATCACAAAAATAAATAAATAAATAAAATAATAAATAAATAAATAAATAAATAAACAAATAGATAAATAAATAAATAATAATAATAATAATTTTTTTTACACAAGTATCCATACTTAAGAGAATCTCTACAATACACAATCTCTATTAAAATAATCAAAAGCAACATTAATATATGTATATACATACATATGTAGATATACTATACATAAACTATTGTATATCTCTCTACAACTAAATAAAATAATTTAAAAGTAAAAAGTAAAAGTTACTTTAGTGCACAAAATAATTAAATAAACCAAAAAAAGCTCATTATATATATATATATATATAAGTAACTTAATATTATAATCAAAAGTAACAGCTTAATATAATAATATAACTTTAAGCCAACTTGTACATTAATATAAAGAGACTAAATAGAATATATAAATAATTAAATAATGACAAAATAATATTAAATTATGAAATTGAGTTATAAAATTTAAATTCATCAAATTAAATTAAAACTATATAAAAGTAATTGAAAATATACATTAAATTACGAAATTATACAAAAATTAAAATTTAGCCCAACCACCACAACTAAATAATGTTATAATTAAACTAAAAAGTAAAAATTAAGTACAACACCTAAAATTATTAAATTAATTCTAATCTTTAATTTTCATAGTTAAAAATATACATTAAGTTAATTTTTGGATATAATTCTCGAACAATGTAGTACATATATATCATTAAATATACAATAAAATAATATAATATAATAAAAATCAAAATTGGAGCCTAAAAACTCCCATGGCCGGCCACTTTGTGCACTTACACACTCAACCCCAATTGTTTTTTATTACATTATGTCATACTCCTTTTATTTGCATGCAACATGAGTGGCCAAAACTACCATCAATCTTACACAAGTATCATTTGCCTTCCATTAATTTTTTTAACTTAAAAAGGACCCCTTCCCCTCCTTGTTCGGCACTTACCCTTCCCAAATCAGAAAATTTTTGCTCCATTTGCTAAGTGTTAGAGTAGGGAGTCAGAAAGAGAAAGGAAAAAGGAGCTAAAAGTTTTTGGTGTTCTTTGTGTTCTTAGATGTTTTTCTTCAAAGCTCTTCATCATCCATCTACTTCATCCTCTAAATCAAGGTAGGAACAATATTCTTATACACTTATTTTTCATATTCTAAGGTCTTCTTAGCTCCTAAACACTTCTAGGTTCAAGATCCATGCTCAACACTATGAGATGTGATTTTAAACATATTTTCTACTTTTATTCTTTCTCCTCAGTCATCTACCTTTTTATTTTGCTTTTGATCCATGTAAATGGTATATATCTCATATATAAGTCATATATATGAGAGATATAACCATGCATGCACCGGCCATGGGCCTAGGAGCCTAGAAAACACATATTTTCTTCGTACTCAAATCTATCCACAGAGGGTTTTTATTAAAAATCTAATTTTTGTTATTTTTTTGAGTGATCTAGACTCGTCAAAAGTTTTTAAAATTTTTATTGTAATTTTATGTGTATATTATTTTTATGCACGAATTTTCTTGAAATCCAAATCTTTTCCCTAATATTTCTAAAAATGGAGAAGTAAATCGTGTTAAAATTTCTTTTTGGACAGACCACTTTGAATCCCTTCCATTTCCTGTAGAAGTAAGCTCTTGGTGTGAATTTTATGTGGTTGGATAGATAAGCTTCTTATATTTCTAACCCCACTAGAATCAACCCGTTTACATGTGTACAGAGAAAATGAAAATGACTCTCCCAAAGTGTGTTGAATTTGGACACTGTTTGGTAGTATATTTATAATAAATTCAAGAAAAATAAAACAAATACAAGGTCAAGTCCCAAAGCTTCTAAACTCATAGATCTACCACTGTAAAAATTTTAAAAATGAATTTTTAAGTCTAGGTCCTCATTTCTAATTTTGAAGCTATTGAGTTTTCGTGCCACTGTTCTGAAATTTTTCTCTATACAGTTACAGAAATTTGTTTTGTTAAAATTGAGGTCTTAAAGAAAAAATTTGAAAAAGTTTAAAACATAAAAGTGTTCAAAACATCCCATATAGGGTGGCTACCAAATCTTAGATTTTATTTCCAAGTCTAAGTATTTTACAAAACCCTAAAACCAATAGTTAAGATCTGAAAATCCTGACTGTGGTTAAATGTGATTTAGTGTTAATGTTATTGCTTTGGGTTTCTTATGTTGTGTTGTGCATGATTAAATAATTAGAATGCATAATTCTATGTTGATATATTCACATGATTTTTAGTAGTTGATTTATTTACATGCAAATTTAGTTAAATCGTTGGTCTACGCACATTGTAATTTTTAGCCTAAATATTTTGAGGTGATTTTAGATTAATTGATACATTTTTTTCATGCTAGATAATCATATCCATGCATGAATTTTCATGTAAGTTGAAAAATTGTAATTTTAGCATATATTATCGTGCCACATCATCATTTGGTGGGTTTTATAGGGATCACTTAAAGATTATGAAAAAGAGATGAAATTGGACTTTATGGGTGGTACAATGACACTTGAAAAAATTGTGGCTTTATGCCTTGGTTAATTTTGAATGGTTTTATGCCCTTAGTGCTAAATGCACGTTGTTATAAATTGTATTTTGGTGAAGGCAGTTCGGGTGGCGTAATAATAGAAATTAGATTTCGCGATCCTACGTTTGACCTTGACCTGAGAGTCAAAGGCTTGAAGTGTTGACTTGTCCACGCCCTTGCCGTCAGTGGTGACCTGGCTGGACACTTAGTCTGCTACGTTGTGATCCCACGACTTAAGGAACGCTTTTTATCGATCGGTAAACTTGGTCAACGTGAAAGGGATCATGGGGTTTAGGATGGTTTTTCCCAGGTTGGGAGAACTTAGAATAATTTAAGTTTAAATTGGATTAGAAAATTTAAAATGGTTGCATCATTCTCATCATTGCTCACTGTCATAATTATTCTGTCATCTTATCTGCTATGTGTTGACCTATACTTGGAGAAATATTTGTATAATTATGTTGTTCATTTTGTGCTTTAGCTCACGGCATTCTATGCCAGGTTTTGAGGACGCGAAAGTTCCCGCCAACTACCCTGTGCTAGAGGAGGTGGAACCGTAGCTCCCATGAGCCGAAACTCTACCAGTCTGCTGCACCTGGTTTCTTTTTGAGATTATCGAACTTAGTGTTGATTTCTTTAATATTTTCTGATATATACACTTTATTTTGGGTCTATAACCTTAATCTTTTGGTATTCTTACTTTTCTGCAATGATGGGTATTAATCGTTTATTACAAGTCTGCACCACTATTAGCTAATTGTTGCTCTAGATGTCTCCAAGTTTCGGGGCGTCACAAAAAACATAGATTTGTGGTCATGCAAAAACATGTGACAGAGAGCTATGCCAGTCACAAATTTACAACAATGGTTTTGAGGAGAGTTTTGAACTATCATATCTCCATATTTTAGGATAATTTTTGGTAAACGGCAAGCTAAACGTGTTATCTGCAAGTTTCATGTTTTAACCTAAGCTCGGTTCTCATTCTAACAAAGGGTTTATTTGTCTGTAATTCAGGGTGATTAGAATCTAATACTCTTTAGTTAAAATGGTATATCTCGAATTGTACCCAATGAAATTACTCCAAACCAATTTTGTAAGAAAATAACTTCAAAACTTAGATCCAGACATAACAATCACACTTAGATCATATTTCTACAATTAGTTATGATAAATCAAAGTTTGGGGCAAAAAGTTAAAACAACCAGAAAATCAGGCTCTTTAGGGTTTTGGTGTCTTAGCTCATGATATGTTATAATTTAGTTTATTTTCTTTGCATGCATGTGCTTTATACATATATATGTCAAAGTTCTAGAACATATAGAAGTTGTTAAACTCAAAAATAGTGACATGCATTCATGCCCAACAATCAATCAAACATAAACTGCCCCTATTCTTTCTTCACAACATCTTTTTTCTTGAGATTTTGATTCTTATTCTTGTTTGTATTATAAGAGATGAGTTGAAGAAGATTTTTATGTGAGAATAACATATGGTTTTAGGGGTTTACTTACCTTAGAAACATTTGGTTAAGGGTGGAAGGTTGGTAGGACTTAGCTTTCACTCAAGGTCTTCTAGTTTCCCTTGGCTCCTTCCTTCTTCCTTCTCCTTCTTCTTTCTTCGTCTTCTTCTCTTGGAGAGCTTTGAAGATATAACTTTTTGGTCTCTCTCTCTCTTTGTCGCGCTCCAAACTCCGAGTCACGTAAAATACCCACAAATAACTATCCCGAGAACACACTCTCAATATAAAACAGACATGCAAATTATATAATCACCAAAGGGCATACATTACACGGTTCCAACACCGTGAAAACATGTTACAACATACATATAACAGAAAGAACAAAAAGGAAGACTACGACTCTTCCACCTCTCCGGCACCTCCAAATCAACCTGCGTGACCAGTATCTAAAGAAAAGCAAATCCCACATCGTGAGCCAAATCTCAGCAGAAACTAGATGGGCATGCAGTATAAGATAAACATGCTAAGAAAATAAGGTTCAGTTTTAGACTCTCTTTCAAGCCTTTAAAACGAGTTTTCACATGCAAATGGGAAAGCGAGAATATAAACCATCTTTTGACTCACTCACAAGAACCCTAAAAATAGTTTTAAGATGGGTTTTTAGATCGCGATTCACACGACTCTTAAAAATAATTTGAAATTAGTTTTATCCGTCCCACAATGCAGTTCATGCAATCCATGTAGCTTCTCAGACTTCCACCGAAGGACCACATCCCTCAACTATGTGACGCACATAACCCGTGCAACACACACAACGCACGCAACCCGTGCAACACACACATCTTCACGGACTTTCACCGTAGGACCATCATCCGCCCTCATATGCATATCTTTACGGACTTTCACTAAGGGACCAAAATCCTCCCCACATATGCAATACAGATACAAATCTATATATTAACAGGCATCTCTACACATGCCTAAACCGCGGGATAAAATCGCAAACCTTATCGTAAGCCACAGGATGAAACCGCCGACCACAGATTATACCACTGTATAAAACCACATACCACGGGATAAAATTGCATTCCATGGGATAAAACTGAACACTAGAGGATAATACTAAAGATTACGGGATAACACCAAAAACTACGAGATAACACTGAATCACCACATGCATACTAAACCAGAGTTCAGTGCATAAAATCACGTACTATTACTACGTTACACAAATCATGTTACATGCTACACACGCGACTCACACCACACCTGCAACTCATGCAACATGCATCACATGCATCAATTCCTCACATTTCACATAACCATGCATATAAAACTTCTGAGTTTTAAAACATGCAACCATGGTACACGTAACGATACCAAAACATGTAATCCACTTACATAATCCGTACATAAATAAACAATTATAAATGCACATAACCATGTATAATAATACATCACGACGCCACCCATCAAAACACCACCCGAACGACCCGTCCACACATCCGGACCCATCCACACACCGGGACAACCAACATCTAACCTGAAGGCCAATACCAGAACCTCCACTGAACGGTTCTCATCAAAACCCACCTGTAAATCCAACCAGGGACCCACACGTCCCTCACATAACCAGCACGCACACAACCGTGCCTCGACAACCCGCATCTAACTATGCCCGTCATTCCCCAGGATGACACCTAAACGAACGCCCGAAGCCACGACACGACTCCCAAAACCATAACCCAACCAACCAAACCCCAAAAGGCATCCAACAGTATTTTAATTGACTAATTCCATAATTAATCAACCGAATACCATTGAAAACCAATTGAAAACTCAAGAAACCAGCTAAAACCACAAAGCCAACAACCCAGAACTTCAGTCGACTAGACCCAACCCCCAGTCGACTAAAAAACATACTGGAAAAGCCCAGAATGCCTAAAACACACGATTCAGTCAACTGACCCTCAAGGTTCGGTCGATTAAACCCCAAGAACTATGATCCAGTCGACTTGCCCCACGGTCCAGTTGATTGAACTCAAGAAAAAACTGGTTCTGAGCTACGGGTTTCAACCTCCAAACCCTGATTCGATGCCTCCAAACACCCATCCGACACCCTTGGACATACACACGTCTAGGCTTAACACCAAGACCTCAAAAGAAACACCCAACACTCGATTCCATCCACCGAAATTGCTGAAAAATGATTTTTAGCCCAAAACCAAACTTTTAAAAAAAATCAAATCTACAGCATTCTAACCGTTAAAAACACACACGATTACACATAATACCCTTATACAGCAGTAGGGTCTAGAATCCTACCTCGGTGAGTTAAAAACTCGACATTCGAACCACGTGCAAAATTGAGCCTCGTCGGAATGAAATTCTGTTAGGATGAACGCGTAGCCCACTGTGCCAATTGCAGGAATCCGCTGTTTGATTGTTAAAAATCGAGCCTCGGGCCCCTAAGAACTTAGAGAGAAGGCATAGTGAAAAAAGAAAACTTACTGGGGAAGTTTTGAAAATATCTTCTTTTAAAAATTTTCAAAATTTACGCCGCAACACCCCACAGCTCCAGAAACTTGCCCGCATACATATCTAACCCCGATCATGCATCAAAAAGTATTTAAACATGCTAAAACGAAAATACTAAACGCACGTCGAAAAACACCGAAAAAGAAAACGGGTTATGGTTTCACACTCTTAGTGCCGAAAATACATAGAGGAGAAAGGGGTGTTTGGTTGTATTTTAGAAAAAAAATTGGTAGGTTTAGTTATTATAGTGTAAGCTTTAATTTAAATTTTTCTCAATTTTCATTGGTTGTATGAGAGGTGGGCTTCTTTTGAGAAATAATTTTTTAGATTTTTGCAGAGGGGAAGTTGGCTAGGGCTGTTTGGGCAGACCAAAATCTGGTCTTGCATTAATTTAAGGTTTAAATGATGTTTTGGTATAATTTTGTATGAAAAAACGCCTAAAATATTAATTTTGTGTATCTTTTTGGTGTATTTACCTACTAAAACTAATTATTTTAGTATGTTTATGATTAATTTAGTATTTCTATGATTTATCATAATTTTTATATCGATTGATTAAATAAGTGTAAGCTTTTAAGTCAATTTAAGTTAGTTTGACAACAATTGACTTTTTGACTTATTTATTGTGTAGGAACTTTAAATAATATTTTGTTTGCTTTTATTGACCCATATTATTATATTTTTACGTATATTACTTGGTTAAAAAGTCTTTGGTCATAATAATACTTAATTTGTACAATAATTTCTCATTTTTTAGCTTAAAGAGACAAAAAGTAACTTTTTGGGCACACATCCCAAGGTGGCCAGCCATTTAAGGATATATTTGTTATTTTTATTGTTATTTTATCTTTTATTACTTAATTGTATCTAAATATCTAATTTAGGATGTCTATGTGTCAAAATTTGAGTTTTTAAGACTTTTTGCTATACTAGGGACAAAATGCTTATTTTTGCCCTAATTATGAGAATTTTTTATTTTTAACCTTATACTTTGTGTTATTTACTTAATTTAGGATGTAACGAGACTTTTCTGAGTATTAGGGCATTTCTTCTGAGTATTTGGTCTTTTTAGAGTTTTCAGATCAAATTAGGGTTTCGATTTAATTAGGGTTTTCTATACTTTCAGCGACCTAAAATCTCGTTCTCTAACTGTTGTTAAAACTACGATTTGGGCTGGGCCTTTACATGGGTCATTACTAACCGGGCTGTTACAACTAGGGTTCGAACCAAGTTGTTACAGATTCATTAGAGAGTGCAATCTTGTATGGGTCTATAATCCTAGTGAATTAGATAACTGTATTAATTATATGGTGGATATTAATTATTGATGGAATCCACGTCCTGAATAATCGGGATTGATGATACTTTCTCAAGAAAATTTATAAGTTTTGACCGAGCCAAACCTTGCAAGTGAATTTGATAATTCGGTAGTCAAATAAGTTAAAGCAGAAGAGCTTATAAAATTTTTAAAAAGTCGATTAAATATAATTATCAGTAATTTAATTTAATTAATGGGTATCTGTAATCTTAACGTGGGGAGAATAATTAAGCATTTATTAACAGAAACTCGAATATTACGATTTTGATAATAAGGCTGGGGCGTGTAATTATAATTCTTTAGTAGAATGAATTATAATTTATGTTTTTATGAAATTTTTTCTGGATTGAGGCAGGATTTCATAATTACAATAGAAACCCATATCTTATTTACTCCATAGGTCTCTGTTGTAGTTTATTTATATGTTATTATAAAACCACACGCGATAATTCATATTATTCAGTCAGTGATTAGGTAGCTAGGATTTTTACGTTCTCTGAAAATCCTAAACCTAATCAAGAAAATTTTGAAGAACACGATAGATTAAAACTCACACTTTGTTATACACATACATACATACACATATATATATATATATATATAATAGCCTCATGGCATTGGGGAATATAATGATGTTATACTATAATTAATAAGGAGTGTCCTTTTTACGAATCTATGGAGATCAATTTATCGACTTTTAAACTTTGGGTTGATGTCGGCAAGGGCATCATTGAGTCTTTAGGAGGGGAATTAGAGTGCTGCCCTACCCACACTATTGTGATATGAATGGAGTAGCTGAGGTATGACACTTGGTGATGAGGCTATTGTTACATGACAGCTTGATGTTTAATGAATAAAATCAAATCTTGTAGTTCCTTCAGAATGGATTAGTTGGTTGATTGTCCATACAGTTATTTTCCCCATCAAGTTCAAGATTTGGAATTGATGAAAGTATATGCGTAGACACCCTAATCTAATAAAGCTGAATCTTAGGCACCCATCTCGAATGTGCCCCGATGACGAAAGAATGAGAAACAAGCTCAGAGATCCTCCTAAGCAAACAAAAATACAAAAACCATCAAACAGCCCAAGCTGTGACCTTCATTTCTAATGGCCGCCATAAGTTGATTTTCACCGCCACATTTTGATCTCGGCTGCTACTTTTTATGTAACGGCCGTGACATTTTGATTCTAAATGCAACATTTGGCTACCATAAATGTAGCGGCCTATTCTGTAAAAAGCATAAAGGTTATGGCCTGAACTGTTAAAAAGTAAAAAGGTAACGGCCGTTACTATTACCACTTTTGGGACAGGTGGCAGCATCCCAAAGGAGGTCTGCCTTGCCTGTTTTGCTTATAAATAGACGCCATTTCCAAGCCAAAATAAGAGAGAGCAGTTCCAGAGCACCCTTACTTTGCCAAAATCCATTCTCATACAATATCCTATACTTCCTCAGCCTTTTTTGTGTTCTTGCTTGCCTTAGAGGAGTACCCAGAGCTTATAATGGATTCGAGGCATCCCATCTTCATCCCGAGAGACCATTCGAGGTGATTATACACACGAGGTAACCATACGAATCGCGACATTTCTCTAAACACTCATTTCCTTCCTCCGAAGGTGTCGTGGGTGCGGTTTTTTTTCGTTTGATTGATTATTTAGCATCCTTTTCAATACAAGTATTGTTTATTCTAGTTTTTCTCCTTGCTAGCAGTATTCTCGTAACTTTCTGTCTTTATATTCGTTACTATTTTTATTCTGTTTCGAAACCCATAAGCACACTGAGCACATTTGAAGTTCTCTAAGGTTCACAAAATCTCATGGCTATGACCATTTAATGACACGGTCGTGTGGTTTCTTAAACCAATATTAATGGCCGTGAGGAATATATCCTAGCTACCATCTTTATGATCGAAAATGACTGGCCGTGCGATTTAATACCAAGCCATCATTTTCAGATCTATACAAGGTATGCCTGTGTGGTTTATTTACCCAGGCTGTGATTGTTGGAGGCAAAACTTCCAAAATCATTATTTTTGTGATTGATTTTTGGTAAAAAATTAACTGGATGGGCAATCGCCAAAACGGACTCCAAATAAAACTTTTGATGACGAACAATTAAAATAAAACCCGTGCATTCAAAGTTAATTTAGAAAAATATCTTTTTACTAGTCGAATGTTCAACTACGATTTGAATCTGAGTTGAAACACATGTTAGATCTTCTACTGTATTTTCTTATGCGATTCCCGGATATAGTGTGGATTATAATCCTCCGAAAACTCGTACCGGCAGAACCAAGACAACTTTAGTCTCAGAACACAAGTTTTGAAACTGGTTCAGCCTACCCGCATACATATAGGGCTATAGCAGGGACCTGGGGAGTAATTATGAGTAAAATTTTCAGTGGAATACAGACACGTATCAACTGTTTCTGCAATTAAGCAAACTTCATAGTGGTATCTGCAATTATGGAAAACCAGCAACAGTTTTTATAATTTTCATAAAATACTGAATTACAGTTCACACCACTAAAGAATTATAATTGCACTCTGACCCATAATCT
>JAOTRH010000027.1:9946334-9961878 GCA_034768845.1 Heliamphora exappendiculata
CACCCTCTAATGAATCAAAATAACGAATATTAAATATATGCAAATCAATAATTATTTCAGGATTAAGATGATAAGCATTATTCATAATAACCTTATAGTGTGAATTAATTTATATAATCAGTATAAAATTAATTACCCAAATATCCCGTTCAGTACACACAAAGTATACTAGTACAATGAATCAGAACAATAGACGACGCTATTATATGTTTTTCGTAACCAAGACAGGCCTACTAAAACTCTGTATTATAGTTGTACCGATAGTATGCCCATTTTTGTATAAACTGTGAACATAAAACTTATATTCTGCAAGAACCTAAAATCTTATATTCTGTGTGTAAGTGGTACTCTACACACCAGATTAAACACTATACAGACTATCGAACATCCATGCAGAACATTAAAAAAATGATACACATACATTACTTATAAAGATTTTTATAAAATAAAAAATTAATTTTATTAAAATTAAATTAAATACTAAAAATATAATTTTCAGTATACCAACTCTAACAGATACTCCACAAACTTGAATAGAGCGTTGAAGGTTAGGTTGCTTCACGATCTTCTTTGAAGGCTCTTGAATCTATTTTGTCGTCAAGTGAATTGAGTAATAAAAACTCCTTAGAGTTTTTGCTCTTAAGCTCTTGGTGGTTAGCGATAGTTATGATCAAAAGAGCTCATCATATAAAGCTCTAACAACCCCTTAATAGACATACTCTCAAAACTCTAGCAGTCTTCTAAAAAATACTAAAAAATCGCAAAACCCTAACTACTATAAAATAATTTTGCGTACGGACTGCTTGAGCGGTCTATTCATCATTCGAGCGGTGAAATCTATCTTATGACATTTTTTTCAGAATATGTGAGAAATCGAGAAGCCCCTTAGACCGTTCGATGGACTGCTCAAACAGTTTGTCGAGCGGTGGTGAGTAAATTGCTGAATATCAATATTTTATACTTTGTTTTTTACTATACTGCAATATACAGCAATAACTTCAAAAAAACAAATGTCAAATATCAATAAATAAAATACAAATAATTTATCACAAATTTTCCAAACATAAAATACCAAAAACATAGGGCTAAATATCCTAACGCAAACAATGCCTCATATGTATGAAAATGTACTATTGTCCAGTCACATTCAAGGTCCAACGGATGATCTTGAATGGCATCCATAGGTGGTGACCTATCTTGGTGCACCACAGGTTACCCAATCATTGCTCCAAAAAAATAAAATAAAAAGGAAAACATAAAAAATGTAATTAAAGAAGAAAGTAGAAGATAGAAAAGCATCACAACGAAAAATAAATAAATAAAAATAAAAATGAAAGCAAATTAAGACTTTCCATATCTATTTATAAAGTACTCCTCATCACTAACACCTCCTCCATTGCCTCCTCTACCTAATTACTAGGCCTCCTCCATAACAATGGCCTTAGAGAAGGTCGAGACCGTCGTCGCCGGAAACTACTTAGAGATGGAGACAGAAGAAGGGGAATCCATTTCTGCAAAAAGCAAGCTTTCAAGGCTGTTTTGGCATGGTGGCTCAGTCTATGATGCTTGGTTCAGCTGTGCTTCTAACCAGGCACTTGTTCCTTACAATTTCACCATTAATTCTTATTAGGATTCTTTACTTCATATTATATTTTCATGAACATAATGATTTTTTTTTTCGTTTTACTTTTAATTTTAATTTTAATTTTTTTTTTTGGAAATGTAGGTTGCACAAGTTCTTCTCACACTGCCTTACTCATTTTCACAATTGGGAATGCTATCTGGAATTATTTTCCAGCTTTTCTATGGACTGATGGGAAGCTGGACTGCTTACCTTATTTGTGTACTCTATGTTGAGTACAGAACCAGGAAGGAGAGGGAAAAGGTGGATTTCAGGAACCATGTGATTCAGGTACTACTTATTTCTTTTTCTTTTTTCCTTCTTATTTGTCACCAATTAATCTCCAGATACTAAGAGTTGGAATATTTCGGACTTCGGATACCGATATACATTAATGTATAATTCGATACTGTTCGATACATGCTTGTATCATCAATACTAATATGAATTCTGATACAGCAATTTAGAACGCTCGTTGACACCCTGATTGGATTGAGCCACTCAACCCTTATCTCTCATTGACACCTTGATTGGATTGAGCCACTCAACCCTTATCTCTGAGGCTTTAAATTAATTTTCGGATTTGTTGGTTTGGGTAGTGGAATATCATTTTGTTGCCCATTTTAATATTATCTATCCTAGCAAGCCAGGCCTAGTTGAAAAGGAAAATCATGAGCCATTTCCTCCACTTTCTTGACAACCAAACAGAGTAGTACTAAGGAAGTGCTGGATTATTGTATGCAGTGGTTTGAAGTTCTTGATGGGCTACTGGGGAAACACTGGAGGAACATTGGGCTGTTTTTTAACTGCACTTTTCTTCTGTTTGGATCTGTAATCCAGCTAATTGCTTGTGCAAGGTAACTACACAAAATATTTCAGGATAATTATTCCTTTTACCTTTTTTTCTCTTTTAATGAATAATTATATTTAATCGACCATAACTCTTCAAAATAAAAAATTAGACTAATATTCACCTATCATTAATATGGGACTCACTGAGTGCAGACCTACCAATCAAAATTTAATATATTGGCCGATACGTATTTTATTATTCGAAATTTATTGCATCTATTGAGAATCAAAATTTTTTTATGTCAATTTTACTAATATAGCCTAGCTTAGTTCTAGCTTAAAACTAGAGTTTTTAGTCTTTTTACCTAAATTCATAAAAAAGTAGCCGTCAAATATATATTAATTTTCTCTTTTGCGCCGTGGTTTAAAGTCAAAATTATTTTAAACTAAATGAACTTTTGATTTATTAGATTTATTAAAGTCAAAAAATAAAAACTTTATTTTAATCCACATTATCAAACAAAGTCCATAGCAGTCGATATTGTTCCATATTAACAGATAATGCCCATATGAACGCCATCAATATAAAATCTTGATACCCATCTTTGAAATCTTTCCATCGGTACAAAAACGAAGTTGCGCCAGGCTTATATTTTCTTGTTTCCTTTTCATCAATTTTACATCAACATAAATCTTGATACCGTTATTTGAAATCTTACTATCGGCACAAAACACAAAGTCGCACCGAGCTTCTATTCTCTCTATATAAGATATTTTCTTATTTGATCCTTATCAATTTTAAGTTGATATAAACCTTGATACAGTTATTTCGAGTCTTACCATGGGCACAAAACACGAAGTCGCATTGTCAGGCTTATATTTTACCGATTAAAATACATTTTCTCATATAATTTTAAATAAATTTTGCAGTAACATCTACTACATCAACGACAATCTTGACAAGAGAACCTGGACTTACATCTTCGGAGCCTGCTGCGCCACTACCGTCTTCATCCCTTCCTTCCATAACTACAGAGTCTGGTCATTTCTTGGCCTTATGATGACAACTTACACTGCTTGGTATCTAACCATTGCCGCTCTTATCCATGGACAGGTAAAAATTTATTTTCTAATTTCTGATTCTGGTTTAATCCTTTTTTTTTAATCACCTTTTCCATTGTAGGGCTTAATTAAGCCCCTGTTTGGCGTTTTTAAAAATTTAGATTTTTTTTTATTGAAAAAAAAACAGTTTTAAGTTAGGTTGTTTGGCGTCTCTAAGAAAACCTACTAATTTTTTCATTTTTTTTCAAGAATAAGAGCTTATATTTATCTCAAAACTAAATTCCTTTTATAATAAAATAACTGTAATACGCTTAATTAAAAAGTAAAAGTCGTGTCATTATCCTAACCACTATAACTTGAAAGTAAAAAATACGAATATATTAGGCATTTTAACAAAAAAAAAAAAAAACCATCTTAAAAAAAATTATTCCAAACAATCTAATTTTCTTTTCTTTCATCTTTTCTCTAAAAAGGTAAGGTCTCGTTTGATTACAAGATTAGAGTTCAGGATTAAACTATTTCACTAATAGTCCCATATATAAATGTGTTTGATAACCATTTAGAGGGGGTTAAGAAAGCTCTCTAACTAATTTAATATCCCTTATGAGGACTATCTTAAACACATAAGAGGGATGAGTTGATTAGTCGCAAGACTATTTTGTTCATTTTTGTACATGAAAAAATTTAATCTCACAAAAATTATGTCAAATCAAATAATGTATTATTAATTTATAGATTGTCCTACTCTCAACCAAACATTATTCATTGTAAAAAACACTATACTAATAGTCCTGACACTAATAATCTGAATACAATAATAATTTCATAAAAAAATAGTCATTCAAACAAACGAGCCCTAAATCTCTTAAATCCAAGCTTTTTGGACATTCCAAATCGGGGCTAAATAAGATAATTATACAATTTTTAAAAATTGTAATTTTTGGATTGATTAATATTTTTATTATTATTATTATTATTCAACTATCAACTTGTTCATCTTAATTACATGTCAAGGTTGAGGGAGTGAAGCACTCAGGCCCAACTGGAATGGTTCTCTACTTTACTGGGGCTACAAACATTCTTTACACCTTTGGTGGACATGCTGTGACAGTGTGAGAATTTGTTTATTAATTATTGTCAAGTTAATGATTTTACATTTTAATATTTGTATTTATAGATAGGAAACTATTGATTCCGTATCTATTAAGTACTTAAACTTTTAATTTTATCAATTTGGTACCTAAATAATTTAAATACCATCAATTTTTAACGCTTTAGTGTCAAATGCTGGAGAAAATAGGGAGAATTAACTAATGAAGCAAAATATAAGTTTAGTCTTCAGTTGTCGTGTCAATTAGCTCCGTCCATTTTCAAATGACACTTGACACTAAGTGCTAAAATTAATCAAAACCGAATAATTACATAATTAATAAAATTAAAAAAAAATTTATTTAATAGACAATGAGTTCATATCATAGTTCAATAGTATTTATGTAATTTTCCCTAATATATTTATATGTATATGTATGTATGCGTTGTGGATGCTTGATTGAATATATAAACGGAGACATGTGGCATAAATTATTACTGAAAACCTTTTTCTCAGGGATGGGAACATGCTTCCTGGAGAACTGCTGCCTACTTATTTTATTTTTTTTAGAAAAAAAAATTCATATAATGTGGGATTACAAGGCAATCCCCTGCTGCAGGTTTTCTTTAAAATAAAAATATTTTGAGCGTTGGTATTTAGAGTGAAAATAGCCCTTTTTGGATAATTACTTATTTATTTATTTTATTTGATTTATTTTCGTTTTTAGTGAATTTTTTATTATCATTTAATCAAATTATAATATTTTGAGCGTTGGTATTTAGAGTGAAAATAGCCCTTTTTGGATAATTACTTATTTATTTATTTTATTTGATTTATTTTCGTTTTTAGTGAATTTTTTTTATCATTTAATCAAATTATTACACTTTTAAATTTCTCTCATTTTGATGAGCTGAAAAAATAAAACTCTTTAATCAAAATATATAAAAAAAAGTTTAAAAAAATAAAATTAAGTCAAAATAAGGCAATGACCTAAATTTTATGTTACTTATTTTTTATCTTTAATAAATTTTTTCATTTTTCAATTAAATATTTTTACTTTTTCGGTTTTTCTCATCGAGACGATTCAGAAAAATAAAAAATTTAAGCAAAAAATAAAAAAATATAATAAAAAACAAAAATAAGCAAAATTAACAGAATTTTGCCCACGTATGTAACCCACTAATCAGCACAAAATTCAAAGTTGCATTGTGCTTGCATTTTTCATTTGTTTGTGTGCAAATTCAAATATTAACTTCATCTTTTGATCAACAAATAATATCAACATTTCATATTAAAGTCCCAGAGAACATCACAAAATTGCAGGAAAAAATCATAAAATCACCTTGTGGACAAAAAAAATTTAACTCTTTTGATGAGAATAAATTAAGAGAGAAATGTTTTGGAATCTTCATCTCTTTTAATTTGATTATACAACTTCCATGCGTATCTTTATACTACTATTATAAGAAACACATTATTTTATGCAAACCAAGCCGGCTTATATTTTTTTAACTAAGTTAAAATGATTACTTAGCTTATACTTTGCCTAACTTTTTTTAAAAATTTTTTTACTTAAAAACCTTTAAAAAAGCTTACTGGTTTGATCTAAATTGACTTTTTTCACATCTTTTTATATTCGCTTTTTTATAAAAAAAGCTAAAAAACTAAAAAGTCTAAAAAAAAATTTGTCCAAACACAAGTTTAAAACAAAGTTAGTTCACGCTTTGTAACTAATGTATAACTATTATATGTTTAAAAATTTGTATTTTGTTTATTTTTTGACATTCATTCACCAAAAAAATTTCTTAAAATTTCTCTTTTTTGTCACGCAACTTAAAACCTAATTAATGACTATCTTATTTGATTTTACAAATGGAAAGCCTGAGCCAATCAATTTATAGTGTATATTTCTATATTATATATATATACTAACTTCTCATAAGTTATTTTGTCAGTAGTTTGTATATTTGTTAGTGCACTTCTTAATATTCATAATATTATTGAATTTGAAAACCATAATTATTATATGAGTTGATTTTATACACGCGACTACATCTAGAGTAATTATTAGATAGTTTTCAAGCACCATGTAGTATTGTTTATTTAATGGTCTTATCCAATTATATAGTAAAAGGTATTTTTGGTAGGACAATGTCGTTGGCTGAAAAATTTGGAGAGGATGTCACAAGAGTGGCTCACTTAGTATTTATTAAATATTTTTATTTATCGAGAGTACGTATCACGCGGCTTTACGTACATATAGTACTTTGGGAATACCTTACAATTTAACCTAAATCTAGCATTTATATATATATAATCTTGATATAAGAATAAATATGTTGTTGGTGAGAGAATTAACTTTTATAACTTATATATGATGCTTGTAACTGCAGGGAGATAATGCATGCAATGTGGAAGCCACAGAAGTTCAAACTAATATACTTGATAGCAACACTCTATGTTCTAACACTAACCCTGCCCTCAGCCAGCGCTGTGTACTGGGCATTTGGGGACATGCTTCTTAACCATGCCAATGCCTTCTCTTTGCTCCCAAGGACTGCCTTCAGAGACATTGCTGTCATCCTCATGCTCATTCATCAGGTTCTCCCCACTTATAACCCCACAAATTTTCTTTTCTTTTTGGGTACTTAATTATAACCCAACTTATTATCCATACAAAATGTTAGGTGCACAGAGATAGAAAATAGATTCGGATCCCATACAAGGGGTAAGCTCCTCTCAAGACCGGCCTCTCGCACTCAAAACCTCTTAAGGCTGCATTTTGTGAATTTAAAGTAATAAGTCCACAATAATAATCTAAATTGTTGAGATTGCAAGTCTCGTAAAGAAGTTCATTTATGCAAAAAAATTAGTTTGATCGAGGATCAATAAATACATGAACAAAACTCATTTTGTTTTACAAAATAGACGGTTAAACTTAAACGGACATTTCAAAGCAAAATCTTGTTTTTTGTTAAATAAAATGAAATATATATTTATCTATTTATTGACATATGGTCAAACTAAATTTTTATATAAAAATTATTCTCTATGAAAGATACAAAATGAACGGTTTGAATTATCGTTGTAAATTTACTCAAAACTCACAAATATGGTCTATGGTCTTGAGAGGTATCGAGGGTGAAAAGTATATATTGAGAAGAAGTTTGGCCGCCGCGATTGTGAAACCAACTCCATATCTATGTTAAAACCTGTGCACTTTGCAGAACCCTTATCAATAATAGTACCACAGTCCATTAATAACATACCAAATTTTATAAATTTCTAAATTTCTAGTCTAAACTTGGGCAGAGTCATGATTTTATTTTTTCGTGGCCCGGCAAAACATTAAAGATATATAAAACATTATTTTTATTCAAATCTATTTATATTTTTTAGAACAACAATTAAGTATAAATTATTCAAGTGGCGGAGTTTGGCATAAATTTTTAGTTTTTATTTTATTTTATTCGTTTTTGGATTTTCTAAAAAATATTAGCTAAATTTTTTTTGTCTTTAGATAATCTTGATGAGGGAACCCGGAAAAATAAAAAAATGTGATCAAAAAATGAAATCAGTTCACTAAAAATAAAAATAAATAATATAAAATTTGACTTATTTTGGATTATTTTTATTTTTTAGAACTAATTTTATATTTTGATCAAACTTTTTAAGCTTTGTGGCTCATCTTTTAATTGAAATAGTACAATATTTTAACTAAATAAAAAAAAATTCATTAAAATTGAAAAATAAACATAATAAAATAACCAAATAAATCACTATTCAAAGAGTTTTGCTATATGTATGCACAGCCACCAGATATAGATCCGAATACATCGAATACATCTTTCTCACATAGAGTGGGTCCACTTCATGTGAAAATAGTATGTTCGTGTCTGTGTCCGAATTAATCTGTCCCCCTAGCATTTTTCATATCAAGAGAGATTTAAATGGACTAAACAAACAATTATAAAGAAAACGCATCGATATTGTATCAAACCTCAAAAATAAAAAGGCATCAATATTGCTTTACAAGAAATATTTTTTATTATCTTCACAACAATTCGTTAATTAATTACTGTGGCTTGGTTGCAGTTCATAACTTTTGGATTTGCATGCACTCCTCTGTACTTTGTGTGGGAAAAATTCATTGGAATGCACGACACCAAAAGCCTGTGCAGACGCGCTCTGGCTAGACTTCCTGTGGTGATCCCCATTTGGTTCCTCGCCATCATCTTCCCTTTCTTCGGTCCCATCAACTCCACCGTTGGATCTCTCCTCGTCAGCTTCACAGTATACATAATTCCTGCACTAGCACACATGATAACATTTGCTTCTGCTCCAGCCAGAGAGGTTAACAGTCTCAGCTTTTTCTACATATTTAACTCTTCCTCAAAATAAATCATAAGCTGCAACCATTGTTTTATGTTTAATGAACAATTTTCAACTTTGGTTAAACCTTTTTTTTTTCTAGTTTGGTCAATTTTATTTTTTAACTTCTTTGATTTCTTCAATTGGGAGGGACAAAAAATGAGAAAAAAAAAAACATGGACCAAAATAGAGAAAATTTTAAGAATATTCTTGAACTTTTTACTCGGCCTCTACGAACACATAAACTTCTAATTTTATCAATTAGATACAAAAACAATTCAATTTCAAACCGCATAAAATTGAACGAAATTAACTGACATGACAAAACATGAGTTTAGTCTTTGTAGCCATGTCAGCTAATTTCTTTCATTTTTAAATGGCATTTGGCGTGTCACGATGTTAATTGATTGAAATCGAATTATATAAATACTCAATTGATAAAATCAAAAGTTCAGTTGTTTAGTGAACATTGAGCAGATTGTTTTGCAATTATTCCACCTATTTTCAAGCCTTTTATTTTTTATTTGTTTTTATAATCTATTAGAAAACTCCATTATTAGCAACAATTTAACATTCATTTTACGTGTTTATCGACGTGTTACGGGAATCATTCACTCCAAAAAAATTAGAGAGAAAGTTGCGTACGTACATACTACCACTTTGAGACCCTGCTGTAAATGGCAGTCTTGAGTGATCTTTCTTTTCTTTTTTTTAATGTTAGAACTTCATTTATATGTACTCAATATTATAGTTTGTTTTTTGGTTCCTCACAGAATGCAGTAGACAGGCCACCATCATTTCTAGGAGGCTGGGCTGGCTTATACTGTGTGAACATTTTTGTGGTTGCTTGGGTTTTGATAGTAGGATTTGGGTTTGGAGGGTGGGCAAGCATGCTTAACTTCATACATCAAATTAACACATTTGGCCTCTTCACCAAGTGCTACCAGTGCCCTCCTCACAAAACTTGAGCAATCTAGCTCCCAACATGGAAAAGAAAAGAGTACTTTGTATTACATATATGGGAGTGTGTAAAGAGATTGGCTTTCGTGCCCCCTTTTCTCCGCTTTGTAAGTTGTGTGCCAATCTTTTTCTTTTTCTTTTTCTTGTTTGTGGAATTTATATGATTTTTAATTTCTATTCAAGAAAAAACATATATGCTTTCTCAGTGTTCATTTACGCTTATTTTTGAGCTTTTAACTTATAATTTAGTAAAAAGTAAGAAAAATCTAAACATGTGCATGTATTTATAATTTTTTGCATATAATTTCAAATTTTAAATTAATAAAAATAAATTATTATACTTGAAGTTATAAGTTTACAACATTAACAAACATTTGTAACTTCTGTTTTAAATTATAACCACTTCTTGTTAACTATAATATATAAGTTTAAAATTGCAACTACATGATATAGCAGGGAACGTAAAGAAAAAAAGATAAAAACTTTAATATGTTGATTCAAAAATAAATACCGAAAATAAGAACCTTCTTTAGAAGAGGAAACGATTTCTAATTTTTATTAATCAATCAACGAATGACCATAAGGTCAGTACAACTTATTTATAATAGTAAAATTCTAAATAAAAATAAATCAACATATTAAGAAAACTAAATCCTATTAAATTTCTAATTAGCAAAGATAAACCTAAATACATAAATTTAAAAGAAACTTGATTTTGACTATTAAAAATATAAAAACGTGTAAAATAAGTGGCGCTAAAAAAGAAACTTCTGAAAAAAATTTATTACCAAAATTAAACTTTTCCAAATTAGCGGCTACATCATTCTCCCCAACTTGAGAAAACTCGTCCTCAAGTTTTTATGACTTAAAATTACTTGATAAACCATCGCTTGTCCACATCTGTTTTGTACTTTAGATTAATCTTATCTAGTAAAATCCTGCAACATAATATTTCGACCACGTTTTTGTTACCAAAAATAGAAATACTTGTCTTCAAACTGCATCTCAGAATAAGCTAATTCTTGGCCGTTTGCAAAACCATTTATGGTGAAGCAGCTTTTTTTCTGCAATACCTTTTTGATATCTTCTTTTTAATCTCCTTATTATTAAATGGTTCTTCGTAAAAAATTTGTGATTTATTCCAATCAATAATAGGATCTGGAATAATATATAAAGTGAATGGCCACTCAACCACATTCTCTTTCAAAAGGTGTGAATTTAATAGATAGTTATAAGATTGAACTACCATGATCAAAGAAATAATATGCTTAGACAGAACGATGATTGACTCTTCCACAATCGTATTTTTTCATTCACTCGAGCATCTCGTACATAAACATCTTCAACAAAAGTATATTGCTCACTATGAACTCTCTGTCGTACCATGATTCAAAAGCAACTGTAAGCTCTGATACCAATTGATGCAGCAGAAAACATAAAAAAAAAAAAAGAAAAAAAAGATAATAACTTGAATTTGTTGATTCAAAAATCAATACCATGAGCAAGAACCTTCTTTAAACATGTTGATTCTCTATGAATACTAGAATTAAAGGTATCAAAATCTTTATTGATTTACACTGAATATCAACGAACCGAGCTAGAAAAAGAGAAAACACTCACTACAAGAAAATATACTTTTGGTGACCACCTTTGCCGACCAAACAAAGCTTGATTGGCGTAAGTATGCACTTTCCCCGACTAATTACAATTTAGTCGGCAAAAGTATCACTTTTGGCAACTAAAAACAGTTTGGTAGACAAAAGTAAAGACTTTTGGCGACAACAAAATTGTTTTGTCGGCGAAAATATACACTTTTTGCAACTTAATACTATTTGGTCGACAATAGTATACACGTTCTACGACTAAAAACTGTTTGGTCAGCGCAAAGTTTACAATTTTTGCGACTAATTTAAGTTTAGTCGGAAAAAGTATAAACTCTTAATAACTTTTATACATATTTTCCAAAAATATAATTTTTTATTTTTTAAAACATATATAACACTATTAATTATTAAAAAAAAATATCGAACTCACACTAGAGCAACAAGTCTATTTATATACGTGTTTAGAGTAATAAAAATTATTTTCATAATTTCATAAATAACTTTAAATGCAAAGATAAATTTGAACTCTTTTATAATTTTACTCTTTTAATTGCAAAGATATGAAAGATAAATTTGAACTCTTTTATTTTCACAATTAGATACAAATATTTTTATAAATAATTCTTTTTTTAACAAAGGGCGGTACTACAATAATGTTAAAAGAACGTCCTTAAAAAAATTAAAAAAATTTCAATTTTTATAAAAAAGTGATTAAAAATACAAGTAAAATTTTTAATCTCATTTTATCAACTAAACTGAAATATATATATCAGTTATTACAAAAATGAGATAGTAAATTAATTTGTTAATCTCAATTTTTCTTGTAAATGAGATTTAAAAAAAAGTTAAACCATTTTCATCCCCTCCCCCCGATAGTCTCATTCTCGTGTCCTCATCGAGCGCTCAAGCGCCTTATCTTCTCTCTAGAGCTCCCGAGTAGTCTTCTTGATCCCTACCGCCGCACACCACTGCTGCTCAAGCCATCGCTGATTGCCATCGTCGCTCACGCCACCACCGATAGTCGTCGTTGTTCACGCCACCGCCGATTACCGTCGTCGCTCACACCATTGCCGCTGGCCATCGCCGCTAGCCACCGCCGTCCCACTGATTGCCACTGCTACTCAGACTTCCCAAGCGTGACTTGAAGTTGTTGTAGCTAGGTTTGTTGTGCGACTGTAGTCCCTCTCTCTCTGTTTTTTTTACATTTTTTTTCTTTTTTGTTACTTCAATTTTTGTTATCTTACTACTAATTATTGGTGTCCAATTAGTTGGAATCTTGTAGGAAAATGTGGGCAAAAATCTTAAAAGAATAACACAATTGCACACCAAATATCACAGTTATCACTCAAAATTAGGATTATGTTCACTAGTTGGGCGATTTCACTACGAATCGATTTGGAATCTATTCAATCTTTGTCATCATTTGTGAATTTTCGTTCATCACAACTTAATCTTATTGATTATTCTTTGTTGTTAATTTACTTATCTCCTTTAACGCTCTTCTTATTTGGATCGATTTAGGTCATTGACGTTCTACATCCAGAAACACCTAATGTCTCTAATGTTTGATCTATTTGCCCCTTTGATTTCTCCTAAACATTTACAGTTCATAAAACATATTTTTTTCGTTCTACTCTGTTTAATACATTGTTCTTTTGTGTGTTTGTTTAATCTTATTGATTATTCTCTGTTTGATGTAAATTATGCAAGTTGATTTACTTGGGTCAGAAAATGTTTTCCAAAATGAGTTAGAAAGCTTCAGTTGCCTATCAACATTAACTATTGTTTTCGTGATCACGTTTAGTGAAAGTGTGAGACCTTGACCCATTTTTTTCGGCGTTTTTCGACGTGTATTTACCGTTTACGTGATAGTATGTTTTACATGCGTTTTTATGCATGATCGGGTTTAGATATGCATATAGGGTTGGTTCTCGGGGCCGTTGGGTGCTGTGATGCAAATTTAAAAAAAAGATATTATTTGGAGTGCCTATAAATATTTGGCGTTAGATATTTTCAAAACTTCTTAACTAAGTTTTTTTTTTTGGCTCTGCCTTCTTTCTAACTTCTCCGGGGCCCGGGATTCGATTTTCGACGATCAAATAACGAATCCCTGCTATTGGCATTGAGGGTTACGCATTCATCCGGACAAAATTTTATTTCGGCGAAACTCGATTTTGAACGTGGATCGAGACGTTGAGTTTTTAACTCACTGAGATAGAATCCTAGACTCTCATGTCTTATAAGGGTGCTACGTGAATTGTATGTGTTTTTACTAGTTAAAGGCATGAAATTTGATTTTGTTTCAAAAGTTGGGTTTTGGATTAAAGCCATTTTTCGTTGATTCCGGTTGGATGAAATTGTGTTTTGGGTGTTTCTTTCGAGATTTGGGTGTTAGGCTTGGGCGTGCGTATGTCCGAGGGTGTTGGATGGGAGTTTGGAGGCTTCATTTTGGGCTCGGGAGGGCTGAAACAATAGCTCAAAGTAGTTTTTACCTAGGTTCAGTCTACTGGATCGTGAGGTCAGTCGACTAGATCATGGTTCAGTCAATTGGATCGTGGAGGTCAGTCGACTAACCAGTGTTTTTGAAATTTTTTTGCGAGATCCCAGTAGCTCTTTTGAGTCGACTGGATAGGGGCCAGTCGACTGGGTCCTGTGTGGGCACTTTGGTGGTCGTGTGGTGGCCTTTCCGTCGATCGAGTTATGGGGCTTAATCAACTGCTCTCCTCTAGAGATTTTTTAGTTGATAGGATTATGAGGTCCTGTCAATTGAAGTCACTGAGAGGGTGTTGGTCAGTTCATGCGGAGTATTAGAGCATGGTAGTGTGCGTGGTGGTTGGGGCATCGTTGGGTGCAGGACGTGTTGATTCGTTGTTTGTTTTAAAGATGGTTTTGGTAAGAACCATTTTGTCGGAGGTTTGGTGTTGGCCTTCGGGTTAAGTTTTGGCCTTCTACATTGTTGGTCGTTCGGGTGAAAGGACGGGTCGTCCAGGTGAGTGGATATCGGGTTGTGTGGCATGTGATGTTGTGCCAGGTTATGTGGTGTCGTTGTGTGAAACCTAGTGTTTTACGTGGTTATGTGCATTTAAAATTCTAGTTTTTATTATGCATGTTGCAGAACAGATATGTGGCCTTGCGGTATTTAAAACTCTGGTTTTAGTAGCACGTGTGTTGTATGGTTATGTGGACGGACGAAAACGTTGTCCGATGTCCTGTGGACGGAAAAGTAGTTCGATGTGTTGTGGATAGAAAAGTGGTCCGTGGACGGAAAAACGGTTCGATGGGCGTTAGCTCTAGTTAACAGGGATGGAAAATGGGTTCGATATACGTTAACTCTAGTTAACCTTGCATGTGTGTGTGCGTAGAAATCAGAGGGACAGAAACGTGGTCCTAACGATGCAATTGTGTGTAGGTATCTGAAGGACGAGAAAGTGGTTTTGAAGAGGCACGTGTTGTGTGCATGTAGTGCGTTGTGTGGGTTGTATGTATTGCATGGGTTAACTCCAATTAATGGTGTAGTAGTTGGGGCTATGGTCATTCGGTGAGAGTCTGAGAAAATTCTTGTGATGGATGTGTACCACCTATTGGCATAATAAGACTTCAATAATCGATTTTGATGATAACAAACTTATGTATCTAATTGTGCAAATTTGAGATTGTTTACAGGACATACATGATTAGCACAAACTAATATACAAAATGGAAGGCATGACGCATAAATTCAAATCAAGATCTTTGGCGACAAGTTTTTGTGGAATCAAGACATTAAAGGATTGAAGAATGAAGAACAAGTTGTAATTCTTTTATTTAGGATCATTTGTACATTCATTTTCTCTTGAGATTTTGCTTTGAAACTCATAGGAATCCTAAAAATGATAAAAATAATTTTTCAAAAGAAATCATGATCAAACGTTTTTGGAAAATGAAAATTTTGGTTTTTAAATGATTCAGTCGACTGAGGCAATATGGCCAGTCGATCGAACAAGTTACCAAAAACACATTTTCAGAATCTCAACAGTTCAGTCGATCGAACCCTAGGGTTCAGTC
>JAOTRH010000027.1:9987919-10028527 GCA_034768845.1 Heliamphora exappendiculata
ATCCCCTTTTATTATTTGAAGGAAGAAATTACTTAACTAGGCAGACTCCAAGAGTCTTCCTGAGAAACTCAAACCGAAGATGGTCAAAGGGTTTGGTCAGAATGTCTACTCTCTGAAACTCAGTATCTATGTGCTCAATAACAACTATGTCATTCTCAACAAGGTCTCAAATAAAGTGGTGACGAATATCAATGTACTTCGTTTGGGAATGTTAAACTGGGTTCTTAGATATGTTTATTGCACGGGTGTTGTCACAATACAACACAATAGGACCATATTCAAAACCATAATCAAACAGCATCAGTTTCATCCACAAAAGCTGAGTGCAACTTGCATCAGTTTCATCCACAAAAGCTGAGTGCAACCACTCCTAACTGCTATGTATTTGGCTTCAGCTGTAAAAAGGGAGATGACATTTTGCTTTTTGCTGTGCCATGAGACAATATTGTTTCCTACGTAGAAACACCCACCTAAGGTGCTTTTTCTATCATCAACACTCCCAGCCCAATTGGCATCAGAAAAACCTACGATGTCCTCCATCGTATCATAGGTGAACTAAATTCCATAACCAGAAGTCCCACTCACATATTTGATAATATGTTTAATAGCCTGAAGGTGAGACTTCTTGGGACACGTCTAATATATAGCACACAGCCCAACACTGAAAGAAATGTCAGAGCAACTCGTTATTAAATACAACAGGCTACTAATCATACCCTGGAACATGATCCGTCAACAAGTTTACTAGACTCGTCTTTTGATAGTTTAATAGTGACATTCATAGGAATCCTAACATGTTTTGAACTTTCTAAACCAAATTTCTTGACAAGATTCCAAGCATATTTAGATTGAGAGATGAACACGCCAAATGAAGTTTGTTCGACCTAAAGCCCTAAAAAGTAGTTCAATTCTCCCATTAAGCTCATCTCAAATTCATTGCTCATTTCAGTAGAGAACTCTTGTACCAAACTGTCGTTAGTAAACCCAAACACAATGTCATCGACATAAATTTGAGCCACAAGAATATCTTTGTTCTGGATGAGAATAAATACGATTTTGTCAACACCACCTCTAGAAAAACCTTTTACAATCAAGAACGAGGTTAATCGGTCATATCAAGCTCGAGGAGCCTGTTTCAGCTCGTAGAGAGCTTTCCTCAGTTTCAGAACATGGTTAGGTAAGGACAGGTCAACAAACCATTTAGGCTGTTCAACATAGGCCTCTTCTTTAAGGTCGCCATTCAAAAAAGTACTCTTAACATCCATTTAAAACAATGTAATATGAAGCTTACATACAATCGAAAAAAGTATTCTAATGGATTCAAGACGTGCAACTGGGGCAAATGCCTTGTCAAAATTAATTCCTTCTACCTGAGTATAGCCCTGTACTACAAGTCTAACCTTGTTCTTAATCACTTCACCAAATTTATTTGTCTTGTTCTTGAATATCAATTTGGTTCTAGTTCCTCATGCATGACATTAGTTCAACATTCATCAAGAAGGGCATTATTGACATTTTTTGGCTCAATTAAAGATACATAACACATAAATGTTACCTCATTCCGCATTTGTCGCCGAGTCTGCATCCTTTTCACCAAGGACTTGACTTCTTGGATGGTTGAGCTTCACCCTTGCTGAGGGTTCAGGTCCTTTCTTATGAGAACCTCTGGGTTCAAATTCTTGCAGCTGGGAACCCTGTTTCATATTAGTGGGGTCCTTCTCAGTAGTTCCTTCACTTTCTTCTTGGTTAGGTTGTCTTTCAGTTTCTTCAGCTCCTAGTTCAACATTGAGTTCACCTGTCGTACTTGTTTCCCTTGGCTTCACTTTGGTGAAGTTCACTTCTTTATTGCTTTTAAAACTCACATCTTCAACCTGCTTAGTTTTCACAAACATTGGGGTTGTGGATGTCTGAAATGACTAGGCTGCTTTTTGTTTTCCTGGATACTGTTTTGAAGTACCAGCAAAATCCCATACGAGCTTTGTGACTTGCTTCTTTTTGATCACCGAGAAGTCCATCCAATGCACGTGAACCTGCATTTCAACGCTTGAAAATAGCATTAGCATTATTCAGTTCCTTCTCAAGTTTAGTTATACGATATTCTCACTCAAACATTATTGCAAACTTATCATCGTTCAACAGCATAAACCTTTCCTTATCTTGTTTACAGTTTTCCAAGTTAATGCACAAGATACTCATTTCACTTTTCAAGTCATCTTTTTTTGGTTGAGCCATCAGAAGCTCTTGCATAAGTTTTTCTTTCTCATTTTCACAGGTTTTAAGTTGAAAAACGAACTTTGCACACTTTTTAATTAACACATAATTTTCCTTGTAGAGCTTATCGTAAGCTACTTGGAGAATGCCACTATCTTCCCCCCCCTCCCAACAATTTTCACATTAGATTTTTCTTTCTCACCTTCACTCACAATCTCATTTATGTCAGTTTCACTAGACTCAGAATGGACAGAAGCAATAAAAGCTACGACATTATCATCATTATACTGGTCATCATTATCGTCACTCAACTCGAGTTCACTTTCATCATCCCAAGTTACAATAAATATTTTTTGCTTCTGTTTCATCTTGTTATGACATTTTTGAGCAATGTGCTCAAATCTTTTGCACTCATAACACTAGGGGGCCAGGGTTTTGAGATTTTTGTCCCTTTTTGACAAAGAATTTGGGTCCATTCTTAGGTTTGTTATTCCCAAATCGCTTCTGAGATTTGTCATCCTGATTAGGCTTCTTGTTTTTTCAAAACTTTTTAAACTTTTTGACAAACATTGCTATCATTTTATGATTAGATTCATCGTCAAAATCACTTTCAACTGTAATAGAGTCAATGTCTTTACTTTTCTCTATTGAAGTGACTTTTGGTTGGAAGCGTTCGGGAAGAGATCTCAAAATTTTTTGAATAATTTTAGAGTTAATAATCTTTTAACCAAGATTAAAAGAAGCGTTAACAATATTACTTAACTTAGTGTAAAAATCGTTAAACTTCTTGTCTTCTTTCATACGTAGAGTTTCAAAACTTGTGGTAAGATGTTGAAGTTTAGAGAATTTTACGATTTGAGTTCCTTCGTGAGTGACCTGAAGTATATCCCACACTTCTTCAGCCAAGTCACAAGTGCTTATTCTACGAAATTTCTCTTGTGTGACACCGCTAAAGATAGCGTTTGGAACCTTACTATTCCACCCGACATTCTCAAAATCAGTTCTATCCCATTTAATCAGTTCTATCTTTTAAAGGGTTAGTTATATCACCGTATTATAAATAAGATTATAGTTGTCGATATTATACCATAATACCGGTACGTGAAATGCTTAATTTTATACTAATAAAAATAACTTCTTGTTCCGATCTAAACCAAACGTACCTGACATTACCAAGCATATTGGCCTGAATTAATAAATATTGATCCATAATTTTTTTTTTTTAAAAAGTGACTTATTTTCTTTATTTGTAATTTCCTTTTTCATTTTTATGCTCTAATAAAAATTTTGAATAATAACATAAATAAAGAGATCTAAAGCTAATTAATATTAAATCACTATTAAAAATCTCAAATACTAAATTTATATTTTTTTCAAGTTAGCCATCTTATTATAAATAATAAAATTAAAAATTTATTTAGACTACTTAATTGAAATGTTACGTTAGATAACTATTTATATTATACTAAATTATTTAATGGTGAACAATATTTTTAAAATAAACATATATAATATTTTATACCAATAAATTCAAAACGGTATCTGATGTTTCACCAAAATTGGCACAAGTCGTACCAACTAAAAATTTAATATATTGTTCGGTACAATATTTAGAACTATACTTATGAGGGATCAATCCCATCATTTTGTGGTTGGAAAAGACCACCAAAATCACCCCAAAGTCCACACCCACCGTAACACGTGTTACTCATCATTCTTAGAGATTTAAAATAACATCTTTTTTTACTCGTATCTTCAAGAAGAACGTTCTTTGATTGAATTTGAAGTGGTAACCCTTACATTCAAATAGTTCCAAAACTCTATCCCTAACACCTCTCTACTGATATTGGCTCTTCTTTCTGCATGTGTTAAGGTGATTAGTACAAATTCCCGAATGGTGCTCTTTCTGTGGTTCATTCTGTATATAGTTCATTTCCTTTTTGCTACCTCCCCTGTTTTTGTGACCCGATAGGGCCATAAGATACCATAAGATCACTATTCACATCTAGCGTGGATAAAATTCATTAAAGCAAACCACTTGCATTCATCAAAACACAAAAATAAAAATAAAAAAGGAAGTCCTTGTTTATAATAATAAAAAAAAAACACACACACACACACATGAGTGAGCTTTTCCACATTCCATCCATTTGTCAATGAAATCCTAGCAAATACATCCAAGAAATCAATAGCTTTGTCCATTATCTGTAATCACACTAGATTTGCAGAACAAAGCAGGAAACAAACAGTAATGATGTTTCACTATGCAGCTGTCTATCTTGTTGCCAACACTAGCATTTCAAGTTTGAAATGTTTATCACAATCCTGGGGCTACAGATCAATCCTCTGTCCTGAAAATTTTATGCCTCAATGTATTAAAGGCCGTTGGATTATATATTGAGGCTCTCGTGCCTCAGGACTCTCAAATGATTCAACGAAACTCACTGCATTGGGACTAACAGAAAGAATTTTTGAAACACAAAATCCCAAACCCAATCAGTCGATCATGATATCAACATTGCAATTTATAAGACCCCATAAATTTTAGATGAAAATTAAGGCAAGGAAATTACATATTTAGTCAAGAAACGCCGATAACAGGCTAATGTAGATTTACAAAAGCTCACCAAAATAGGAGCTAAAATCCCAAAGGCAAAGGCACTATCCTGACACTCAACAACTGTATATTATTGCGAAACAATCAGTTTATACAATGAACAGTAAAAAAAAGCATAATACAACAACTAAATATGGCGATTTGGGGGGAAGAAAAAGTGGTTGGGCAGTAGCTAGTGATCATATTGGCAAAACACATTTTAACATGCTGAATGTCAGTAGCTTATTAAAGAGAAGCAGCTCCCTCAAAGGAACTCAAAGATTTGATTATTGAGACATATACCTTAATTCCCTCCATATAAACAGTATCCTCCAAAAACTGCAATAAAGTTGTAAACTCAGAACATTAATATTCGAGAGTGGTGTGTTGATCAAAAAAACAGAAGGGGCACGTTTGTTTGACCGGATTAAACGTAAGATTGGATTACATTTCCCACGAGATTGTAGTTTGCTTGTTTGAATGCAATCAGTGGTGGAATAATTATGCATATAACTAATTCCACAAAATGTTAGATACAATGACGAGGGGAAGGTATTAATAATTCCCTCACTACTAATTCCATGTTATTACTAATCCAGCGGATTATATATCCAATCATTATTAGTAATCCGATCAATCAAACGGAGCCAAGAAGGATAAGCAAACTTGTCAGACCTCATTATGATCATGAAGTAAGATAGGAGTATTCTTCATTGGGGAGAAACCAAGAGTAGGAATTCCCATCTGTCTTATGTAGCGAGCGTCAGTAGTTGAAGGCAGGATTTCGGGCTTTGAAAGTTTTCCCCCGGCTGCTGTGACGGCTTGCTTGAAAACAGACCACCAAGGGTTCGAGTCGTTAGTGGGTGTCATTAAGGGGCGCCCCATATAATCTCTCAGTGGTCCTTTCTCAGTTATCTGGCATGATATTAACAGAAGTCATTCAATTTATTGCCAAGAAAATAGAGAGAGAAAATGTAAGTTAAACATTGCAGCATCAGTTATGAAGAATTTGGATTCTTGTAGCCATCGCTTATGGGTATTGAAGAGGAGAAGAAAGAACAAGAGAGCAAAAAAACAAAGAAAGCAAGCATGCAGTACCAAGTCACTTAACTAGCTGAGGTTCATGGAAAATTATTAGGTACTCCTAGAATGTTACGTAGCATTGCTTATGTAGTACTCAACAAATGAAATTGTATAATGCACATTAAATGAGTTACAGTTTGCCTCTTATTCACCCAACAAATGTGCGCCAACATTATCTCATTCATTAGAGTGTTTTCTGCCAAATTATTCGGCGGGAGCACCATGTAGGTAATGCCAAATAGTGCTCCGAAACTACCAAATAATTACTCAAGGTTCACTGATTAATAAACCCCAACTATGTCAACATCAGCCAAAGAACAATACTAAACATTAAAGTACCATAAAGTGAAAAAACATATAATTACATAGGTCCTTAAAGTAAAAAATAACCTCCTCAGTAGCATCTACATTCAAAATAACACGAGTTCAAAGGCACTCAGTTGAAGCAAACAGAGTTCTGTGGGCTATGATTCACGTTGAGTCCAATCCGTCAACTTTGAAAATTTGCAAACATATAATAGAAAAATATTATCTGCTTCCCTAGCAACAATGGTGATAGGAGAAGACAATTAATTGACAGAAGGGTTTCCTCTCTTGATATAGGTGAACTTTGGATGTCCAAACCTTCAGGTGTTTCCTTCGACCACAATCAGGAGAAAAGTGAAGCCCATATTATGAAAATAGCACTCCCTCCAATCTGTTAAATAGAGAATGTAAAGTTTTCTTCATATTCCCAGGAAGTATATGCCAAAAGAAAGGGAGCTGAATGAAATAAAATAATCATTTGAATTGATTAGTTTTCTAATCTATGCCATTGATAAACTCAATCCCTACCAAATCTTCTATTAAAACTTGCTAACTTAGATCACATGTTCACAATTTTTTTGAAATATATCCAACAGGCAGAAAAATCCAAGTTGTTTAGGAGATCATAGGATGCTTGTGTACCTTTCCTACTTGACAACCTAAGGAAAAGACAAAAAAAAAACTAGTGTTTTGCTAAATTGTGGCTTTCCTATGTAAATTCAAAAGCGGGCACACATGATATGAAGAAATCTTTCTTTTCACTACAAAAATTTTAAAACCCTCCATACTTTGGAACATACAAAACCAGCAAGAGATTTAAGATTCAAGATATTGAGCACTAAAACAACAAAACATTTAGTATGGACTATTTTCAATAAAAGTCAAGTTTTAAAAGCACAGTGAAAAGTTGAATGGCCCCAAGAATAGCATTCGTAGCACAACTAATTACATAAATAAATGGATAAAGGAATTACAATTACGACAATAATCATTTTTAACATTAAAATGACTTCTCTAATAGAAGAGGTGGGAGATTGTAGAAGTGAAATACAGTCGTAACAAAACACTCCTTCCATACATGACCAAACCATAAGATGCCCTCTCTCAGAAAAGAAACTATGCCTATTTGCGTATATTGTTTAAAACTTATGCCCAAACCATATTGTTTAAAGGGAGAGAAGCATAGAAATCCATTCAAGCTGCAAGAATTAATGTAGCAGATCACAATTACCATAGATATTGACACAGATCATGCTTTATATATGGTCATCCTTAGAATCAGTACGAAATAAGAACCTTGGATGACCATATCCTTGGATGTTAAACAATTTGATGTTAAACAAGTAATTTCAAAAAGCTTCCCTTAAAGAATCATTCCCACATCCACAAAAAGGCATCAAGAAAGAAAAAGAAGCCTCAATTTCTTTTGCTCCTGATCATAAAGAAGGCTCAATCTGAAGAACCTCTATTATTATGCCACCACACGTCAGAACCATTCAATAATGAAGAAAACTCCGCCATCACTTTCTAGGCCCTGCACTGTCATGAAAACTCGTGTAGCACAAACAAATCTTTAGAATAAGATACGACTTTGAAGAAGACTTGTGTCTGGGTGCGTGCCCACATGTGCATGAGTGTTTGTGTACTGCGTACGTGTGTGTGTGTGTGTGTGTGTGTGTGTGAGAGAGAGAGAGAGAGAGAGAGAGAGAGAGAGAGTGAGTGTCTGTGCGTGTGTGTGTGAGAGATAGAGAACACAAGCAGCTGCATTCATTGAGGAGCAGAGCTGGTTTTAAATCAAATGACTGGTATCCACTAAAATTAGCTTATTTCGTTTTATTCATTGTGAAAGTAGGTCATCATACCAAATATCAATCTGCACACCCTAGAGATCTGACAAATTTTTCTGTGGACAAAATCTTCCCCAGAGTGGGAGGTTATCTTCATCTCAAACATTTATACTTAATTATTAAATATTTGAGACTTTTAATACATGCAAAGTTTTTTTTCTTTCCTTTCAGAGTTCAATATTATAATTTACACACGAGTTTTATTTCTACTCGTGATCGATGTCGACAACAGCCCTATCAATGGAAGTCCAAGTAATTTAAGAGCAGTAGGATCTCCAACAAGATTTATTCATTTGCCATTTCTTATGAAGTATATAGCATTAATTGGCAACAAAACAAAAAGACCACAAATCAACCGAATATGATTCACACGAGTTATTATATAGAAATCATGAAAAGCCCCTATGCACAAACATGTCAAAAAGCACCAAAAACCCCTATTTAGTAACCCATCATACTCATGAAAGCACAAAGAATTTTCTATGTGAAATTCTAAAACATCATATACTTGCAAGTAAAATTGGATCAACGGACACAAGGACAACAATTCACCTCATAACTCATATTTCTAGTAGCCGGTGCCCATTCATCTGCGATCCTTTTCTTCAAAAGATCAGGATCTGTTGTTGGTGGCAATCGAACATCAAACCCTGCTTCTGCCTCCGATGGCTGCATATTCATCACAAAACCCTGCACAATTTGAACTCATTAATACCACCATCAACATCATACCAATCAAAACACTATATAATGTTGGGACTTCTCCGCCTAATAGTTCAGTGGTGAATTGCATTGGAAATATTAGAACAAACAATTTCACATCACTTGAGTATAAAATGAATTATCACTTAATATAATGTTGGGACTTCTCCGCCTAATAGTTCAACCTTTTAGGTTCCATACAAAATTTCTATATGGTATCAAGGAAGCACCCATTTCACCCACTTAAAAAAAAAAGTGCACATTCCATGATGATACTTAAAAAAGCGATTGTACGTGAAGAGAAATGCTAGAGCATACAATCACAAAATGTGAGTATGAAATATGTTGGTGCTGGGATCTAAAGCAGCTTGGGTAAGAACCTGAGGCCTGAACAGATGAGAAATCCTTGACAGTGGTAGGCTGCCAGCCAAAGATCCTCCAATGCCTAGCTTTTCACAAGTGGAGTAGTACCCTTTATATAATGCTTGCTGGACGTGAATCTCGGGGTCAATTGGAGCGAGATTGAGATTGACTCCGTAAATATCGTCCGGCGTGATTCAAGGAACGAGCTCCACTTGATCCTAGGAGGGATCTTCGGTACTAGTTGAGTGTGGGGCTATGTTTGTGGCTCAGTAGTCCGACTGATCGACACCCTAACCGACCGATCATTAAGGGAACGCTTGAGACTCAATCGTTCTGGCTGAGCTGTGAATGTTAGTTCAACTATCCGAGCAAAATAGTTTTGCTCAAGTAATGAAGTCCAATCAATATGCCCGTATCAGATGCCCTCTATTCTCGAGGCGCCTAGTTTATTGTTGCTGAAGGGAATATCAAGCAGCTTTCGGATGACGTCGGCACCAAGAACGAAGCATCATGCATTTATTGCACATCTTTTCTACTGCAAAAAGGCTGCAGCTTCCCCTTTCTCTACACGTGACTGAATCAAGGCACTTGATCTCTGCACGTTCGATGGCCTAGGTTTCATCTTTTTCAAGTCATCAGATCTCATTGTATTGAATTAATCTTGACTGTCCAGCCCAGCTATTTTGAAATATAAAGTGGGGGGAGACGCCATTATGAATCTTCGTTCACCTCCTTTCTCTGCATCTTCCTTGGTTGATTCCCATCTCTTGGTGACAGTCACTTGTCATTTCCTTCCCATCTCTTGGTGACAGTCACTCATCATTTCCAACATTCTAGTGCACTTTCATCCACTTTCCGGTGAGTTCTTTCCTTTACTCATTAGATCTCTGTTCGTTTAACTCTGGCTTCCTCGGATCCTCCATTTTCTGCTCCCACCCCTTTCTTTTCATAAAAAGGATATCTTTCTTCCTTTAGGGTTTCGACCAGGTCCCTCCCGTAGGTTTGTTTGCCTTAGATTGTCCTTCCTTTGAGCAACTTTGCTCCCATACCACAACATTTGTCAGGTACTTACTCCCAATTCACTTAATGGGCACTAGGGAGTATCCTGAACCCATCACGTCTAAGACCACTTCAGAGAGAACTTTGTCTCTCGCTCACCGTGTTTGAGGGGGGCGGTGAGACATCTAGCATCATGGCATTAACTTATGTCAATTGCAACAGGCCTTTTGTTGCCGAGGGGATTGCCTCCTTGTCCCGAGTCTCAGACCTCGAGCACTTGCGAGAGGTGTATTCTATCCCCTCGGTTTCTCTGCAAGTTCCCTCTGCCCAGGAAAGGGCGTGCTTTTTTTTTTCTGAGGGGGTGTGTTGTATGAGCATGCATGTTTCCTCTGCCCAAGAAAAGGCATGCTCATTTCATGAAGGGGAGGTATGCTTGTACGAGCATGCCTTTGCTGTTGGTCTTCTCCTTCCTTTCCCGCCTATAGTTAGACAACTTTTGACCTTCCTGGGATTTTCTCCTGGTCAGCTTCCCTAACATGTGGAGGATTTTAATTGGAATTGTCATCCTCTGGGAGGAGGAGAGCAGCAGCAGTTAGAATTACCTAACTGTTGAGGAATTTCTTCACTGCTACAAGCTGAAAGAAAAACAAGCAGGCTAGTACTTTTTTCGGTCTCGGTCTGATGACCAGGCACTTCTTTACTGGTTGCCCTTCTTCCAACAAACATTGGAAGGAGAGGTATTTTTTTATCTCTGGCGATGGGTGGGAATTCCAGCTCTAAGAGGTGGTGGGTCCGGACAGCCCCAAGATTCAGCTACTGTGGGGTGTTCCCTAGTCTGTAGATGTCTCCGTCGACCCCTTCATAGACAAGACTGCTAAGAACTGAGTCAAAGTTGAAAGGGACTTTCCTGGTGGATCCTTCAGTTACTTGATGACTAGGAGAGGCTAAGCACCTATCTACTCAGCCTGTAGTCTCTCATGAGCACTCTCTTCTTCGTTTTATCCTCTTTGCTTTAAATATTTCATTAAATTGTTGTTTATACTATCCTGAGATCTGCTACTTCTAGAGATGGTGAAGTGACCCAATATATTCTTGCTCGGTAAGGTCCATAATCGGACAACTGAGGACTCTGCCCATCTGGTAATAAAGAAACTGAGGATGATGCCGAAGGAAAAAGAAGTGGCAACCCCTTCAGCACTTCTCGAGAAAATTGTCGACCTAGAGGCAGCCTCGGTCGAAACTAACCAAGCACAAGACCCCCGACTGCCATTGTTGCGCCTGCTGCTCTGACGCCCACCACTTCTGGTTTTGTTGCCGCAATGTTCAAGGTCCCATCTTCTTCCTCAAGGGATCTCATTAATGACTTCAAAGTGGCTCGGGCCCGCATGTTTCAAATACTGGCCTCAAGGTTGAATCGTTGTCATCTCTTCCTACTGGTCCCCTTGCTAGGGACTTGCTCCTTGATTTGTCTCCGGTAAAGCTTGCCTCATTAGTTTCCATATCACTTGTTTATGGTTTGGCACTAATTTCCAGCACTTCTCTTTGTAGGTCTGTGTGTAGGCACTGCAAATGTATTAGTGCAGCCATTGTCGAGAATCTCAAATCAAGATGAAGAGTGCAGTGATCGCTCTTCTCAGGAAGGAGAGGTCCAAGCTGAATGAGGACCTCCGCAACCTCCAGTCCGAGCGTCGGCAAATAAAGTAGTGGGAGTTGGCGAAGGCCGAGTCGGCTCGATCTAAGGAGGATCGAGCTGCGACAAAGATGAGGGTAGAGGCTGCGGACCAAAAACTCAAGGAAGAGCAATCTCGGTCGTAGAGGGTGGAGGGCCAGCTTACAGAGGCCGAAAAGATGGTCATTGAAAAGTTTTAAGTCCTATGAGGAATACAACTTGGAGCTGACTAAATACTGGGTTGATGATTTCAATGATATGAAGTCTCAAGCAGTGGCTACCTTCAAAGATTTGGACCTCTCAACCTTCACTACCGATGATAAAGAGGAGGCCAAGAAGACCCAACTGCAAAGGTGGCCGAGCCTTAGTCTTCAAAAACCCCTACGCTCCGCTTTAAAAACCCTGTTGGCTCATGGCTCAGCAAAACCTAGTATAGTATAGAATTTTCGAGTGAGCCACTGCTGACGATAAAGAGGAGGCCAAGAAGACCCAACTGCAAAGGTGGCCGAGCCTTAGTCTTCAAAAATCCCTACGCTCCACTTTAAAAACCCCGTTGGCTCATGGCTCAGCAAAACCTAGTATAGTATAGAATTTTCGAGTGAGCCACTTCCACACATCATGACCAGAAACCCTCCCTCGTTCAGACTTCAAGGCAAATCACTCTTCCTCACATATCCTAGGTACAATTTAATTGCACAATTTATACTTGACTATATATGGTCATTTTTTCAGTACGCAACCCTTCCTATATTAGGGTTGCTATAGAAACCCATCAAGATGGGGAACCTCACCTACACATCCTTCTCCAGACAAAGAAACGATTCCACATCCAAAATCCAAACCACTGCGATATCAAGGATCCTGCCAACAGGGACATCATTTATCATCCAAACATGCAAGTACCTCGCTCAAACACAAACATGACAGACTATCTCGCCAAGGAGGGGAATTTCATTGATAAGGGGGGCCTAAACGCCAACAGGAAAAGTCCCTGGAAAAATCGCGACTCTATCTGGACCTCCATCCTCAACGAGTCAACCTCCAAATTAGACTTCCTATCTAAAGTAAGGGCTGAACAGCCATACATACATATGGGCCACACAACTGCATAACTTAGAATACGCAGTCAACAAATAATGGCCAAAGCCACTGGCTGTCTATACACCACAATTGACAGTTTTCCCTAATGTCCCACAATCCATTAGGGAATGGGCTAACAACAACATGCTATGCGTAAGTCGAAACTTACTACCTTTATACTTTAACAACCCACAACACATCGAAGACGTTCACGACATGCACCAAGAAACAATAGCACATATTCAAATGCAAATAATTCTAAAAACTCCAGACCCTGATGTGTTTGGACATTTTCAGAAGACGGAGATGAAACCAGACCGCTCTCTGAGCTTGATCATTTAAGGCCGCTCTCTGAGCTTGATCATTTAAGGGCCATAAAAAACGGGCAAGACAGCATGGGTTAGAAATTTAGGATTACATAATTATTTTTGTAGCGGCGTGGATTCTTCTAACTACAATCCACACGCATTATAGAATGTTGTAAATGAAATACCTTTTAAATTTCTACTTTGTAAAAAAGAATTCTTAGAGGTTCAAAAAGGCTATGTTGTTAAGGAAAAATACCATAAAAAACAAAGAATTAAAGGTGGTATTCCATGTATCATTTTATATAACTTCGATATGTTCTAGCACCAAGATATTAATTTAGATCCACTCCTTAAAAAGTGGACAGAATCCAATGTAATCTATGAATTTATCAATGAAACCCTATATTAAACTTTATTAAATGTTAATTATAGAGAAGAAATGTCTGAACATCTCATTTACTTACAACATTCTCCTTATCATTTGTAATTACTTCTTTCCTTTCATCACTTTTTTTAATACTCATTATTACATTTCGTAAAACCTCATAAAGTTCCTGAGGGTCCATGATAGCAGAACCTCTTCTCTCAGCTTCATCTTTCCTGACTCTAACCTCCGAAACAAACGGTCCAAGATCTAGTAATTCGAACTCCACCTCTGCGTATGTCAATTTCCGATACATTGGGACGACCTCTACGTTCATCAATGACTGATCCGCATTCTCCAAAACGTCCTATCAACAGATTTCTCCTCTCTGAAAAACCCATAGACATGAACCTGGACAGAATTGGAACAACACTGCTAGGGGCACAATTCCAAACATCAACAAGTTATCTATTGTATTTTTTTGACATTACAACGATAGACAACAGTTTCATTACGGCATCTTTCGGCATCTCACTTGTAGAATACTTCAAATGCCCCTTCATTTTACAATAGGTACCACCCCTTTTAATGTTAGAATCTTCCAGATGATACTTGACCACCCATGGGACTTGTCTATCATTAATAGAACAATATCAATTTCCATAATATATTAACTTACACTGGCAATCTGCAGGAAATACAAAATAAGCATACAGACTGTCATTGCCATCTAACCTCCGGTCATAGACATTTACTCTGATCAACCCACTGGTATTGGGGGCACATAATGGTAAATATTTTATTAATATTTTATCTACCTTAATACTCTTATGACCGTATCTCAATCTCAATTGATAAAGCAAATTAGGCAATGCAACTTCTATTGAAGTAAAATCACTAGCTGATACACCTTCCACAATGCATGTTTTAATATCGTCCACCTTCATCAACCTGAACATTACAAATAAACAACAGGGGTTAATTGTACTCCATAAAAAAATTAAATTAAACAGTTTTAAAACACAACTGAATCGTTAAGGTGTATTTGCACTCTTTAGTGCTGACAATAGCTGCAACTAAATATAGAGCCCCTTTCTGAATACTACCCACGCTTCCTAACAACGTGTCTTTGTAGCCTGTCCATACATCAATAGCACAGAAGCGATCCACAACCTCTATTCCATGCCGAACATATTCTTTATCCTTCCCACCAATAAGCTTAAACCTTATTTTCTTCAGTATCCGGAACCTATCGGACTGATTAAGATCCACTATCCAAGTTTTCGGATTATCCTCACCAACACTAATAAATATCTTGTCCAGTGTCGGAACAGCATCTGATGGGGAGTTATCACTTATAATGAAGAATAGCACGTGCTGTACAACATCTTCCTTTTTTACATCAGGCCCCATAGACACATTCCCAATTAATTTTATACCCATCACCACAATTTTGTTTGATTGGCGATCGGACCTCGTATTTCCCAAATCAATCCCATTAGGCAATCTCGACAAACCTTTGTTATTAAAAATAATATCCTTCATTTGTTCATCATATATTTGCAACTTTTTGGCACTTCTCTTAATCCTTTTAATAAATCTGGGAATATTCTGCACATAACGTCTGCAGATATACGGGCGGAAGGGAGCACAACCACGGTAACTACGCTTAAATACTCTGACTGCCGAAATTCTCGTTCTTCGATAAGCAAGGGGGGTCTGGTACCTGGAAACTCCATCTATTTTTAATAAAACACTCCAAATCTTTTATTCTAACAGATCTGTAATTCCTCTTACCTCTACTAACTCCTCTGTTTAGGCACCTTAGCTTCGATATTAACTCACTCTCTTCCTCGCACTCTGGAACAAATTTCACCAGAGCTAGCCGTTGACTCTCTTTCCACAATCCTACTTACCACGTCAAGTAATGATCTACACACATTTGAATGAACTGCTCGTAATTTCACGGATCATCTTCTAAACAGTACAATATTATATACCAATACAATCAAAAATAGGACCAAAGAAAAAAGGAGGGCAAAGACAAGTTACCAGAATAGGAAGTCTAGGCAATAACTGTCACACTTCAAAAGCATATCCTCTTCCTCAAAGTGTTTCTGACAAAACAATATTTAATATCAACAGGGGAAAGCGTACGCAGGAAGTTTACCCTTTAAAATAATTCAAATGTAAAGTGGACCCCACATTTCCCACTTTACGCTGTGCACTTTAACTTTTTACTGTTTACTTTTTACTTTGTTAGGTGCCAGATGTACCAGGAAACTTTAAAGAATCAAGTTTTTTTGGACATTTCACCAAATGAATGAAGTATCATCCTATGTCTTCCCTTTTCCTGTGTGCCTAGTTTTATCGTATTTTTATATTAGCGGACCTTCGGCCTTTATCGAATCTTAGTCTATCCTCCCTTTGTATCAAACTGGCCAGGTCACAGAATTATTTCCACAAGTTCTTAAGGCCACTGTCAAATTGTCGAACAATCCAACCACAATTAGACTAACCTGGTTGTCAAGCAACCTAGCTTTCTTCAAATCTTTAGGGCCTCAGTCGAATAGTCGGGCAATTCGACCACAATTGGGTCGGCCAAGTCGTCAAGCAACCTAGCTTTCTTCAAGTGGTTAGGGCCTTGATCGGATCGTTGGGCAATTTGACCTTCCATTGGGCCAGCCAAATCGTTAAGCAACCTGGCTTTCTTCAGGCAATTCGACCTACATTGCGCCGGCCAAATCATCAAGCAACTTACCTTTCTTCAAGTCTTTAGGGCCTCGGTTGGATCGTCGGGCAATCCGAGATCCATTGGGCCAGCAAGGTCATCAAGCAACTTGGTATTCTTCAAGTCTTTAGTGCCTCGATCAAATTGTTGGGCAATTGGACCACTATTGAGCTGGTTAGGTTGTCAAGCAACCTGGATTTCTTCAAGACTTTAAGGTCTCGATTAGATAGTCGAGCAATCCACCTGCAATTGGGCCGACCAAGTCGTCAAGGAACCTAGGTCTTCAAGTCTTAAACTATTTCATTACTGTGCATTTTGTTTAATAAATAGCTTTAGAATGTAAAGGGTTTTATTTCTTTAAAGGAGGAACGAGTACACTTTACTATTAATATTTCCTAAGATGCTCGACATTTCACGCATGCGGTAAACACTTTCCAGTTAGGTTCTTTAGCCCGTGGACTCCTACTCATACTTGGCACTGCACCTGATAGAGTCCCTTCGAATTAAGCCCTAACTTTCCTTTCAAGGGGTCCTTGGTTGCTTGCAACACTTTGTGTAGCACTAAGTCCCCTTCTCTGTATTCCGTATTGCGTATGTAGGTATCATAGTGCCTTTTCACTCTCTAATGGCAAATTGTCGTCCTTAGAGCTATCGTGTCCCGAACCTTGTCGACCACAGCAAGGTTCTCCCTCAGTGTTCGGTCGTGACTTTCCCGATCGAACTACCTTGGCCGGAGTCTGGTTAGTCCGATTTCTACTAGAATCACTGCTTTTCTCATGAACTCAAGCATGAAGGGTGTCTCGCCTAAAGGTGTTCTCGTAGTTGTCTGGTAAGCCCATAAGATGCCTGGTAATTCCTTTGCCTATAGTCCTTTGGCGGCCTTGAGCCTAGCCATGATTATCTTGAGCATTGTTCGGTTGGTTACCTCGACGACCGTTTGCTTGGGATGGACTGGTGTTGAGTAGTGATTGCGGATGTCAAGCCGTCCACAAAACTCTCTAAACTTGTTATTATTGAACTGCCTTCCATTATTGTTCACTAGAGCAGTCCACAAAACTCTCTAGACTTGTTATTGTCAAACTGTCTTCCATTATCGGTCACCAGAACCCTTGGAATTTCAAACCTGCAAATGATCAACTCCCACACAAAATCTGTTGTTTTCTTCTTGGTTATATTCGCCATTGGCTCCACCTCTACCCACTTGGTGAAGTAGTCGACAGAGACCATGCCAAATTTAGTTTAACCTCGTCTTACAGGAAAATGTCCTACTATATAAACCCCATACTGAGTGAATGGCCATGGTGAGGTAACTACGATTAAATCCTTTGGAGGCTGTCTCGAGATATTTGCAAATCTTTAACAATTGTCCCACTTTTGAATGAACTCCGCTGTCTCTTTTTGCACGATAGGCCAATAGTGTCCAGCCCTTACTATGAAGCACGGATACTTCGAAAATGGTGCCGTACACCTATTAGATACGTATCGAATACCGATACGGGCCCGATATGCGGGAATACGTATCGAATACACTTGAGAAGTATCAAAAAATAATTTTTTATTTTTTCAATTTTAGATACGTTTTGGAAAAACGTATAGGCTCAGGATACAAGGGATATGCATAAGATACGTTTTGGATACAGGTGGGATATTTTTTGTATACATTTCAATTTTTTTATTTAGTTGATCTTTTGATTTTATTGTTATGATTGTACTACCATCCAGATATTTTTATGTTTAATAGAAATTTTTTTATTTATTACTTATTCAATTATTCTTAATTTTGATATTTATTGAACGTTTCAAAGTAAGAACAAAATGAATTACTCTTGCTTTTAGTTTAATACAATAGTACAAACAATAAAAAATAATTTTTGTATAAACGTATCCTAGACAAACCCGTATCCTACTTTTTTTAATTGTCGTATCACCGTATCCGTATTGTATCATATCCATATCCCGTATCCGTGCTTCCTAAAGCCCTTATGATTTATAGGCTAAGGCCCTTCCTCCTTAGTAGTTAGCACATATTCCTTTGTGAATTTATTTCAAGACATAATTACTTTCTTCCTCTAAAATGCAGAGCAGGTATGGCATAGTGAAACAGCGCTTGTACAATGTTCTGTCAATTAGAGTATACTTGATCTGTATCTGAGCTTTTTGACCTCCTTTGGAACGAATGGTAAAAATTTGTCTCTTAAGTGTCTTATAAGTGGTTCCACCCATAGGGCGCATACTCGAGCCATGTTCACTTCTTCTGGTCGATCAGCTTTGTCTATGCTTGGTTGAGCCAGATACTCAATGGGAATTCCTCAGTTTATCTCCCTCTTAGGTGCCGAGGCCACTCGAGCAAGGCTATCTACTCCCTGATTCTCTTCTTGTGGGATTTCATTTACCTCGAATCACTTGAAGTCCCTACTTATCTTCATGGCGATATCTTTGTAGGCTTTCATCCTTTCCTCTTTAGCCTCGAACTCCACTTGGATTTGCCCTACTACAAGCTGTAAATCACTGAGGAGTTTGACTTTGCTTAGCTTCTAATGCTCTTACCAATTTTAACCCTGTAATGACTGCCTCATACTCTGCTTCGTTGTTAATGATCTTGAAACAAAAGCATAGGGCATATTCTATGCAATCCATTTCGGATGAAACTAGGACCATATCAGCTCCACTACGTGACTCGTTGGCTAACCCATCCATGCTGATGACCCACACTTTGTCATCGTCGAAGCTACTCCTAGCTGCTAATTGTTCTATTGCATGTTGCTGAGTTCCTTTGTTAGGGAAGGTTGACGCCTCGTAATCTTTCCTCGGGTGTGGTAAACTATGCTATGAAGCCTGCAACAGCTTGTTCTTTAAGGGCAGCCCTTGGCTGCTATTGCACATCAAATTCTCCTATATCGACTGTCTATTGTGCTAGTTGAGCCAAGGCTTTCAGTCTCTGCATAATTTTCCTTAGGAGTTGGTTGGTGAGGACCATTATTGTGTGGGCTTGGAAGTAGTAAGGTCGTAGTTTCCCAGCCAACATGACAAGGGAAAACGCTAATTTCTCCCTACTCGGATATTTGGCTTCTACTCCCTGAAACATGCAGCTGATGTAGTAGACTGGCATTTGTGTTTCTGCCTCTTCCGTGATTAGAGCCAAGCTAACAACTGATTCAGATATGACTAGGTATAGGAACAGGTCTTCTCTCGACACTGTCCTAAAGAGCAATGGCTAAGATGAGAGACATTCCTTTAACTGGATGAAGGCTTCCTCACATTCGCTCGTCCACTCAAATGCCTTTCTGAGTACCTTGAAAAATGGTAAACACCGATCGGTTGGTCGAGATATAAAAATGATTGAGTGCATCTTCTTTTCCTGTCAGTCGTTGAAGGTCTTTCGTGCCCTTTAGAGATTGCATTTCTAGCACGGCCTTGACCTTTTTTAGGTTAGCTTCCATCCCTCTGTGGCTTACCATAAAGCCGATGAACTTTCAACCTGAGACACCGAAAGCACATTCAACACGATTTAATTTCATGCAATAGCATCTAAGTACCTGAAATGTCTCGATCAAGTTGGATAAGTGGTTGGCTCTTTTTCTACTCTTGGTCAGCATGTCATCGACGTAGACTTCCAGGTGAATTATCAAGGGCGGGCGGGGAAGGAATCCGATTCTCTCAACTGATTCTCTCAACCTCATCAAACAACCTCAAGGCTGTGGTCCAGTCCAGGAACAAGTGATGTTGACCACCGAAACTCGGGGTATGCCTGCCGAGGTATGCCGGGCAAGAAGGGCAAGCAAGGCTACGAAAAGAGTTTCAGAACTAGGCGAGAGGACTCCTGTCCATAAGGCTTAACTATGGTGAAAATTAAGGGATCGTATTTTTTGGGCATCGTGCTCGGTGAATATGATTATCCGTTCGTCTCTCTTGACCTTAGCTGATCATTCGGCGACACATATTTCCACCAACCCCTCTGTCTTGAGGCATCTGAAATGTGACCGACGTGATGAGCTGCTCTTGCACTCTCCGGCAAAGCCTCCTAGGATGACTCTGCCCTTGCTTGCTAGGTTTCTATCTTGATTGGCTGGGGGTGGGCGCCTCTGTTGCCTCCTAGGTTCCTCTCTATCTTGTCGATTTGTCACAAACCAACCGAGCCTACATCTATGGATAAGGCTCTCAATTTGTTCCTTCAAGTCGAAGCAGTTCCAAAGTGTTATGTCCATGATCTTTGTGAAATATGCCATATTTCTCTTGGTTTCTTTTGTCTATCATTGTCCTAAGCTTTTTGACCACTTCAGGTCTAAGTCATCCCTTATCTACATCAGCACCTCATCAACCGAGATATTCAAAGGGGTGTACTTTTCGAATCAGATGGATGGAATACGTGGCTGCTTGGAGTCATTGTGACCACTACGACCACCTTCCGATTCTCTTTGTCGTCGTGGTTGGTCTGTTTCTCTTATCTTCTTGCACTATGTCCTCTAGTTTGGCCCCTTATCTTTTGCACAAGCTTAGGACCTTTGCCCTTCCTAGCATTCATAGCATTTTCCGCATTCATATATTTTTTAGCCTTGACCATAAGCTCAGCCATGCTAGGGGGGGGGGGGGGTCTTTGCTAGTGAAAATAGAAACTTTGTTGGTTGTAGATCTCCCATGAACGTTGTGAGGGTCACTTTTTCGTCGATGTCATCAACTCGAAGAGTCTCGATATTGAGTCTCGCAACATATTCCCTTAGGGTTTCCCCTTTGGATTGTTCAATATTCAGGAGATAAGTGGCCGATCGTCGATGGCATTGCCCCCGTAATGTGGCCTACAAACAACTTGCTGAGCTAAGTGAAGCTAGAGATCGAGCCATGCTTCAAACGACTAAACTATACCCTTTTTGACCCCTTCAGGGTTGTGGGGAATGCGAAGCATATGATCTCATATGGTACCGCGTGTAAGTGCATAAACATCTGGTATGTCTCCAGCTGATCGAGCGGGTCCTTAGTGCCGTATGTCTCCAGCTGATCGAGTGGGTCCTTAGTACTGTCAAAGGCTTCCATTCGAGGCATTTTGAACTTTGAGAGCATGGGCTCAATCATGATTGCGAGGAAGAAGGGTAGATTTGTTCTTCGCACTAGTTCGTCTACTGCTATGACTGCTTTCCCCTTGAACACATTCACCACGTTTTGAAGCTGCTCCTTCATTTCCCTTGCCTCAGCTTCTAAGGCCATGGAAACCTATCCTATCTTCTTGATTGGTCTTATCATTTTTAGGATGGGTAATCCTTCCTCGACTGACCATGTGACTTTCACCCACCTCATCTCTCTCATTGGATCTGGCATCCCGAGCCCAGTTTCCCATTGATGATGCAGGTTGCCTTCCCGATCAGGCCCCTTTGGGTTCTAACCTTTATCTCCGACGATGGCCCTATTGTCTAGTCCGCGAGATCCACATCATTAAGTGGGATCGGTTGTTGCCTTGAGGCTTGAGCATCTAGCCTATGGATGATGATTTGGTTTTGTTGAACCAACCCTTGGAGCATTTGTCCAAGTTTTATTATCTGTTGGCTTATCCGTTGGTTTTGTTGATTGTCCCTGGCTTGGTTTCGTGCACGATGTTTTCTGAGGTCATGACTCTTGTCTCCACCATTCAAGTTCCAGAAAAAGAATTAGAAATCATTCCTATAACGGCACCAAAGTGTTGGTGCTGGGATTTGAATCCGCTTTGGTATCTAACCTGAGACTTGAAAAGATGAGAAATGATTGACACCAGTGAGCTACGAAGCATGGATACAAATACAAGATACGGATACGGCGATAACAACAAAATTGAAAAAAGTAAGATACGGATACGGCGATAACAACAAAATTGAAAAAAGTAAGATACGGATATGGCTATGATACGTTTGTAAATTATATATATATATATAATAGTATAGTATTATTCATAAAATCAAGTTAAATACAAGAATGAATTCAAGAGTAAGTTATAAATGAAAGAAATTTTCATTAAACAAAATTGAAAAAAAAAAACCAACTAAATGGTAGTGCATTCATGACATATTGACAATAAAACTGACAAATTAACCATATTGTTTCTTTTAAACATGCAAAACATGATACAAGCAAGTTTAAAACATAACAAACCAATTCTCTTAAATTGAGAATCATCATTCTTCAGTCTTCAGTAATATCAACTTTAGCTCGATCCCCTTCACCGTCATTTGTGAATAGTGCAATTTTCATATCCGACTCATCAAGTTAAAGATTTGCGATTTCAAGCAAGCCAACACCCTCAAGTGAATCAAATGCATCTCCACCAACATCCCACATCTTGGTATATCCTTCCATATATTGTCGACTTCTCCTTGATAGAAGGCGAAGATTGTTGCGCACAAAAAACAAATCTTCAGCTCTTTGTGGTGTCATTTTGTTCCTTTTGATGAAATGAATGAAAGAGTATGTGCTCCAATTTGTATTACAACACGATGAGGAACATGGGTGGCTAAGCAATTTTAGTGCTAAAGATTGGAGCATAGGTGCAACGGACCCATGTGTAAACCACCAAATAAGATGTTCTAACACTCCTCTATCACTTCTTGAGTCAAAATTCTCAAAACTTTCCAAAAAATCAAGAAAATTTCCATATCCACATTGACCATTCTTCTTTCCTCTATATTATAAAAGTATTTCTTGAAGCACTTGTTTCTCATATTGAAGTTTTTTCATCCTTGTGAGGAGGAACACGACTAGAATTTTCATCCAACTACATTAAGCTATAATACCTACATTTAAATTATTAAAAAATATAAAAGTTAAATTATGTTATCAATACTCATAATTATAACTCAACAAAGAAAAAATTAATATTTAGTAAGACGGTAAGAGTTACATTGGATTCAAATAATGTGCAACGCAATGAAGATGTGTTGCTTTTTCCATCTGTCAACAAGGATATTATGCACCACAGAATAAAAGACTGATTCATCCTCTTGAAGCTTTCAGTCTTGTCTGTAGATGACCACCTTCACTATTTCAATCATTGTGTCCCACATCTCATAAACCAAGTGACGACATGGCTTATTTGTGTTGCAAACTCGAAGCATATCATAAATGGACAATGTAAAAAAAAAATATAATCAATCATGTCCCACAAAATATCATTTAATAACTTTTCATTCACAAGTCCTGCTTTTTCGATATCATCTTCTCTATAGGAAGCCCATCTATCACTTGTAGCCATTGATTGGAGACTACGCTTTATAAGTTTAAACCTTTTTGGCATAACAACTGCTAACGCAAAACGCGTCCGCAACACCAAGTAACTTCAAATGCACAAACTCATTAAAAAATTGCCAACCTCATTGAATGATTCGTGGTGAAGTTTTCTATGAGCATCACATCATCAACACAAAATGTGATCCAATAGCATTCATTAAATGCAAAAGCAGTACCTTCAGTTCCTTTTGCAACACATTTTTAAAAGCAAGATTCAGTGTGTGAACTGCACATTGTGTCCAAAATATATTTGGACAGTTGCTCTCAATGAGTGATCCAACTACACTACATACAAGAGCATTGTCTGTATAACCTTAACCACATTTTGAGGCCCAACTTCTTCAATCGCTTGACTAATCAAGTTGGAAATAAAAAACTTGTCTTTGAACTCACCCTCACAGTTTACAACTCTTAAGAACATTGCTCCACCTTCCGATGCTCCCATAAAATTAAAAAGAGGTATCCTTTGAGAATCAGTCCATCCATTAGTAACTATACTTAACCATTTTTCCTTTTATGATCTTTTTATTGGCTCTAATAACCTTTCAACATTTGACCTTTCTTTCTGAAGCAGTGTAGTCCTCAACAAGTTATAACCAAGTGGTACATACCCTGTGACTGAATTATTGGCTGCAAATTAAAATGCACTCACACAATGAGTTTCTTGATAAATGAAAAGGCAACCCAGCTAAGTAAAACATGCGAGCAATCTCAACATGCAATTGTTCTCTAGCACCAAATGCTTTTTCTAGCGGAGTAGTACCAAGTGTCTTTCTTTTTCTTGGCTCATACCCCTCCAATCTCAATCCTCCGGCATTTGATGTTTCTAAACCTGTACTACATTGTCCCGAAGGTGGCAAAGAAACATTTTTTGGCATAGTCATCTTTAACCTGTTGTCAACTTCTTCAATTTTCTTTGCATTTCAGCAAGATGTTGATGAGTCACTTTAGGGAAAACTTTGATCCCATTACCAGATATTCTCAATAGATGTGCTTTAACTCGGTAATATGACCTTAAACTCACCTTGATAATAATTGCATTTAAATTTTGTATCCCCACCTCCTCCCATTTTTTTCCAATTTTGTAACATGATCATCAACAAATTCAGCACTCGTAGCAAAGCCACTTCCACCCGTTGAACCAAAACTTCACGTTCCCAAGCTCATATTCCTAGTTCTTTTTTAAACAAAAATACAATTAAATTCCATCTATCATGTTAATTTTAGCAACCAAGAGCCACATAGCAACAATTTCAAGTTTTCAACAATTGTACTAAAAAACACTAACTTACAGATTAACAAATAACCATCAAAAACCATATTTTGGCAATAAAAAATCAGCCGAAGACGTTAACAACGTTGAAGTCAAAGACATCAAAGAGAAGACAAAGACGTTGACGTTGAAGACGCAGAAGACGAAGTCATCGAAAAGAGAGAGAGAAGACGGGAGAAGATGGCAAGAGAGAAATAGGACTGACCTTCGATGACTAGGGCTTGATCAAACACAGCTAGGGCTTCAATTGAACAGCTCGAACTCTTCTACGGCTTGATCGCACAGTTCCTGGTTCGGCATGGTGCTTACTCGTACTCTTCTAGGGTCGAATCGAACCTGATTTGGGGTTAATTAGGTTCAACACACCATATCGACTTCAAAGTTTTGGTTTCTTTGGCTTTTCCTCTTCCAGCCTTCCTTCAACGACGTGAAAATCTGTCGTAAGTTTTGAAATTTTTTAATTCATCATTTAAGCCTCGTATCCCGAACGTATCCCATAAGTATCCTATCGTATCCCAGACGTATCCGAATTTAAAAAATAAAAATAAAAAATTCAAATACTTTCCGGACGTATCCGATACATATCTGGGTGTATCGGGCGCGTATCGATATCCGGTACGTATTCAATGCTAGTACAAGACCTTTTTTGCAGTATCTGTGCTTCATAGGGATAGTCGGACTGACATACATAGCTTGGCCAAAACGATCAAGTCTCAAGCGTACCATTAATGATCGGTCAGTCAAGGCATCACTCCTAGAAATATAGGCCCCACACTCAACTAGCACTGAAGATCTCTCCTAAGATCAAGCGGAGTCAATTCCTTAATTCAGCCAAGCAATATATATGGAGTACACTCAATCTCGCTCTAATTGATCCCGAGATTCACACCTACCAAGCATTATATAAAGGGTGTTACTCCACCTGTGACAAGGTAGGCAAATAAAATTCATTTCAATCAATTACTATTTTCAATTCCTCTTGCGAAACTATTGATGATGTAAGCATCAAAGGATCTTTGGTCGGCACCCCACTAGTGTCAAGCATTTCTCATCTTTTCAAGTCTCAAGTTCTTACCAAGGCCGATTCAGATCCCAGCACCACCACTTTGGTGTCGTCTGTAGAAATTATTTCCTATTCTTTTTTCTGGAACTTGAATGGTAGAGACAAGAGTCAAGACGTTAGAAAACAATCGTCCATTGAACCAAAGCCAGGGACGATCAACGAAACCAACTGATAGACCAACAGATAAACCAACGAAACCAACCATTAGGTATGATCATGCTCCACTTTGGAGTTATGTTATAAAATTGGAAAAAATTGGGAGAAAGAGGTGGAAATACAAAATTTAAATGCAATTATTGTCAAGGTGAGTTTAAGAGATCATATTACCGAGTCAAAGCATATCTATTGAGAATATCTGGTAATGGAATCAAAGTGTAGCCCAAAGTGACTCCTCAACATCTTGCCGAAATGCAAAGAAAGTTGACAAAGCTGACAATAGGTTAAAGATGGCTATGCCAAAAAAAAGTTCCTTTGCCATCTTCTTCGGGCCAATCTGATATACTTTCATAGACATTAAATGATGGAGGATTGAGATTGGAGGGGTATGAACCAAGAAAAAGAAAGACACTTGGCACTACTCCGCTAAAAAAAGCATTTGGTGCTAGAGAACAATTGGATGTTGAGATTGCTCGCATGCTTTACTCAGTTGGGCTGCCTTTTAATTTATCGAGGAATCCATATTATGTGAGTGCATTTCAATTTGCAGCCAATAATTCAATCACAGGATATGTACCGCCTGGTTACAACTTGTTGAGAACTACACTGCTTCAGAAAAAAAAGAAAAATGTTGAAAGGTTATTAAAGCCTATAAAAATATCATGGAAGGAAAAATGATTAAATTTAGTTACTGATGGATGGATTGATTCTTAAAGGAGACCTCTTATTAATTTTATGGGAGCATCGAAAGGTGGAGTAATATTCTTAAGACTTGTAAATTGTGAGGCTAAGTTCAAAGACAAATTCTTTATTTTCAACTTGATTAGTCAAGCGATTGAAGAAGTTAGGTCTCAAAATATGGTTAAGTTTATTACATGTAACGCTCTTATACGTAGTGCAATTGGATCACTCATTGAGAGCAAGTGTCCAAATATATTTTGGACACCGTGTATAGTTCACACATTGAATCTTGCTCTTAAAAATATATGTGATGCAAGAGAAAACGGAGGTACTACTTTTGCATTTGATGAATGCTATTGGATCACACTTTGTGTTGATAATGTGATGCTCATAAAAAATTTCATCATGAGTCATTCGATGACGTTGACATTTTTTAATTAGTTTATGCCTTTGAAGCTACTTCTTGTTGCATATGCACGTTTTGCATCAACAATTGTTATTCTAAAAAGGTTTAAACTTATAAAGTGTGGCCTCCAATCAATGACTATAAGTGATAGATGGGCATCTTACAGAGAAAATGATATAGGGAAAGCAGGACTTGTGAATGAAAAGTTATTAAATGATATTTGGTGGGACAAGATTGATTATATTCTCTTTTATATTATCCATTTATGATATGCTTCAAGTTTGCAACACAAATAAGCCGTGCCGTCACTTGGTTTATGAGATGTGTTACACAATGATTGAAAAGGTGAAGGTGGCCATCTACAGACACGAATGAAAGCTTCAAGAAGATGAATTAATCTTTTATTTTGTGGTGCATAATATCCTTGTTGGCAGATGGGCAAAAAGCAACACAACTCTTCATTGCCTTGCACATTATTTGAATCTAATGTAACTCTTACCGTCTTACTAAATATTAGATGTTTTTTTTTTGTTGAGTTTTAACTATGAGTATTGATAACATAATTTAACTTTTATATTTTCTAATATTTTAAATTTAGGTATTATACCTCAATGTGGTTGGATAAAAATTCTAGTCGTGTTCCTCCTCACAACGATGAAGAAATTTTAAATATGAGAAACAAGTGCTTCAAGAATTGCTTTTATAATATAGAGGAAAGAAGAATGGCCAATGTAGAGTATGGAAAATTTTCTGGTTTTTTGGAAAGTTTTGGGGATTTTGACTCAAGAAGTGATAGAAGAGTGTTGTAACCTCTTACTTGGTCTTATTTGGTGGTTTACATATGGGTCCCTTGCACCTATGCTCCAATCTTTAGCATTAAAATTGGTTAGCCAGCCATGTTCCTCATCGTGTTGTGAAAGAAATTGGAGTACATACTCTTTCATTTATTTCATCAAAAGGAACAAAATGACACAACAAAGAGCTGAAGATTTGGTTTTTGTGCCCAACAATCTTCATCTTTTGTCAAGAAGAAGTCGATAGTATATGGAAGGAGATACCAAGACGTGAGATGTTGGTGGAGATGTATTTGATTCACTTGAGGGTGTTGGCTTGCTTGAAATTGCAATTCTTTCACTTGATGAGCCGGATATGGAAACTGTGTTATTCACAGATGATGATGAAGGGGATCGGGCTGAAATTGATATTACTAAACACTGAATAATGATGATTCTCAATTTAAGAGAATTGGTTTGTTATGTTTTAAACTTGCTTGTATCATGTTTTGGATGTTTGAAGAAACAATATGGTTAATTTGTCAGTTTTATTGTCAATATGTCATGAATGCACTACCATCTAGTTGTTTATTTCAATTTTTGTCTATACTTAATGAAAAAAGAAATTATTTATAACTTACTCCTGAATTCATTCTTGCATTTAACTTGATTTTATGAATAATACAATGCTAAAAAATATATTTAAAAAATTTACAAACGTATTCTAGCCGTGTCCGCATTCTACTTTTTAAAATTTTGCAGTATTGCCATATCCGTATCGTATCCCGTATTCGTATCCGTATTTCATAGAACTATCCGAGCAAAACGGTTTCGCTCAAGTAATGAAGCCCAATCGAATAGGCTCATATCAAAATAAGTAACCATTTAGATGGTGCTTGCCTCAATAGAATGATTTTATTCATGAACGAAATGACTATCCCTTGCTATCTATGTTGAAATTCCTATTTCATTAAATAGAGGAATATAATGATTACTGTATGAATTAACATTCCATCATTTTTTAGCTCATCATTTCATTTTAAGGTTGATTTCAATTAACCAAACATAACAATTGCACCTATACACCTAACAACTGAAATAAATACGAAGTTTCAACAGCAAAAACACAAGCAGGAAGAACGAACTCACAGTAGGGGAAGCAATCCCGGCTTTCAAATACACAGGATTCACCGAGACAACTTCTGAATTGGCCGCCAACCCCGCCTTGACCACATCAAACTGATACTCTCTAAACTTCGTCATGACCTCAACGCTCTTCATCAAATTCTCAATCGCACTATCATCATACATCCTCGAGCCGTGCCCCGGCGTCCCCACCGCCCTAACCACCACATTCCACGGCGACCTATCCGCATAGAAAACCCTATACTCCTCACTTGCCGACGCCTGCCCTTCATCCAACACAAAACCCACATTCAGTTCTTCAAACGCTTCGGATTTGACGAACTTCGCCATCCCATCAAACCCACCAATCTCTTCGTCCGGCACGTACGAGACGTGCACGGTTCGAAGTGGTTTGAAATCGAGCTCGTTTTGGAGGGTTCGAATGGCTTCGAGGTACTGGACGGCGATGCACTTGTCGTCTTGGGAGCCCCGGGCGAAGATTTTGCCGTCGGAAGGGGAGCGAAAGGCGGAGAAGGGGTGGTGGAGCCACTTGGAGGGCTCGGCCGGGACGGAATCGAGGTGGGAGTTGAGGAGGATGGAAGGGAGGGAGGGGTCTGAACCCGGCCAGGTTACGAGGAGGAGGGGCTTGGTAGGGGCGAATTCGAGGACTTGGGTTTGGAGGGCGATGGAATGAGATTGTGTTTGGAGGAACGACACGGCGGCGGAGTAGTCCGGATTTGGGTGGGCTGTGTTGATTCTGAGGTATTGCTGGAAGCGAGTTATGGGGGTTTCGTCGTCTTCTTGGGGCGTGGCTGATGGGAAGAGAAAGAGAGGGAGGGAGAGGAGGAGTAGAGAGAGACTCAAGAGGATGATACGGTTTTTTGCCATGGCGAGCCGAGGGAGTGATCATTAGTTTGCTGCTGCTACTGCTGCTGCGATTAATACGGTGATAGTGTTTGGTGTTAAAAATTATCACTTATATATTTTTCTTAAAAAAAATTGGTAATAAAAAAATTAATAATAAATTATATTTTTTTCAAATACTATTAAGTTATAATTAATTTGTTTCTACAAATATTTAATTTTAACTATATACTAGTCACAGAATAGAACTGCGAACTCAATCTTAGCCCATAATTTGGGGGGTCAATCTCAAGGCATGATCCATAAGAGTCACTTTAGATCAGCCCATCCCTCTAAGGTCCGTTGGAAACGTACCAAAGGTCTCGGCCTAGGTAAACATGTATGAACGGGACAGTTGAATTCGCAGTATCGTCTCTATGCAACCCTAAGTCGAATGACAGTTAATATGATATGAAGCAATCAACTACTTGTCAGCGTTGCAAAAAGCACCCACAAACAGTCCCTGCAAGGGGAAAAGAAGAATTCTTTCAGAGGTCAGTCCTAAGGAATCCCCTTTCTTCTCGTCAAAAGACATGGGGAATCCCCCTCATTCCTGCCAAAATCTTCAGCAGCTATAATATAAAAATCGAGCTCGAACACAAGGTAATAAGGAACTGGACTATTTACAGGAACTCTTTCAAATTCACTTTGAGAGGCATTTTTTTCATACAATCCACTAACTTTACCATCAAATTGGCTTTTCGGCCATGCCCACTGGGTAATCTCACCCCCTTTCTTTGTGCAGGAGCAAACCAATCGTTGAACTCGAGGACATGAGCCTAATTCTTTCCTTTCTCTCAACAATACTACACATCCCTTTAGAATTACCCTCGCATGTTTGGCGCCATCTGTGGGAAGAACTAGCTAAAGCCCAAACCCGGAGGCCAGGTGAGGGGGTTGACTTCATAAAAGCGCACACCAGCAATGGTGAATCCCCTTCTGCAGGTAGTCTTACAAATCTAGACATGATGTTGTTGTTTATAGATCCCATACGCACCGATTTTGTAGAACGGAGAGCACAAGTAAAAGTCCCCATCGAAAGGGCCTTACTAGCAAGGGCAAATCAAGAAGAAGACTGTACATCTTCTCCCACCTCATAGAGCCCAGTTCACAGTCTCAGCGATCGATTTTAGCAAAAAGCCTTAGCTCTACCTAGCAAAAAAGCCCTAGCTCTGCTTAGCCAAAAAACCCGAGCTCCGGCTAGGCAAAAAGCCCTAGCTTTGCTTAGCCAAAAAACCCGAGCTCTGGCTAGGCAAAAAACCCTAGCTTTGCTTAGGCAAAAAAATCTAACTCTACCTAGGCAAGTAAACCCTAGCTCAGCCTAGTTACTAATATCCTAACTTCACCTAGGTGTCGGGCTTAGCGATCAATTTCAGCAAAAATCTTAACTTCACCTAGGTGCCGGCCTCAGCGGCCGATTTTAGCAAAAAGCCCTACCCCTGCCTAGGTAAAACACCCTAGCTCTGCCTAAGAAAAAATGCCCTAGCTCCTGCTAGGCAAAAAGCCCTAACTTTTCCTAGGCAAGAAAAACATAGCTCAACCTAGGTACTAAAATCTTAGCTTCACCTAGGTGTCGGGCTCAACAGCCGGTTTAGCAAAAATCTTAGTTTCACCTAGGTGTCGGGCTCGGCGGCCAATTTTAGCAAAAGTTCTAGCTTTACCTAGGTGACGGGCTCAGCACCTGGTTTCAACAAACAACCCTAGCTTCGACTAGGCAAAAAGCCCTAGCTCTGGCTGGGTAAAAAGCCCTAACTCAGCTTAGGCAAATAATTCCTAGATTTACCTAGATGTCAGACTCAACGGTCAATTTCAGCATAAGCCCTAGCCTCACCCATGCAGGTGGATCAATCAAAGCTCAAAAATTTGGCAAACTTCTTGGCCCCAACGAAATGAGGGATTCCATTAGGAACATATGGTGGAAAGCAACACATAGCAAAGCATAAATAGACAGGTAATATTGAGCAAAAGTTGATATTTTATTAACACGATAATATGTTCTGTTTACACAGATTTCCAAAAAATGGGCAACGGGGAACGGAAGGCAAAAAATATGGCACCGGGGAAAGCTCACGCCAAAGCGGGCAATTTGCAGGGACACTAGCTCGTGACATGCCAGCCTTGTACGCAAACAGGATCAGGTCATCCTTCACTCCCATAACTTCCTTGGGCAAACTTTCGCCAACATCGCTCCGGGCAGCGCAACCGCGCCCCATCACCCTCTACACCATTGCGGAATGCCAATCAAAATAGGGCCTTTCTCAACACCCCCACTTCCTTCTACAGCTCGCCCAGCTCCCGCTAGAGGCTCGTAATGGAGTCCTGAGCCACCCAAAGTTCACTAGCAAGCTCCTCATGTAATAACCCAAACTAGAGATACGAATAGAAAAGAAATAACATCTTAAAAGAAACGAAAATCTCAAACCTAAGTTCAGTAAGAAGAGCCGGCCCAACTATTTAACCTTTCGAGCCCGAGACCCGGGATAGAGTGGGAACCACACAAGCATATATTAAAATCCTAATATTAAGGATAAGAATTCAAAATCATAAGTCTAAGTTGTTTAATACGAGAGTTAAGCTCGAAAGGTTAAGAAGCGAACCTATGTGAAAATACTCAAATTTTATCCTATAATTAAATAAAATATATTATTTTGATATATATATACTCAAGTGGCTAGCTACCTTGGAAAATGTGCCAAACTTAGTTGCCAAGTTTCCTAAACCAAGGTTAGTAAAAAGCAACCCTAGTTAACTAAACCCAACCATGGTTAACCATGCTTCTCAAGGAAGTTTCCTACTTGACTTTTGTCTATAAAAAAAACTCAAAACCTCTACTCTCCCCCTTAGAATTTTGGCATTTGTGAGGGTGACGGAGAGAAAGAAAAAGAAAGAAGAAGAAGAAAGAAGAAGAAGGAATGAGGAATTGGGAAAATACATTGAGTGCTAAAACTTAAGGCCATGATCCTAATCACCAAAGAGTGATCTATACAAGGTAAGTAAGACTCTAACATCTCTGATTTTGTATACCTCAAACATCTCTCTCATCATTTTCAAACACCAATCTAAGATCAAGAATTGAAAACTCAAAAATAAAGGCGTTATGGTAGATATTTTGGGATTGTTGGGTATGAATGTTGAAGTTGTGAGTTGGTATGAGTTTTTCATGGGGTTCCATGAATTCTATAAGCTCTTGAATATTAATATATTGAAGTTCAACACATGTATACAAAGAATATGGGTCAAAAACTTACACACATGATGCTAAGAGGTTAGAACCAAGATAGGCCTGAGTTTTGAGCGATTTGAGCTTTCTACCCTGATATATGGAACTTCATAACTAAATGTAAAAAAATAATCTTAGTGTATTCTTTATGTTCAGACCTAGGTTTTTGTGTTATCTTTCATCCAAAATTAGTTTCAACTCATTTGAGTGAGTAAAACTCGAGATATTGCGTTTCTACCAAAGTGTGTCAGTTTCAAACCAGTTAACATTGTAGACCTAAACATCCTAGCTTAGAATGAGATCCGAGCTTTGGTCAAAATATAAACGTTGTAGATAACATGTATATCGAGCTACCCACCAAACATGAGCCCAAAATATTGAGGTTTAGTAGGTGAAGACCACTCTGAAAGTCTCTGTTGTGGTTCAGCTATTAAAAGACGTTTCTGTCACATATTTTTGTATGACCAAAAAATCCTATTTTTAGTGACCTAATCCAAATGTGGTCTTCATGAATATTGTAGGTAACATAATTTAATTGTTACTATCTAAACATCATACCTAGATACCTCAAGAAAGCCCCTCAAACCTATTTCAAATTTTCTGTTAAAAAGTGGTTCTACTGGGAGTTTAGTGGCTGACTGAACCCATTTTATAAAATAGCCTAAAACTCTAACTTGTTTAAAAAAACTACCTTTAGCACTCTTCATACGACTTATAAGGGACATGTTAAACTAGAACATATCCAAAAATAGACTCTCTTTGACATGATTTGATGCTCCAAAATCAAGACCAACGGAGACACTCTTTTGACCAATTTTTTGTGCAAATGCTGAACCATTTTTGTTTGCGTCAAGTTTTTCACCTAGTTGCCTTAGGTTCTGACCTTGGTATTAAGCATAGAGATTGTAGAGAATATTTCAATCTAAGTCGTCACCAAAAATTAGACTTAAACTCTAAGTCTAAGTAACTCAAAATGTTGCGGTACTTTCAAATTTAATGATTGAAAGAGAGTAATAAATGCTTAAGTTAAATCCTTAAACAAGTGAATGTTTGAGCAAGTGTGTAGTACCCCTTAAATCTAAAAAGAAAGTAACCATGGTCCTTAAAATTAAGAAAACATTCAACGATCAGAATCGTTTTAGTTTCACATACTATAAGGGAGGATTCCGTGTTAACAATCGAGTCATATTTTGCTTGTTAGGCACGGAGGTTGTAGAACCCAAGGGTCCTGCTTAGCTTGCTGGGGGAGGCTTGATTCATACGCATATAAAACAAAGTGAGAATGCTTAGCCATTATCTTGAGCTTGGGTTTATGTAAATGATGCTTGAAAATGCTTTGAAGCGCATGTTTTGAACTATAGCCAGTTTTGATAATCGCAAGAACCTATTGTTTCAAATGCCATGATGTTTTTAATTCAAGTGCGCTATCCATGATATTTTGAACAAGCATGATGATATTATAAAAATAAATTGTCAATATTGTGTTGTTGTTTCCAAAGTGCAAAGTTACAAAAAAATTTAGCCCTTTATATCCCATTATGAGAGAGGTTACCCAACTATGGGTTTTTCATTTGTCCCTATAGGGGAGGTTTCCCGTTAAGCATGGATTTTTTTTCTTTAAGGCTTTTGAGCTGAGTCCCAGCTTTTAGCACACACAACTCGTACTTGGTAAAGAGTAGCCTTATTCCATCACGTTGATATCCATGTATTGAGAATTGAGATTACAGTATCGTCAAAACTCCCGACCATGAGATTGATGACTATTTGGACACTATTAGGGTTTGGGTCTAGTTTGAGAAAGTAGTTTCATTTTCAATTGTGGTGGTTGAGTTAGGAATATATTTCTGTTTGTAGTACTGAGAAGGTTCTGTATAATCTGTGATATTTTCATGTTCAAGTAAATGCATCAGTTTTTATGTTTTGTGAAAAATGTGATGAACTATTTTTAAATAGAGTTTTCAGTTGTCTTTAACTAAGTAACTGTCTTTTTTGTTCATGATAATGCTAAGTGCGTTGTCCTATAGCCTCTGTGGTTGCAAATACTAAGAACGGCTAGGAGTTGGTCCACCACAAGCGTCGTCGAGTAGTTTTGGATATGGTGTTGGGAATTGTTTTGGTCTAGTTTTTTTTTCTTTTGTTTAGTTTTTAGTTTTGGCAAAGTTTCATGTATAAAACCTGAAGATTTTTGATGTTTTAGAAGTAATGTACACCATTGGGATGGTGAATTCCTAGTGACTCATGTTTACCCATTTTGACGTTAATAATTGTGGTTGCTTAGAAGTTCTTGTTTGGTCTCTTAATATTATTTATCTCTTATCTTTTTCTTTAGCCGCCAGTTTGCAACGTGATCACATCATTCTATACAAGTTTAATGTCTTGCGGGAGTGGGGTGTTACATTTTGGTATTAGAGCCTTAGATTATAGGTTCTGTAGACTCGTTAGCGTGTGGTCTATGGTGGACCGTAAGTTAAGTCCGTCGTCTTTTGGTTTGTGGAGTAAAGGGATTTAGGCCTAGGGTTATCATATCTTTGTCTTCAAGCATTTGACTGACTGGTTTTGAGGTCTATTTGGAAAACGCGCTCTACAAGCGTAATGACCTAATTGAAAGTCTAAGCAAGTTATTAGATTTGGGAGATAACGACGGAGGGGTCTTGTGTTGCTGTCGGTTTGCGAAGTCTAAGTGAGTTATTAGATTAAGAGAGACGACCCTCGTGTCATTAAAACCTTCCGTAGATAGTTTATTCTTATCCTTATGTCTATAAGTTAGACTCTTGTATCAAGCCCTAAGTCATAGTTTTCTAACGATAGAAAAGAGCATAGAGAAACTCGAACGGAGCGTCATTCAACCCGAACCATTATAATGAGACACAACAAGAAGAATCTTCACAAATTGGATAGATAGAACCTGATCCAATCACTAGGATGTTGGAGGCGATCATAAGACTGACTGAACAGAATGTGAGTTGGATCATAATGCAAGCTGAGAGGATCAGTAACTCCTTGATCAAACAATTTAAAGATCTGGGTGCAAAAAAGTTCACGAGAACCCTTAGCCCCGCAGAAGCAAAAAACTAGTTGAAGGATGTCGTGCGTATTCTGGATAGGTTAGGGGTAGTTGCAGATAATAGGATTGACCTCATAGCTTTATGTTTAAGGGAGAAGCATACTACTAGTGAAAAGCCACGGAGCGATTACTGAAGATGCCGGTGCCAGGAGTTAAACCTCCCGTACCCTAGAGAATCACTTGAGATCGTTTTGAGAAAGCGTTTGACCAGCAATATAAGCTCATAAACTACAAGTATGAGAAGGAGCAAGAATCCACCAACCTGGAACAAGGAAGGATGACTGTGGAAAAATACGAGATGAAGTTTACAGAGTTGTCACGATATGCCACCCACCTTATACTTGATGTGGAGACAAGGTGTAGAAGGTTTAACAAGGGACTAAGTTTTCTGATTAGAACCAGGATGACGGTTCTCAAGATGAACAACTATGCAAGACAGGTGAACATAGCGCAAAATGAATTACAATACGGGCTAGAAGGACCAGTAACTCTTTAGTTAAACAATTCATGGATTTGGCTACTAAGTAGTTTATGGGAACAGTTTGTCCCGCTAACGCTGAAAATTGGTTGAGGGGTGGAGTACGCATTTTAGACAGACCGAGTTGTTCACGTGGTAGGTTCTTAAGTATCAATTTATTTTTCGTTTGACGTCTAAACTGTTTAACTCTTATGGAGTTGGTATTCGATTTTTGTTGTGGTATCGATGTGAGTCGCAAAAAAGTTGCTTTCGAAAATCTTTTATGATGTAACACGTTAGGGCAAGTTTGTTTAGATTAATGCGTCAATGTTGCTTGTATAGAGAAGGTATTTTTCCATGGGAATGTGTGAACTCTATGTATGAGAAGTTAAAGGGTGATATAATTCTTTTGTTTCTGGTGGAGTTACGTAGAAACTTAGTGTGAGTACATGGGAGGAATAAGTGTTTAGATGAGAATAATAGAAGTGTAAATGAAACTATACGAATTAATAGGTATGATTTTTTTGTAATTGGCTTTGAGTGAATCGAGTGTCTTGGTAAAATGTGGGTAAGATGAAATAGTTAAAGTGCGAAAGTGATTCTTGGTTCAGTTGTGTGGCCGAGAATGTGTGAAAGAATTGAGTCATGGTGGTAAGAGATTTTAGAATCAGGAGTTAATACTGTTCGGTTAAAGGATTGTTGAGTGGGTGGTACATATATGAAGAAAATTTGTGAATGTATATTGTGTTATAACGAAGATTGTGATTGAATTTGTATGGGTAAGCATATACATGTGGAGCATTTAGTCTACGTGGTATTTTTATCCCTAGTGACTCATTAGGTTCAAGTGGCGGTATTAGTCTTAATGGTCGTAAGGTTAGAGTGGTGCAACACAAAGTAGTGATTTCGAATTTGTAGTCGTTAGTCGATCAAAAAGTAGTCTTCGGTGTACGTTTGAATGTGACAATGAGTTAGTTTTTGGTAGTTTAGAAAGGGAGAGTGACAGTCTTTACAACCAAATGTGGAGAATATTTAAAATCAGTTTTGGTGGTGGGCTAGTTTAGAGATGAATGATCGCTTGGGGGAGTCGTACTCGATGTAAGTTGTGTTTTGGAGCTAAAGTGTTCTCAAAGATAGACTTGAGGCCATGATACCACAAATTGAAAGTGCGGGAGTCCGATATACCTAAGACTTCCTTTAGGACTCGTTACAAGCATTATGAATTTGAGGTGATGCCTTTCAGGTTAACGAATGTGCCTACTGTGTTTATGAACCTGATAGATCGGGTGTTCATAAGCTTTTTAGACCAATTCATAATTGTGTTCATAAACGACATTCGGATATATTCTTGGAGTGAGGAGAAACACAAGGAATATTTGAAGATTTCTTTGTAGATCCTGAAAAAGCACAAGTTGTATGCAAAATTTGATAAGTGTGAGTTTTTGTTGGACCGAATGGTGTTTTTGGGTCATGTTATATTTGGAGAAGAAATTACCTAACAAAAATAGAAGCAGTAGTTAATCAGAAGAAGCCAATTAGCGTGACAAAGATATGAAGCTTTTTGGGGCTAACTGGTTATTATCGGCGTTTTATTTGAGACTTTTTCCTGATTACGAAACCCTTGACTTGGTTGACTCAAAAAAATGTCAAGTTTGAATGGTTCGACGGATGCGAACGAAGTTTTCAAGAGTTGAAGTCCAAACTAGTGTTAGCACCTATGCTTACCTTTTCGTCAGCCAACGAAGACTTTGTTATTTATAGTGACGCGTCACACCATAGTTTGGGTTACGTTTTGATGCAACACGGGAAGGTTATCGCCTATGGGTCCAAACAATTAAAATCTCATGAAAAGAATTACCCTACCCACGATCTAGAGTTAGCCGCAATCGTCTTTGCGCTCAAGATATGGAGACATTATTTATATGACATCCCTTGTGAGATCTTTACGGATCATCAGAGTTTGAAGTATATTTTCACCCAAAAAGAGCTGAACTTGAGGCAAAGGAGATGGATGGAGTTAATTAAGGATTATGACTGCACGATTCACTATCATCCAGGGAAGGCTAACGTTGTGACAGATGCCCTGAGCCGAAAATCATTGGGAAAAATAGCGCATCTACGAGTGATACGAGCTGATACTTTTTCTGGAATGCGAATGCTTAGAACCTATCTTGCCATAGGAAAGAATGGAGGCCTATTAGTAACTTTGAGCGTAAAACCAACCTTATTAGAACAAATTCGAGCAGCTCAATTGGCAGATAATCAAGTGGACAAGATAAGAGCGGAAGCAGTAACTAAAGGGAAGACATAATATAAAGTTTGAAATAACGTATTGTGGTTTGGTCACATATTATATGTGCCTAATAATGGGGAGTTGAGGAGGTAGATCTTAGCTGAAGTGCATAACTCAACATACACCATGCACCCAGAAAGTAAGAAGTTGTATAGAGATTTAAAGAAAAAATACTGGTGGAGTGGAAAGAAGAAGGATGTAGCAAATTTCGTGACAAGATATTTAGTACGCCAGCAAGTTAAGATTGAGCACCAAAAGCCGGCATGATTACTACAACCGTTACCTGTACCCGAATGGAAGTGGGAACATATTATTACCATTGATTTCGTAACCAGACTCCCTTGAACACCCAAGGGGAATGATGCTATTTGGGTAATTGTGGATAGGCTGACAAAATTAGCTCACTACCTACCAATAAAGATGACGTTTTCTATGGATCGATTTGCACGGCTTTTTATTAATGAGATCGTTAGGCTACACAGAGTACCGATTTCTATAGTATCGGATAGAGACCCACGTTTTACGTCCAGATTTTGGCCAAGCTTACAAGAAGCGTTGGGGACTACTCTAAAGTTTAGCACAACTTTTCATCCGCAGACTGACGGTTAATCGGAGAGGACAATTCAGACCTTAGAAGATATGCTTAGAGCATGCGTTCTAGACTTTGTTGGAAACTAGGAGGAACATTTATCGCTGATCGAGTTCGCATATAACAATAGTTTTTAGTCAACTATATGGATGACCCCTTATGAAGCGTTGTACGGTAGAAAATGTCGAAGCCTAATTTGTTGGAAAGAAGTCAGAGAGAGAAAATTGCTTAGACCCAAGATAGTTCAAATTACCACTGAAAAGATTAAGTTAATCCGAGAGAGATTCAAGCAGTCACAAGACTAGCAGAAGAGTTATGCAGATAATCAGAGAGGCGACCTGGAGTTTGTAGTGGGAGACCGTGTGTTCCTAAAGAAATCGCCATCGAAGGGAGTGATGCGATTTGGGAAGAAAGGAAAATTCAGTTCTCAATACATTAAACCATACAAAATCATTAAGAGAGTTGGGAGCATAGCATACCAATTAGCCCTGCCACCAGATTTAGTAAGACTGCACGATGTATTCTACGTTTCGATGCTGAGGAAATACATGCTAGACCCTTCACATGTGTTAATAGCGCAACCTAACCATCTGAAGCCCGACCTCACATATGAAGAGAAGCCAGTAGGAATACTAGAAAAGCAAGAGCAAATTTTGCGAAGCAAAGTCTTTCCTTTAGTAAAAGTGTTATGGCATAGTTACTCGGTGGAAGAAGCCACGTGGGAGCGAAAATAGGACATGCAAAAAATGTACCCACATCTCTTCGAGCAAGGTATGCAATAAATCGAAATTTCTTAAAGGAGGGTAGATTATAATAACCCAAACTCAAGATACGAATAGAAAAGAAAGAACATCTCAAAAAAATAAAATCTCGAACTTAAGTTCGGTAAGAAGAGCCGGCCTGACTGTTTAACCTTTTCAAGACCGAGACTCGAGATAAAGTAGGAACCACACAAGCATATATTAAAACCCTAATATTGCGAATAAGAATTCAAAGTTATATGTCTAAGTTGTTTAAAACGAGAGTTAAGCTTGAAAGATCAAGAAATGAATCTATGTGAAAATACTCAAATTTTCTCGTATAATTAAATAAAAAAATTAT
>JAOTRH010000027.1:10028627-10052485 GCA_034768845.1 Heliamphora exappendiculata
TTTATACTTTATAGTTTATATTATTAATTATTATAAGTTTATTATTACTTTATAAGTTTATAGTTTATATTATTATAAGTTAGTTAATACTTAGTTTATTATAATTTTATTATTTTTTGTAATAAGTTTAAACACTTCAAATAATTACATAATTTAAATGTAATAAGCTTGAATACTTGAAATAATTAAATACAATATAAATTTTATTAATTAAAAATTAAATTTGAGCAATTACATAAATATTATATTTTACACTTTATAAATATATTTTACACTTAAAAAATAAAAAAAATTCCATCACTATATGTCAAGTGTATCCTAATTAGGTTTGCACATGCAAGCCGAACAATTATTTGCATTATTATCTACTTAAAATTATAAATAAATTATAAAATTTCAAATATAAGAATATTAAAATTATAGATTCAAAATATAAAAATTTAACCTGAGCCAGATAATTTTTCTGCCGATCCAGATGTTATATCCTTCAAGTCAGCTTTCAATAGTTATTTTTTGTTTATTTCTTGTATCTTTTTTTATGCGTAGATTGTGTCTCATGAGATCATTAAAGCTTGCACCATCTTCGGCGTCAAGCTCGATCTATACTCGTTGAGGACCCGTCCATCTGCACTAAAAGTTATCTCGGAAGCAAGTGTAGAGACAGGAACTGTAAGAAAATCACAAGCTATCGCAAATAAGACTGGTCACGATATCTTGTGTTGTATTTAATACTCTAAAATATTAAAATTATCTTTATCTTTGCTTTCTACTATATCAAAATATCGTTGGAGTTCAGTTATAAAATTCTCATGAACCTCTGAAAATCTTCTCGTTTTAATTCAAAACTAATCGTCCATACGATTTCGAGATGAAATCTTGGTAGACGTTTGTATTGATTGCGGTATTATATTAACTTTATATTCATTATATAATTTTTTAAGTGTTTCGTTTATTAGTTCTTGATAATTTGTATTATTATAAATCATTTCTAAAAAATACGATAAACTAATATTTTTACTCATTTGATCTAAATATTAAAACTATTTCAAAAATATGTATTATTTCTTCATAATATTTATCAAATTTATCTTTCATAGTTAATATCATATGAAAATATGTTTCATTATCTAAATATTCAATAAATAGTTGCATTATTATTTTTAATTGTTGTAAAACAAATGGAGTAGTATGAGTATAATTATAAGAAAATAATTTTGTTAATTCATCAAAAATTTTATAAATTTTTTTTTGTATAAATTAACATTTTGCCAATCAAACGAAATTGGTAGAGTAAAATTAGTTACTTGATTAATTTTAAAAAATAAATTAATTATTTTTTTTTATTTTATTACTATTTGTAAAGTATTATATATAGAGTTCCGTCTATTTTCTACATCAAGTTGTAATTTTTTTAATTTTATATTTTCTTCATTACATACTTTTCTATAGTTATTAACTTTTTTGACACTACTATTCATATATTTTACAGATAGTCTAACTCTAATAAGAGAACCATTATAATATTGAAGCCCTTATTTAACAATTAAATTCAAAATATGTGCAGAACAATAAATATAAAATAAAGAATCAGATAATTGAAGCTCCAAATTACGTTTTAAATAGTTAACGCATTCATTATTATAAGAAGTATTATTTAAAATAATAAAAAATATTTTTTAACTAATACCCCACAAACATAATTTTTGTCTAATAACTATATTGAAATTATGACCGGTGTAGAGTAAATCTACAAGCATAAATAAAGAAATACGTTTACATAAATTTCAATCATTATCGATAAAATGTACAGTAATACATTGGTATTCTACATTAGTTCTAGCAGTTCATAAATCAAGTTAAACAAATTTTACCTTTTAAATTTTTAAATAAATTTGACAACTCGATTTTGATTTTTTCAATTTTTTGTAAAATCATGTTTCAATAGTATTTCTAGAAAAACGTTAAAATTGGTGAAAATATCCATGTACCATATATTCAAATTTCGGTTTTTCACTTATAGACAATGGATGTTTTTTTTCTATTATATAATCAACAATATAATTTTGTGCACGTTTAGGATTATAAAAAAAATTAAAAATATTTCTCGTTGGACTCCTACCTATTTGTATTTATGTGTTCAAATTAAGATGTACATTATTTGTGTGAATTTTTGAATGTCTAATTAAATGACTAATGCCACTCGATGTGTTACCTGAAAGAAATTTATTACAAATTTTACATTTGACTTTAACAGTAAAACTGCCAACAAAAAAAATTCAAAAATTCTTTCAAAAAATTTCCAAACACTTGACGCTTTTTTAGTAAAGGACGTAGGATTAGAATCACTTGGTGAAAATACAAAAATATCTTCTTATTCGTTAATGAAAAATATATTTTGATCGATAAATAAACTTAACAGAGAAAAATATTATAATTTATAAAATTAAAATAAATTTAAAATGTTAATAAAGTAACGAAAAATATATAAAGTTAATATTTTTTAAATAATAACTACTACACTTTTTAAAAAATAAATTACAATTAAAAAATTATGAAATAAATTTAATACTAAAAAAATATTGCATAAAATAAATCAAACCAAATTAAGTAAACTCCGATATTTAATCTTGATATTGATCGATTAGAACTTTTGATCTTAATCTTGATTCTTGATCTTCAATTTTTGATTCGTCAACAGTTGTAATTTTTACCGAATATCACCGAATAATCAAACCACCAAATATTACCTAGTAATCGAAGTAATCGAATTATAAGAGAACAAACTGGGAGGATGAGAAAGTAGAGAGATGAGAGAATATTTGGTATGAATTTTTTGAAATGAAAATGACTCTATTTATAGGGACAAAATCTAAAAAAAAATTTAAAAAAAATTAGAACTAACCGTTAGGCCAAGCTCAACGTCTCTTTTGATCAACTACTAATTAATCTCAATCATCCATTTCAATTTAAAATGGATCCAAATCGTTGATGCCATTCTTTGATCATTGGGCCTCGGGCCGGGCCTAACTATCCGTTAAAAATTCAAAAGACGGACCAAGGGGCGAGCTAAGGCGTCGGGCCATCGGGCCGAACCAGCCTACAAGCTCAAAGGGGTAGACTCAAGCCTGAAAAACTTATATCCGAGCTCGAGCGGGTTTAGGCTTGTCTCATGCCGGATCAGCCCGTACAGTACCGAGCCTCAGCCCAAAATTATACCCCTAGCCTTGTGCGGTGCCTTCATTACCCTTTTCTCTGTCTTCTTTTTTTTTTTCTCCCTTTTTTAACTTAATGGAAAAACCAAGAAATGAAAGGAATGGCAATTTAGGTTCCAAGATGACGCCTCTAGACTTCTAAGGTTATGGCTTATAATTTTTTAGAGGGTTAAGTGGTTATGAGAAAATTTTAAAAGCAAAAAAAAATAATCCTCGATGTTGTGGGGGGCATGAGACACCACATCGTTGTTTTTTGTAAACAAACACGGTACAATAAGGTTATTGTTGTTCGGTGTGCAACTTGAGTCGTCTAATTTTGAAGTGACATCCGGAATGCAAGAACATTCTGAAGCAAGTTTGTTTGTTCTTGACAAAGCATAAGCCCAAAAATAATTTAACAAACTGGTGAAATTTTGACTAGATGGTCAAAAAATAGGCATTCGTCAAGATTGGTGCAGATCAAATGCCCCTCACGGGAATAAATTCCAATACACCATAAGGAGTCCCTCGTGACAGTATCAGAACTAGAACACTCCGTCGTGGGTGTGTTCTAATGCAGATGTGTACCATCTTGTGACATCTTAGCTTCCGTGCCATTTTGTGTGAAGCAGTGTTGTCCCGCCAAATACCGTGGGTTGTTTAAAGCGTTCTTTTGGGCCACGGTGGGCCATCATTTGAATCAATAGTTTACTATTCTTTGAAATTTGAGGAAGCGTCTAGCCCAAGTGATTGGGGGTACTATGTGATCCTCACGATCGGGGGTTCGACCACGGTCCCCTCCCTACCATCTCCAATGTACCAAAAAGAAAAAGAAAAACTATTCCTTGAAATTTCCCATAAGATAATGAACTGAAAAAAGGTAAATATATTTGAGTACCTATTCTTTTGCCCTCCATTGATAAATCCATTCCCAACTCCATAATCTAAACACATTCTAAAAGAAGAAAAATAAAATTTAAATATTGAACCTTACACATCCAACAAAGATTACTCATTTAAGAAAGAAAGATTCCATTGATGCACACTAAGAGTTTCAACCAATTCCCATTATTCGATACATGCCACAGACCACCATAAAAATAAAAGCACGACCGACCACATTTCTTAAACTGCGAAACGGATAATTAAACCTACAGACTCTAGCTGATCACTGACTAATTTGTTCTGACCTTTAATTACTGCTTGAGTTGCCCAATCTAAACTCAAAACCCTAATAGGTAACACAGAGAGTACGATATTATCGCAGCTCACCAACCCCTTTCCCGAAATAAACCATAAGCTAAAAAAATAAAAATAAATAAACATGAGAATACAAAGTACATAATTGTACACAAATGGAGGGTCCCGTTAGAGTCGTCTTGAACCAGCTTCTGCGGGATTTAATCACTGTCATCATCATCGTCTGCAAATAAACGGGAGAATAGTCAATCATCTGTAAAGAACCTGAAATGGTAACTATAAAATCATGTAACCTGGAGAATATCCAGGCTGTGCAAAGAGGAGACATGCTGAAGTGAGCCCAAACAAATTTACTGGTAAATCGAGAGAATATGGTACGGAGAATGTAAATTTTGCAAATAAATAAATTAACTTTATCCATGGTTTTCTAAAAGCGTACACACTGTTCTTTCAAAAAGTCAAAGCGCTTTCGAGAAATTTTAATCTTCCGCAGAACTTAGAGACAACATACATAAAAGAATTCACATACTGAAATGATAAGAAAACAAAATGTACATTCTGACTCCAAATGGAAGCCAAGCGCCCCATTAAAGAATTAACGGTGCAATGAGTAATTACAAATGTCCAGCAGTTGAAGACAGCTATTTGTAAATTTTTAAAATTGTTTTCACAGAACTCTTACTGGTAGACTGACTGGCTCAGGACCATCAACAATGCCTTACTGAGTGGAGTTACCAAATTGATCCCAAAAGAAAGAAAGTATACACAAAGGTGGATGACTAATATTATTTGTAATAAAATAAGGTCATGGAAGGCACCAACACAGTGAAGAAAACTCGGTCTGAGAAAGCATCGACAGCTCCAACTATAAGGCCGTATTTGACTGTTTTGGAGAGGGATGAGATGTCTTGGGAATTGGGATTGTTAATTATATGGGTTTCTTGAGCCACTCCATGGGTCTTACCCAGCATCAGCATGGGAGAGGATAGCATTTGGTGGAAAGGGAGCGCAACAGTACTTTCAATGTTTCCCCTTTCTATAAGACTTTGAAGGGTAGATTAGGATGGTGGTTCTCGTGGAAGGGCATTTGAAAGATGGGGATGCCGACCCTGACACCTTCCTTGTATGGATTAGCCTCGTGGAAAGCTTTTGACAATTAACAATCTTATTAATTGTGTGAACGGGATGCAATCAATTAATTTTATCAGAATTTTGATAACTTGTGTCTCATTAGGGATGCGTGTATTTGGATTGAGTTAAAAGTAACACCTTTATTATACGCATGAGTTGGTGATACCTCTCTATTCAGATATATAAGCAAAAGGAACATGGTTGGTATGAATTTGGATATACATTATTCACTTGCTTAGCTTTGTTAATTAACGGAAATTTTACTTTTAGTTTGCATTTCATTCTTGTTATTTATCTTGTTTGAATTGTTGCTTGAAGCTGTAGTTGAGATTGAGCATCATCTTTAGTGACCAATATGTATGCCATTTGTGAGTAGAATCTTTGGAAACTCTCACGAAATTATAACCCGTCCACTAGGGAAAACCTAGGAGTTCAAAAGCTTCTTGCATAGGCTAAGTACAACTGTATATCCAACGAAAGTGGAATTTGGTTAGACTAGTTTAGTTTAGTTTTCTATTCTTGTTGTTTTGTTGGAAATATAAGTTGTGGAGTGTGATAGATAGCTAAATGTGCACACTTGGGCCCCATAGCGTGCACTCGTTAGTATATTTGTGAATTACTTAGTACTTTAATTGTAGTTTCCATGATTGCAGCTCTCTCACACCAGTTAATGAAATCAATACTGAATTGAAAGGGTTGAGCGGATTACATAGAAACCAGAGCAAAACAATCTGTAGAGGAACCAAGGAATAGCCGCAGGACTAAACCATCTGGACAGCCATGACCCCCATTCAGACGGAATGGAATTAAACTGGGACGCGCAAAATAAAGGGTCATCAAGTCTAATTTGAGGAGATGATATAAAAGGAAAACCCTAGTTCAAAATTAGGGTTTCTAATTTCTGATAGTTCCAGCACGCAAGAAAGCTATGATTCCAGAAATCCTTTCATGGCAATCACAGCTTGGCTCTTGGCATCACGTTTGACCATGAGCAGATAGACCTCTCTCTCATGGAGTCAGATGCAATTCTAATCAAGTAACTGTGGTTTTGTATTCTATTAAGGGATTTCTTAACTAATAGATTGACTATATAACTTTTTATCCTTTGGATTCATTTAATGGTTTGAATCTTATGAGCTAGTTTGACATGTTTGATTTCTGTGATCTCGAATGCGTAGTTATACAATAGTTTTCTATGCCCATGGGAACAAAACTTGAGATAGCTTATACCTAGATAAGATCAGCCCTAAAGACGGTTTCAACTTATCAAAGATAAGTCATGCTATACCCATTCACATGAATTTTCTTGACAGTATCGTTAAGGCTTTGTAGCCATGACATATCATTATGGTATTGATTAATGAATTTCCTCACCTGATACAACTATCATTGTTATGAGGCTAGGATGGATTCAAAACGCTGAGGCTCCTTTAATCTTGAATCACAAATCAATTTAGATTTAATTTTCTTTGTATAATTTAGTTTTGATAAAGTCACAACATTCTATCGGGAATTAATTTAAGAATCATCTTTAGAGAATAAAGCAGCTTAGCCTCTTAGTCCCTCAAGTACGACAATTGGACGCTAACTTCTATTCTATTTAAATCAAAGTTAAAGTTTGGTCTTGTTGTTATTTGTTTTTTTGTTAACAAATGATGCAACCAAATATCAGAGAGAAAGCAACAAATGCTCACAAATTGCAAGAAAGCCATGAAACGCAATGTCAATCACAGATAGATCGTGTACATATGATTGTTGGATAGCTTGATATACATTGTTAGACCTATTTTCTAACAGCTTAAGCTTTTAGAACAATTGGTTACTTAACATGGTATCAGAACTCTAGTTCCACGAGGTTTTGGGTTTAAGACTTGTGATATGTGTTTCCCTATTATATTTGTTATTATGCACTATGTGTGTTAGTGCATTTGTTCAGTCCAATTATTTCTTCATGTGCAAAATAGGGTTATATGTGAGGAAGAGTATTAAATAGCTTGATATACATTATTGGGCCCATTTCCTAACAATTTAAGCATTTAGGACAATTGGTGACTTAACAATGATAGAAGCAAAAAGAGCTTCTCAATTGTTGGAGATTGGATGAATTGGGATGCTATAGCCAAAAAATAACAAATCACAAGGGAAGAACACCTATATGTCTTTAATAGAGAGAGAGAGAGAGAGAGAGAGAAATGAAGATGTGGGGGAGTAAAAAAAATCTTTGAGCCATAAAGTTTTTACAATAAGAAAAAATTACACGCACACGCACACACACACACACACATGTGAGCTCAAGAGTTTTTACGTGAGGAGCTATTTAGTCATTTTAGCATCTTTATTCCCCCCTCACCTAAAATTGTCATATTCCAAATATGGGTATTTCTATGTACTCAAACTTGGACACAGGAGTCGAACTCGACACGTATTTAGAGGTCGAATTCACTAGTTCTCCTAATTATAGGATACAGGGACTTCGCTAACAATGTGCACAAAGGTACAGTAATAAGACAAATGTAATACACTATATTTATAATTATTATTATATATACTCATATTTATATAGTGCTAAAAAATGCAATATATATAGCATAATTTTTAAACAATGTATGGGGTTTTGTTTATGTAAGTAGATAACACTAGAGCCTTTGCTATTCAAATTATTCAAACTAATGTCAAATTGTCGTACTTGCTATGGATTTTCTTGGATATTTGTATCTTTTAAAAGCAAAAATTTTAATATTACATCGTTGTCCTGTCCAACTAGAGGTTTCCATGTCCGACACAAGTCTCGTGTCAGTATTGGTATTGTGTCGTGTCGACACAGGTACGACACCCTAAATTGGGAAGTTGGTGTAACATAGGGGGTATCAAGTTAGCTACATTTAATTGAATTGGAAAGGACAAGGACTGGATAGTCCATTCTAGAAAACAAATGCGCCCTAAGAGGTTATAATTGAGGTTTGACTTAACCGCTGTCAAATTTTGGATAGTGCAATTCAAATAGCCTAAACCTTGTTCTCAACTATTCAAACACAGACTGAACTCAGCATGGCTCAACCATTGTTAATCAAAAAAGATCATAAAACCTTTATGGTTATCACTCTATATCTGAAAGCTTATGAAAATTTCAACTATAAAGAAGAAAAGAAACCAGAAGAAAAGTTCTTACCTTCATTAAACTCGTCACTCTGGCTGTCATCACCATCTTCAACATCGTCGTCGTCGTCGTCGTCAGCATCGCCGTCATCGTTACTGCTACCAGTATCTTCTGCTTTATCACTCTCACTTTCAACAGGTATTTTGGGTTTTGGAGGAGGTGCAAAACTATACGTGGACCTTCTGCGTGTACTTGAAACAATGTTGCTCATGTCAATGCCTTCAAGTTCTTTTGCTCTGTCCTTTCTCTTTCTGACTTCTTTGATTTCTGAGCATAAAAATCACACAGCATCAATCATTACATAAAATTGCCCTTACCTCCATTAATTTGAATCTTCGGATACACATTTGTCTGCAAGAACTAGTTCTAAGTCCAGTTGCCAGGTTAACCACCATGTTAATGACCATATTGTAATAAACTTCAATTAAAAATGATGTCTAGTCACTGGAAATATTTTCAGAAGTCCATTCGATAAATAATGAGCTGAAATTACTTCTTTTCCAATCATATAGATGTCATGGCAGAAAACATAACCATTGGTAGTAAGGTTTTTCCCATGTAAATAAGAATATCCAGTCCAAGGTTCAATGTCTAATATGAACTGGAAGAACTGTAGAAGTGTTTGGAAAGAAACTGCATATTTCAAGAATCCTCTTTTCTACCTAGAAAACAGTTCCATCTGAAATGTGTTCTGTACTAGTCTTCTCACGAAAGAAACAGCTGCACCAGCAACTGTGTAGTTTCTTTTTATGCAAGGTGACTTTTCTGTGATGAAATGATATACCAGCACTTGGAGCATGTTTATTACCCACTATAGGACCAATTTTGTGGCACACTATCATTTCCTCTAAAATCTTCAGAACTGCTCTCAAAATGTGATGCAAGGAGGCAAAATTACTGTTTTTCTAGTTATGTTGCCTACCGCAAAACTGCAACCACTTTTATCGTTAAGAGATCCCTTAATTAGTTAATTTAGCACCACAAAAAAATATTTTATGCAAGTCGGCCACAAACTACGTGGCATTAAACCAGCTTTACTTATCGAGAAACTAACGTGTTATTGAGTTGAGTTGTTTCTAAGTTTGCAGTTACATACAAAATTCTTTATATTGCATTCAAACCCCTCCACAACAGCTTTCTATATATACAACCATAAACTCGTATGCAAGTACATCAACTGCATTTGTGTCTTGTGACCTTATGGCCTTCCCAAAATTGCAGCTGTAACACTTATCTTCTAGTAAATAACTGTAACAAATCGATAGCAAGAGCACCATATTGATCTCACCTCACATTACTAATAAAGGAAGCACCATAAAGATCAATTACTTTACAGTTTACTACTGTAAATGGGCCAAATTTGAGGGGATCAGGTATTCAGGTCACAAGGATATGGCTCTTGAAGTCTCACACATACAAAAACCCCTTAAACCCATAAAGCCCATAGCATTTGGCAATCCTAAACCACAAACAAATGCCATGTAATTATACATCAATTGACTGCCCATGAGACATAGAACCCATAACAAAAAGCCCACCAGGATCCAAGTGAAACAACACAAGGTTTCATGGACAAATTAGGGATAATTAACTCAGAGTCGCCACTTGGTTTTAGGTTCAAGAAACCATATCCCCGTACAAGTTATGACTCCATGAAAGGCCTACTTCTCGCTTGGCCACAGCCCGACCAGGTCAGCCTCTTCTTATCAATCAATTTGGTTCCAAATTTAAGCCAAACACAGGTTAACACAAAGCAAAACAATATAAGTTAAATAAAAGCAACATATAACCAAATAAACAAGCAACAATCCAAACATGGTAATAGGTAGCTTCCAAATGTGCACTTTCGAGCAATGTACTTCCTAAGAAATAAAGGATTTTTTGAGTTTTAGTCCTATTTCTAGGTGTTCTAAGAGTTTTAATCACGTCAACTTTTTTTTTGTTGCATTTGGTCATTTTTTAAAATTTAACGAAATAGGACTAAGATACCCCTATTAATTTCGGTTATATCTATATATGGGTTTAATATGAGTGTCGTTATTATCTATATATGATTGTTATATAGGTGGCGTTATTTATTTTGTATATAATTGATCCACGTTCATTTTATGGAATCGGCTTTAATATTTTGCATTCAATTATGACTGTGTTCGCCGTCGTCCTCCATCGCCATCCTCTCCATCGTTATCGTCCTCCCTCGCCATCATCATCCATCACCGTCACCATCCATCGCTGTCAGCCTCCATCATTGTCGTCATCGTCGTCCTCCATCGCCATTGTCATCCATCGCCGTCGTCCTCCCTCCTTCATCGACTTTGTTCGCCGTCGTCACCGCAAAGGTTTTTGAGAGCTGGGATTTTCTACATGCGGTCGAGCAAAGTGGCGAACTAAAGGTGCAAGGGTTTTTGAGAGCAGGGGTTTTCTGCGTGCAGTCAAGCAAATTGGCGAACCAAAGGTGCAAGAGAGCAAGGTGGTGAACCATAGTATCTAACTGATATATGCATCAATTATTCTTCACGATGCATTTTATCAAGATCCTGCGGCATAGACGTAATTAATACATGTATCAATTGTTAATTTGCATTGCAGTTTGATGATCCTGCAGCACAACCTATAACTGATACATATATCAGTTATTTTTCGCAGTGTACTTTTTCAAAATTTCGCGGCATGTAATTAGCTGATACATATATCAATTGCTAATTTGCATTGCAGTTTGATGATAATCTTAACATATCTAATTGAGTTTGGGCTACAAGATCCAGGAAAATTCAATGCAGGATGACAACTGATACATGTATCAATTGAGTTTGTGTTGCAAGAACATGAAAATTTTATAGCAGGGTGACAACTGAGACACGTATCAGTTGAGATTGTGTTGCAGCGATGAATGATGACCGCAATGGCGAGGGAGGACGACAGCGACGCCCTGATAGTGACGAGGCGGCGCCCTAACAGTGATGACGGCGACGCCCTGACAGCTATGACAGCGGCGAAGGATGAAGACAGCAACAGAGCTAGGGTTGTGGTGATTGCGGCGCGAGATTTTAGGGGAGAATTTGGGAAAAATTTTGGGAGAGATTTTTTTATTCGCGTTTAAGAAGGGATTTGGTCAATGAAATCATCTGAAGATGTAATTTAAGGGTATTTCAGGGAATTAAAATTGAGACGGGACTATTCCCAGTAAAAAAAATTGGATAGGATTAAAACTAATTTTATTATCAAAAAAAGGACCTAACCCTAAATTTTTCAAAAATAAATCCTTTGTCAAAAAAAAAAAGAGAAAAATTCCAAAACTAAACATTCCAAACGCAATTTTTCTAAAACTAAAACCTTCAAAAACCAAGCTTTCTCTTGCTTACACAAATTTCAAATCCTTTAATCCAGTCTTCAATAGTTTTTAGGATAAACGCCATGCTTCCTATATGAAACAAAACAGCCTGTCATCATAGTCTTATGAATATGACTTCTTCATGCAGAACGAGAAATTTGTATGGTTTTATGAACAGTTTCACCATCCAATGGCATGCTTAACAGACTGATGTTGACACTTGAAAACCTCTGGCATTCAGTTAACAGAGCTTCTTCCTTTATTTATTCATCCTATCATACTAATTTGGGACAAGAATATAAATTCAAATTCCATACACCTGTTATCAGAATAATATATCACCGTTGACAAAACAATAAAATCCAACAAATCTGTAGTAACTAAAAGAGTTTTAAAAAAAGGGTTAAAGCACCTTTCACATTTTCTTCAAGTTCCATTAATTCATATGATGATGTAACAAAATTCATGGTCTCTAACAAATACAAACAATTTTTTGTTTTCAATTAGATCAAGTCACTTGTCAGAGCGCAGCAAGCATGTCATATATAACTCATCCTATAAGGGGAATTCAACCCATGGGTCTACCATGTATTTTTTCAATTGTTTTAAGGTCATGTAGACACAATTCAAAACAAGACTTGACTGTTCGAGTGGATGTTGAATTCCACACCAAAACGACCTCTTATTTTAGTTTGCCTGACTCAGGTAGTTAAAGGGCCAATAAAGCAAAGAGATCTTACCACTAATCAAAACCAAGCATTTGAAGTTCTTATACTCATTAAGCTCCTTAAAACAGAAAATTACTTCTCTAGTCAATATTCATGGAAACAAATACCAGGGATCACCAGTCGCCTTGAACAGGGAGTTAATAAGTTAACAAACGTGATCGACCCAATTCTAGATCATCTTCCAAAGAAATTGTAATCGTAATGCTCACCTTTCTCAGAAGGATCTGTGGACACTCCCTCTCTTGAAAGTATCTCCTCTAGCTCTTTTATTAGAAACGTCTCACGTTTATTCTCAGACACCTGCTTGACTCTCTTATAAACTACTGGAGGAACACTGTAAAATATATTTTTTAAAATGTTAACGCACTGACATTAACAAAGATACAGGCTAATAAGTGGCTAGTCAAAGAAAAACCTCATCCCACAAGATTTGATTATTGTTTTAAGATGCTCCACATGTTTCCCATATGCAGGAGCTGCTACTTCTTTCTTCTGCATTTCATGAATATGATGAAATACAGGTAACCAAATTGTGTTAAACACACTATAGCAAAAGAGAAGGAAAAAATAAGTTCACCTTCGCAGGTTTCTCAGCAGAGGATTCAGACTGATCATCTTCAGATGCATTTCCACCAGCTTCTGCATCACTATTTTCCTCGGATGTTTCTGCTAGCTTGCTTCGTTTCGTGCAAGACACCTTGGTCTCCTTTTCCGGTCTTTTACGTTTCCTGGGCTCTTCAGATTTCTGGATTTTTCTTTTTGTTGCTACTTTCTTTTTTGATTTTACTTCATCCTCTATCTCCTCACTCCCACTATTTAAAGAATCAGAATTTCCATCACTGGTCGATTTTTTTGACGTTTTTCTTTGAAAATTTTTCACAGAAGTTTTCTTCTTTACACCACTTGCAGGTTCAGAAACTTTAGTGGATTTTAGTACCTGGTAGACAACAAAGTGAATGAGCATGTAGTCATTTTACTTGCTAATTCCACTACAAAGGACAGATGCTGAACAAGTTTCGCTCACCTCATCTACTTGCTCACTTATAAACTTCTTGAAGGGATTAAGAGTATTTTTATCAAGCTCAATATCTTCCTCCAAAAGTTGCCGAACTCCAGCCATCGTAATTTTACTGGGGAAAAAAGGTTAAAATAATTTAAGAAAACAATGACAACTTGTTTCATTTACCTGAACCTTACATCTCAAGAAGTTTATAGGAAACTTACATAACTGAAAAGGATGAATATATGTACCAAAAAGAAAAGAAGATAAATGTGGTAATATAGTGCTGTAGAAGTAAAACTACCGCGATGGCCACATCAGCAAAATAAAGATATCACCAACTAATAGTAATAGTGGTTGACCGGTAACCACCTCAAAGAATGATAACATACTCAGAATTAGCTTTTAGATAAGAAGCTCTTTTCTTGACGGCCTCTTTTATTGCACTCTCAGTTGGAACTTCTTTCTTTTCAACACCTTGAGTTCGCTTGGTTTGAACTTTGGTTTTCTTATGTCCTGTTAGAAGGCCCATTACTGGAGAATCTTCCATTTTTTCATCGTCTTCAGAGCTAGCTACTTTCACATCTTTCCTCGCTTGCTCTTTTTCAGATGAATCTGACACTTCTCCTTTACACGTAGCAACATTTTTCTCCGCCGTCTCAGCTGAACTCTTGGAGCCACTTTCATCGTCACCGCCATTCAAGCACTGGAATTAGATCAGGAGATAAATATTAATTAGATCACTTGTAATTTCCTACAATGATGAAATAATTGTAGAAGCATTTATCATCAATCAGAACGCTAAGGGACCGGTAAATTTCCAAATTCAGCTGCACCAAAGTATTGGAGGATCAGGAAGAAAAAAATAAAAAGACTGGTTCAAATTCCTAAAAATGAAGGATGCATTAAAAAACAGAAACTAAGAGCAACCGTAATTTGTAAAGTTGCACAGGAGATTCATCTTAATGCACAATTCCTAGCAAATATACTTTGCAGACAATATAAATTCTGCAAAGTTTTGGATGGCATATTATTAGAAATCAAAGCATATGCAACTTATTGTTGCCTTGTAAGCCTCAAGTCTTGAACAACCACCATTAACTTGATACAGGAATTGGTTTGTTTCAACAACCTATTAATAATCAATGTCATCATAAATAGTGCCTCCTGCACTCTAACTAAACACGTCAAGCTTACTACCGATTAACTAGGCTGGCTAAGTGCATGCCTTTGTCAAATCCACTCAAATACATCACAAAAAGGTACCTTATATTAGGATTATTTGAGGGTGAAGTTAGTTATGAAGGATATCTTGGTACAACAATTTATACGCACTTGCAAAGGAGATTTTTGGAAAATATTTTGGTGAATAAAATTCATATTTAGGTTTTCTTTCTTATGGTATTTAAACCAATTTCAGAAAATCTCAAAATTCTTACTAAATATCCGATCTTGCAATCTCCACCCTTGATCTGAGTGTTTATTCAAGTTCATTATCCGATCTTGCAAGAGTCGTGCACTAGGTCGCCCTTTCTATTGGATCATTTACATTTCCCTGAAATCTGTATTTGTAAGTTTTAAGTCCATCATATTAGGCATATGATGTATCTGAGTGGGGAATTGAGTGGTTCCAGAACCCACAGTGCTGGACCCTCGCGCATTGGTTTCCCCTTTTAAAGGATATCTTGGTACAACAATTTATATGCACATGCAAAGGAGATTTTTGGAAAATATTTTCGTGAATAAAATTCATATTTGGGTTTTCTTTGTTATGGTATTTAAACCAATTTTCAGAAAATCTCAAAATTCTTACTAAATATCCGATCTTGCAACTTCCACCCTTGATCTGAGTGTTTATTCAAGTTTATTATCCGATCTTGCAGGAGTCTCATGCACTAGGTCGCCCTTTATATTTGATCATTTATTTTCCCTTGAAATCTTTATTTGTAAGTTTTAAGTCCATCATATTAGGCATATTATGTAGCTGAGAGGGGAATTGAATGGTCCCCAGAACCCATAGTGTTGGACCCTCATGCATTGGTTTCTCCTTTTATGAATGAAACAATGTACCTATGAAGCGACACCTCAGTGGCTGTTGGGCCATACTCCCAAAAGCGTGACTCATGTTCCAGTTCTCATACAATTATTTGACAAAAGCAACTACTTAACAAAGTTTGAACAAATTAAATTAAAAAATAATTCAACTCATAAAAAGCAAGTGTTTTGTTCAATTAAAATGCAGACAGAAGTTCTGAACTCCCTGTAAGTACCTCCAATAAACATTGCTTAACAAATCTCTTATGTACATCCAATGCATATGTCTGTAATCCCAAGTCCTTCTCTAATAACCTCCGAACACCTTCAAAAGTCAAGGAACTGCATCCATAATCAAATCAAAATAATCAAACAAAAATATTTCAGACAACAACTGACAGACTCAGAGCCTTCAATCACTTGATTAATGATTGGTTAAAGTATAGAAAATTACCCATACAGGTTCAGTTTTATAAAACGGGAAGAATTAGACAAAAATAACGACTCTTCATATAATATAGTGACAAATGAAAAGGTATAACACAATACAACAGATCAAAATAATAAAGTTAAAAATCCAGACGAGTAGACCAGTTCATATTATAAAAATTACATTCACCAAAGGAAGAAGGTTGGGCACAAAAAAGCTTGAGGATAATAATTGAACAACCAACAACAACAAAAATACAACAGAGTTTTTAAAGGACAAACATCCAAAGCTTTAATGACAATAGACAAAGTTTGCCAGACTTTGCACAGACAACACAAGTCAGTTGAAAAGAAAGCAGAAATGAAAAAGGAAAAACGACCACAACTTATCCTACAAAAGAAAATTATTGGTTAAATGAGGAGATAAGAAATTTAAGAAAAAAACGAGAGAAACTGTGATACAAAGGAAAACAATTGGTTAAAGACAAATAAATTCCAACTAAAGGGTACCCACCCACTCTCTCGCTTCTTATTCTACTCTGTTTACAATTTCCAGGTCCAATTTGGTAAATGCTATAAGAGAACATATAATATGGTTTTAAAGAATCTTGATTTATTTCCTTTAGTGTATATGAATTGCACAGCATAATTTCTTACAATTCTTGATTTGATTTGATTGCAAAATTAGGATTTTGATTCACAATACGAGCCTCGATTTAATAACGATGCCCCTATAGGAAAAGGAATCCCTTCAGCTTTCCCCCCACTCATTTACTTAAGAGAGCTTTGAAGAGATTGATTGTGAAAACATCACACGCTGGTTTCCTAAAAATTCATAGGAAGGTGAAGGGGTTTGGCATGCCATAACCATTGTTGGATAGATCATAAGATCTCTTGTTGAAAGGTTAAGAAGTTATTTTTCCATTTACTAATCTTCCTTTGGAAGTATGAGGCATTATCCAAACTACAATCTACCCATATTAGCACAATCTATATCCTATGAATGATTTAAAATAAACAAGGAGTTCAAAAAAATTATAATTAATAGGATGTGGGATAAATATAAGGAGAGAGAAGTTGCTTGGGATTTAGTGACTGACAGATTGGAGAGGAAGTCCTGCAATGCCACATAAGGTAGAAAACGTACTTCAGGTGAAAAGTTTGTTCCACATGGCACTCTCTGCATCCTGAGTTTGTACAACGGGTTGGGTGTTTAGGATCGAAGATGAGAGAGATACTGGTATGTCTAGTGGAAATGATCAAGGATTCATTGCTACCCCCCAAAAAAGGTAATCTTTGCATTAATACTGGTGAAATTCCCTAGTTGTATTTAGTCGAGAAAAATGTTACAAGTTTATTTTACACACACGAAAAGCGTAGGTGATGCATCTTCTTTTTTACAGTGTCATTACGCTTTGACACTTTATGCCATCCCTTATGTCATGCAATGGATTCTACCAAGAAGAGCAACGATTCTCTTGGAAGTGACGAGCATTACACCTCACATCAAACAACTTCAAATGAAGGGTAGCTCCTCATGCAACAAGATGTGAAGTGGCAGTACAAGCAACCAATGCCCAAAGAAGGGGGGGGGCAATCAACTCGACTGCATGTTCTCATCAAGTATTGGGTGACAACAAATATATACAACATTCAAGGCTCCAACAACCTTAAAATGTATGAATATTTTCTTTAAAAGATAAAATAATAAAAGACCAATAAAGTAAACAAAGTACAACATCTACAGAAGATAACACCATCTAAATTATGAACACTACCTATGCCAAAGTAGCAAGACAAAAAAACAATTTGTACAACGTTGAATTCGTAGATCAAAAAAAATAAACAAGTCGTCATCATCAAACTGTAGTATTTTCCTAGTAAGCATCATCAAGAGTAAATCTAAAAAGTCCACTAAAGTAGTAATAAGTATATATATGCATACCACTTTTTTTTTTAAATCTTTAAGCACTCTCAACTTCTTCCTTCCTTCCAAAACTGTTGGCAGCAAATCAACGGTGTTTTAAAACTCGATTGAAAACTTGGAGTTGTTTTGATGTAATGTTTTTGGGAGCAACAACCTTTTTAGGATTGAATCGACTCTCGCGTCAAATACAAAATTAATGGGGAGATATATGTCTAGCTCATAGTTGGAGATGAGGCATTTAAAAGAAGCCATTGTGCCTGTGCCTTAAAGAAGCCATTCTCATCTTCGGGACCACGGGATGAGTCAGCATAGATATATGATGTATCTATGTCAATATAAGATTTGAACTTTGCATTAATTAAGTTCACTAACTTTTCTTCTATTAATATGTTTGTCAAACTCTTGTTTATTCAGGATTCTTGAAACAGTTCTTACCATTCATTGCGTACCCATCTTCTAATTTCTATTAAAAGAGTTCTGGTTTTATAAACTTCTGATATCAACATTGACGACCACTTTTACATGCTTTACAGTCTCCTTTACAAATGAGTTAACAGAGGAACCAAATATCTAGAATTTTCCTAATGACCAGAAAACTAGGTTCTCACTGTCTTACATGGAAAGGATGGAAGAACCCACTAAAAGTTATTACCACTTTACATGGAAAAATTGTATTTACAGAACTGAAGTTTTGACTCCAAATCTCAAGGAAAGTGGGTATAGCTAAATGAAGCCCCAAACGATATCAAAATTTAACCTTGGTTGCCACCTAACATCAAAGGGGCATTTCTACGAGCTTTACCTTAAACATCATACTTCACTCCAAAGTTAAACATGAGGAAGTGTGTTAACAAAGTCCAGTACAAATTCAGATAAGTGCCCTCCAGGGTGCACCAGCTTGTGTACAGTAAAGGCACCAAGACATAAAGAAGGGTAGGGCTTGTGCCCTATGCACTCACAATTTTAATGGAATGTTCCTAGGATGCATGCGTCTACTAATTTTCCCCAAAATCACTGCTGCATACCATTTTTCTACTATGCCCGATCCAAGTAAGCTTCCTGGTTTGGTTTGAACATTAATGGTATTTTTTCTATCCAAAATCATCACTATATATAACAACCCAATTGACTACTCATTAATAATTTGAATAAAAAACTTAACAATACAGCCCAAAAGTTTAAGTTTAAGTTCAAGTTATTAGTAGTAGCCCAAATGTTTCATATGTTTCATTATACAACGGACTTATTTTCTATATCTCATCCAAGTAAGCTTCCCAATTTTGGCATGAACAACTGATCCGCAGATAGTCAATTATGCACTCTCTCTTTCTGTCTCTCCCTCTCCATCTCTCATGCACTCAGTAAACTTATTGAAAGAAATAGCACACACAAACACAAAATGGATTGACAAAACAACCAATTCACCAAAAAGTCATTCCAATTAGCCAACTCACTGCTCGAAATGTTCAGTTTGATCTAGTTCTCCACATAAAACCACAAATTCAAGCTCAACTCAGAGGCGCGCGCGCGAGTGCGAAGACAAAGAAACAGAGACAAAGAGAAAAGGCAGATCGATAGCACCGGGCACCCTCGGCAACTCGAAAACCGAAATGAAAAGGCATATTCTTGAGCATATGTATGTAAAATTCATAAATGTTCTTATGCCTATATGACAGTTAAATCTACGTACAAGTCGGAGAGAGAGAGAGAGAGAGAGAGAGAGAGAAGGAAGAGATAGGAGTAGAAAGGGAGCGTACTCTGCTTGTTCCTTGAAATGGAAAACGCGAGAGCGCATCGCCCGCTGTATCTGAGACTCCATATGGCCTTCCACCGCCGCCGCCGCCGCCGCTTCCTTTATTTCTTCTTTGACGGTGGAGCTATCTTGAGCCTCCTCCACCTCCGCCATTTTTGTACCAGAAAAGAACGATTCCACTCCACAGAATCTCTGTTTTGACTGTGCTCTGGTCTGCTCTGCTGTGAGTTGGAACCTCGACAAGACCCTAAAACCTCAGAAGAAAACGAATGCCTCTCTCTCTCTCTCCTCTGCGCTGATGCGAATTGGACTAAAGCGTTAACCCTCGGTGGTGTTTAACATATTCGGGTGTTGAACGGGTATCCGTTCCCCGGAAAAACGGATTCGGATTTGAAACTTGTTCGGATTTTTTTTTTTTTTGGAGGTTTGAAATTAAATTATAATTACCATTTTATTATATAGAAGTTTAACACAATTATGGGTAAATTACGAATAGCTCCACCAGGCATTGCTCAAATAAAAACAATCTCACGAAATATTAAAAATAGCATATTCTTCTTTATTCTTAAACAGAATTAATAAAAAATATTAAATAACATTTACACCATAAAATTCGTTCACCAAAACCACCGCAATCAAAATCACCAATTAACCACCACCAAAAACCACCCAAATACTAATAAATCACCACCACCCTACATCACTCATCGACAACCACCAATCTAAATCACGAAAAAATTATTTGTTCACCAACACTGTCCAAAAATCATCTATTCATTGATACTATCACCGAAAATCACCACTCATAAACCACCGAACCACCACAGCCCAAAATGCGCCATCGAAAGCCACCACTTATAAGCCGCTAAACCACCACCACCCAAAAACAATTCAAAAGACACGAAAAAATCAAAACCCATCATTATTAAAAAAAACCCACCACCACCCAATATGAAAATGACGAGAGAGAAAGAGAGATTGTTGGGAGAATTTGAGGCGATGCTAGAGGCAACAACATTAGGCTGTAATAGAAGTTGCAACGGCGACGTTAGATGGTGGTGGAGGAAGCAACAATGGTGGCGTTTAAGGAGAGTTGAAAATGAGAGAGAGAGAGAGAGAGAGAGAGAGAGAACCCAATCTGAAAATGGCTTCATACAAGAGAAGCGGGGGAGCTCTAATTACACATTTGTTTTTATAAACTATATTTTGTATATGCATTGAATATTTGAACATTTTCATATAAATTTAAGTGTAGTAAACACACAAGAATATATAGTTAGAAACTCCCCAAGTGGTTGTGGAAATAGATTTTTGTTGAGTTTTAATAATTGAAGGTAATTTAAGATAAATAAATACCTTATATCAACAAAATTCATTAGTCAACCTACTAACTAACTAATGGAGGGAAGTGTTTGTTATGCGATTTAAGATTTTAAGGTATGAGGTGTAATTTTTAGTACAACAAGAATTTAATTTATTTGACTAATCCCTCAAAAAAAAGTATTCATAATTTATCATAAAATTAATATAAGTTTATTTTTTATAAATAGAAGGTTAACAAAGTTAATAAAGTCTTACTTATATTAAGAAAAATTATCTCAAATTGTCAATTTTGCTCATTTTGTAGTTATAAGTGGTAGAGCTGTTCAAAAAATCAATAAAATCGAAGAATCGATCTGAACTGGTCTGAACTATACAGATTGATTTGGTATTGTATTGAATTAGTTTAATTTCGATTCTAACAATATGTAAACCGTAGACTATAGATCAGTTCACGAATTCAAAGTCGCGGTTTAAATTTCGAACAGAACCGAACCAAAAATTTTAATTTGATATATATAATCTATTTATAAGATATATTGCTTCTCCACCATAGTTATCATAATCTAATTATTCTAAAACAAATTTCCCATATATATAGAATAGTGTTGGGAAAAATTAAACAGAAAATAGCCTACAGCGGAATAAATATTTGTTCTTCTTTTTTTGCTTAATTAAATTGAGATCAATAATAACAGAATAAATAATAATCAAAGAAACTTACAATACATCAATTTTTACGTGAAAAACCCATAAGGAAAAAAGTCATGGGACCGAAGTTCGATTTCAACTCTTTACTATGTCAAAATAATGAGTTTACAGAATTAACTCTTCATGTATACCTAGAGGATGACAACATTAAGAATAATATTTTCAGGATAACAAAATATTAAATACTCGTTATCGTAAGCTGGATTCCGACCAAATAAATAAAACTAAATTTAGATCACAACGATTGACAATCGATACTGTTGGATAACAAGAATCAAGTGCTGAGAGTATGTCTTTGAAATTTCACGACGACCGGGTTTCGTTTGACTTCCAATCCTTGCACAAAAATAGGTTGTTTTTTTCAAATTATTCTTCTCGACAACACACTGTTGATACGCACAAATCTTTCTCAAGAGTTAATTTTCTTTTCAATGCTCTGGCAATCGAACCCCATTAGGGGGATTTATATATAGTAGCCTATTAAGGTTATTACCAAATGATAAAGGTTTTCTAACTAATTAGGACTTCTAACATAATAAGAATTCTAAAAATTCACCCGGCTACTTTCTTTTTTTTCTTTAATTTTATTTCTAATAAAATTCTAATTCTAATTTAATTATGTCACCTCAAATGGGGATGACACTAACAAACTCTCTCTCCACCTCATATGGGGAGATCCATCATACCCGTTGTCTCTCTGCAAAAATTATGCTTCTCCGTGAGTAGAGTTTTTATCATCATATCTGCACGATTCTGGTCGGTATGGATCTTCTCTAATTGTAATAATTTTTTTTTCAACACATTCTGAATCCAGTGATATCTCACGTCAATGCGTTTTGACTATGAGTGAAACGATGAGTTCTTGCTCAAATAGATAGCACTTTGGTTGTCACAGAAAAGTGCATACTTCTCTTATGTCAACAACAACACCTGGAGTAATCTCTTCATCCACAGCATCTCCTTGCAACCTTTCTACCACTGCAATATACTCGGCATCTGTAGTGGATAGTGAAACACACTTCTGCAATCCGCTCTGCCAAGATATAGCTCCCCTGCAAATGTAAGTATGTATCCTGATGTAGATTTTTTAGAATCAACATCTCCTGCCATATTAGTGTCTGTGAAACCTTCTACCTCAGGCTTGCCTTGATCAAAGCATAAACAAACTCTGAAAGTGCCTATGAGGTACCAAAAGATCCATTTCATTGCTTTCTAGTGATTCCTTCCCGAATTTTACAAAAATCTGCTCATTACGCCAACTGCATATTTTATGTCTGGCCTTGTACATACCATTACATACATCAGACTCTCAAATTGCAGATGAATAAGAAACTTTTTCTATATCTGCCTTGTCTTTCTCACATATCGAACTTTGCTATGAACTGAGTCTGAAATGACTAGCAAGATAAAGTACTTACAGGTTTAGTCTTTATTGGGAATGTACACTAAAAAGTCATGCTTTTATGTATTTTATTATGGATCCCTGGCATATTAATGAGAAACATTTGAAATGATTTTGCATTTATGATTTTATATTTATATTTGTGATATATGAATGCATAGTCCGTACATTCTATCCAGTATTTGACTCGGTGCGTGTTGCACGGTAGATCAGGTTAAAAGTTCTAATAGATTATACAAGTAGGCTCACAATCGTAATGGACCCAGACATTCTATTGGTACGATTGTAGTATATCGTTATAGTAGCTGGTGTTGGATAGGTCGAACGGATCGAATTCTGTTTTTGAATTCGATGTTCGAGCTCGATATGTTAGTACACTTGGAGTGTATTGAGCGGGATCAACGGGATGATCGATTCTATATTGACTATATGAATTGATCCGCATCTCGTATTATCATGTATTGCATGAACTCTTAATCCCGAAGTGATTGATTAATTGTGTTAAGATAATGTACAGTACTTTGAGTCGTCAATGGTTGAGATT
>JAOTRH010000027.1:10052585-10090096 GCA_034768845.1 Heliamphora exappendiculata
ATTAAATCGGGTTGTCAGTAACCTAATTTATTTATCAAGAATCCATATCTTAAACGTGGGGAGAATTCAGTGCATTTAATAATTAGAGACTCAAGACATAATTTGAGTTAGGATCTTTAGTGGAACAAGTTCTGGTTCGTACAGGAAAAGATCTAACTCGGGGACAGAGTTAGGGATATCCGATTTTCTCGTACGGTTAACCCGAGTTCTATAATTTAATTTGGATACAGGTTTTGCCGCCGGGAACATTCGAGAATTAAATTGAATTTATGAGGGGCAATTTTGTTATTTGGCACACCTAGGGATTACTTCCCAAGTGGCCGGCCTTAGGAGATGGTGAGTTTAATTAAATATGTTAAGTCTATCTCTTTGTATCCTTTTAGGAAAGAGAGGATATACTTAATATATTTTGATATATTCATATATATTAAGAGGAGGCTAATTAATAAAAACCTAACCCTAATTCTCCCATATAGCCGCCGTCCTCATCTCCTCTTTGGTAATTACTTTTGCCCTTTTGGAGATCATTGTGTGAGAAGAAACCAAGGTAGGAGAACACTTCGATCGGAATCGGTGCCCACACATCGTGATCATCGTAGTGCGTTCGGGTCATACGTGAGAAGATTGCAAAGTCGTCTTCAACGTATTTGGGATTTCTAGAAACTTATCGGCAAGCTTCATTGAGGTATTAAACTATTAAAATCATTATAGTTTTCATTTTTCATGAAAATCGCATACGTCGTTTTTTACGGTCACGACGTCGATTCAAAAATTAATTTTTTTTCCGCTGCGAAGCTCCCTTCTTCATCAGCCCTGTCCATGTTTAACCTTTAAAGTACCTTTTCAATATACATTTCTTATGAAAGCAATAGTCTGTGATTATTCCTATCCCGGGTTATCTTCATGCCAAGTATTTGCCTAGCTAGTCCTAAATCCTTCATTAGAAAGAATTTGCTCAACTCTCTTTTAAGTCTCTGAATCTTGCTCATATCGTGACCGATGATCAGCATATCATCCACGTATAGAAGCAATATAATGAAATCACATTCGAAAAATTTCTTTAGGAACACACATTGATCTAAAGCATTCTTCTTGAACTCATGTTCGGCCATGAGCTGATCAAATTTTTTGTACCACTATCGCGACGCCAGCTTCGACACATACAGACTCTTCTTTAGCTTACACACTCGATTCTCCTTACCTTGACTTTGAACCCCTCAGACTATTTCATGTAAATCTCTTCCTCTAAGTCGCCATGGAGAAAAACTGTTTTCACGTCTATCTGCTCAATCTCCAAATTAAAACTTGCAGCTAACCCGAGAACTGTCCGAATAGATGTCATCTTCACAACATGTGAGAAGATTTCTTCAAAGTCTATACCTTTCTTCTGACTGAATCCCTTTATAACTAACCTTGCCTTGTACATAGGCTGTGAGCTTCCTTCTTCTATTTTCAATCTATAAACCCGTTTATTCTTCAATGTTCTTTTACTTTTTAGCAGCTTTACTAGATCATATGTCTGATTCTCATGCAGAAAATTCATCTCTTCTTGCATGGCTTTCATCCACTCGGTCTTCTATTCATGTTCAACTGCTTCCTGATAACAGTCTTGCTCTCTTCCATCCGTGAGCATCAAATATTCAGTAGGTGGATATCAACTAGAGGCTTGACGCTCCTTAGTAGACCTTCTCAACTATGGCTCTGCTGGAGAATCAATGTGAACCTCCTACATCTGCTCTTTTGGGACTGCACCATCAACTATAGGTGTATCCCCATCAACATCTGCATTATCTTATGCGTCTCCCATGCCATTATTATGCATGCTAGGTGGAAGGACTAGATCTATATCAATCGAATATTCCACCGGTGTAGCTAGTTCCTTTTTTGTGTTCATATCTTCTATGGTTTCATCCTCAAAGAAGACGACACATGTGCTTTTGATGATCTTCTTGTCAACAGGATTTTAAAGTCTATACCCAAACTCTTCTCTGCCGTATCCCAGAAAGATGCACTGTTTTGATTTCCCGTCAAGCTTTGACCTTTTATCTCTAGAAATCTGAACAAATGTTCTGCACCCAAATACCTTCAAGTGCTCGTAGGAGATATCTTTTTCTGTTCATACTCTGTCTAGTACATCACCCTCAAGTGGAGCTGATGGAGATAAATTTATCAAATCGACTGCTGTCCTCATTGTCTCGCCCTAGAAAATCTTCGGTAATTTTGCATATGACAACATACATCTAACTCTTTCCATGATTTTCGTGTTCATTCTTTCTGCCAGGCCATTCTATCTTGGTGTTTTAGGAAAGATCATCTCATGCATGATGTTCTTAACCTGACAGTACTGTTGAAACGGTCCTCGGTACTCACCACCATTGTTAGTTCGAATGCACTTCAATGATCTTCTCGTCTATCTTTCCACACTAGCTTGAAACTGCTTGAACACATCTAGCACAAAATCTTTAGTCCTCAAAGCATATGTTCAAACATTTCGTGAATGGTCATCAATAAATGTCACAAAATATCTAGAGCCGCCCATAGTAGTAATATTCATAGGACCACAAATATCATAATATACTAAGTCCAGGATATTTGACTTTCTAGATGTAGAGATTCTATTGTATGGGATTCTGTGTTGATTTCCAACTAAACAATGTATGCAAATTTTAAAACAAGTACCCTTTACCTCATGTAGAAGCTCTCTCATGGCTAGAAATTGCATACCCTTCTCACTCATATGTTCGAGCTGCTTGTGCCATAGCTTTGTGGTGGCATCCTGCTCAACTGTATTGATCACTCCTTCGCTAAGATTTTTCTCCAAAGTGTAGAGACTGGATGTCTTCTTGCCTCTTGCAATAATTAGGCACCCCTTGTAGAGTTTCTACTTCTCATCCCTGAAGTGATTCTTGTAGCCTTCATCATCCAACTGACCAATGAATGTGAGATTAAATCTAATCTCTGGTACGTGTCTGACGTCCTTAAGTACCAATTTGTAGCCTGAAGTGATCTCTAGACTGACATCTATCATTCCCACTATATCGAACATACTTTCATTCCCCATTCTAACGTGACCAAAATCGTCGGCTGTATAAGTCATGAAATATTCTTTATATGCGGTGACATGGAAGAAGGCACCATAATCAATCACCCAATTGGAGTCCCGTCTAGTGATCCCAATAAACCCGTCATCATAAACAATGATGGTTTTGCCTTTATCTGAAGTTGCTCCAATTGTATCCTTTTAATGTTTCTTGTTGTCAAACTTCCCATGTTTCTGATCTCTTTTCAATTTTCTACATTCCTTTTTCATGTGCCCTGTTTTCTCGCAATAGTGGCATTTAATCTCCTTTTTGGACTGAGATTTTTCTCTGGACTTGCATCTAGGCCTATTGCTGTTAGAAGATTTTCTGTTTGTACTCCTCCCCCTCTCATCTATGACCAAGGCATTTGACTCAGCTGTAATCTCCAACTCTTTCCATCACGCCTACTCATTGAACATGTTGTCTTTCACCATATCAATGGTGACTTCACCATTCGGTGTTGAATTACTGATTGCCACAACCAGTATTTTCCAACTGTTTGGTAAAGAACTCAATAGAAGTAGGATTTACAACTTGTCATCTCGAACCATCTTTATAGTAGTCAACTTTTTGGTCAGCTGCTAAAAATCACTGAGGTGCTCTGCTACACTCCGGTTGTCTTTGTATTTTGAATTCACTATTCGTCTAATCAAAAATGCTTTATTATGGGTAATCTTCTTCTCATATATTTACTCTAATTTCTTCTACAATATATGGGCATTGGTTTCTTAAACGACGTGGTAAAAAATACTTTGATCTACCTAAGTATGAATTTGAGCAACTATTTTTATGTTCATAACCTTTCACTTATCATCAGTAGTATTTTCTGGTTTCTTGCTGTTACATTCAATCACCAGGTATAAATCCTTAGTATAAATGGCATAGTCTATCTCTAATTTTCATATCAAATAATTCGATGAATTCAATTTAATCATAACACCAGATAATTTTTTCATTTTAATCGGCACAAAATTGAATGTACCCAGACTGTATATGAATCTGGCTCTGATACAACTGTTGGAAAAAATTAAACAGAAAATAGCCTGTAGCAAAGCAAATATTTTTTCTCCTTTTGTGCTTAATTAAATTGAGATCAACAATAGCAGAATAAATAATAATCAAATAAACTTACAAGATGTTGATTTTTACATGAATACTCTTCAGAGAAAAAATCACAAGACTGAAGTTCGATTTTAAATTTTCACTATATTAAAATAATGAGTTTATAGAATTAACTCTCTAGGCATACCTAGAGGATAACAACAATAAGAATAATATTATCGAAATAAAAAAATATTAAATACTCGTCACCGTAAGTTAGAAGCCGACCAAATAAACAAAACTAAGTTTAGATATCACCGGTTGATAATCGATACCGTTGGATAACAAGAATCAAGTGCCCAGCGTATGCCTTCGAAATCTCACAACGATCGGGTTTTGTTTGACTGACGATCTATACACAAAAATAGGCAGTTTCTTCCAATTTTTTCTTCTCGGCAGCACACTATTGATATGCACAAATTTTTGTCGAGAGTTAATTTTCTTTTTAATGCTATGTCAACCGAACCTTATGAGGCCGATTTATATATAGTAGTCTATTAAGGCTATTGCGCAATGATAAAAGTTCTCTAATTATTAGGACTTCTAACATAATAAGAATTCTAAAAGTTCACCCGGTTACTTTTTTTTTCTTTTAATTTTATTTCTTATAAAATTGTAGTCCTAATTTAATTGTCACCCAAATGGGACGGACACTAACAAATAGAATTTTTATTGAATGAGTTTGAATTTTGATATTAAATTTTAAAATTTATTTATTTTTATTGAGTTTTTATACAATTTTTGTTAAATTTTAGGACTTTATATAGGAGCATCATATATCAGTAGAACCGTGATTTTGAACCGAGGTCGAAGCGTCAATAATAAGTTTGGTTTGGTTTGGTTCTACATATCATACGATTTGATTTAGTTTTGAAATTATTAGAACTGTAGAGACATATTTGGTAATTGAATTTATACAAAGTCAGTCCAAATTGACCGTGTACATCCTTAATTCATGATATTGAAACGATATTTCATTTTTTATTTAATGGAATATAATTCTAAATTATATTTTATAAAATTGTGTTTATCTTATTTTGTATTTTATTAAATAAAAAACAAAACTTCATTCCTATCTTCAAAGTCTATAACTCTAAAATAAATATCGACATTTTGAGATGTTTTTAGTTGTTGTAAACAAGATTTTATTTACTTTGTTAATCTTCAATTAATAATGACACAATAAGTAATTTAATTTTAAAATTTAAGAGTGGGACCATAATTTTTAAAAGAAAAAAGCTATTAGACTCCATTTGTTTTTATGTAAAAAAAATATTTTACTTAATTTTTATTATTTGTCTGATAATACTTATGTAAAATATTTTTTTAATAAAATATTTTACCTCATTAGATCAAATTTAACTTACAAATAATTAACTTATAAATTAATTTTGAAATATACTTTTAGAACATTCATATAATTCTTACCGTATTTGGTCATTCTTATAGCATAAAAATAAGAAAATAAGAGACAGATCCTTCCCGCATGAATCTTTCTGAAATCCTTCACCCGATTCATTCTCGCCTTTCGTCACTCTTATTTCTCATTCTCATTTTTTAAATTTTAATCAAACACCAAAAAATACAAATAAAAAAATAATTTTTATAAAATTATTTTACGTGTAAAATATTTTTTATAATAAAATATTTTACGTCAAAACAAACAGAACCTTAACGTCATCTCACAAATTTTAAAAAACATCAATCTATTTTACCCAAACTTTTTTTAGTAAGGTTAAATTAAACAAACAGGCATCCCGCGACGACTACTAATAACTACTACTAATATTATTTTACCCATCAACGCTAATACTATAAATTTAGGTTGCCCAATTATAAAAAAAAAATTAAAAAATGTACAAATGTCTTTCTTTTCGAGGGGTCAAAATGATGCAAATTGTATAAATGTCTCTTTTTTTTTTTTTGAGGGATATAAGTAAAGCTCTTGGCATTGCATAGTTGATGGGCTAAAAATGCAATTTTGAAATTAAGAAAAGAAAGCAATATTCAATAATAGATGCAAGAATAATTAAATTTTTTTTTTTATCTTTTGCTTGTAGAGAGACAATAAAATAATTTTTAGTTTTCTACTACTAATTTTAACTATAAATTATAAGTTTTTTTTAAATAATCACAACTTCTAATATAATTTATAACTATTTTTTTCTATTTTAATTATAAATTATAATTTTTATCAAATAATTATAATTTATACTATAAAGTACAATTTATAAATTACTAGTTTTAATAATATAAAATATCACATTATGAAGAAGCAGGTATTTCAAGAGATAGTCTAAAAATGTCAAATCCTTATTCTTATAGAAGAAAAGGGCTAGCTTGCTTCCACGTCTTCTTAAAAAAATTACTTCAAAAAACTCTAACTGCAAACAACTGAGATAAAAGAAAGTGATTTGGTCTAAGCTGAGATTGGGTTAGTGTTCCGTTTACCTTAGTAAAGATCGAAAAGAATGCATTGCTTTCCAAGTGAGTCATGTTTTTCTAATAGAATTTTTTATATTAACTTCTTGATTTAACATTATCTCAAGTAGTGAAAATGGGTAAAGTGTGGTTGGACAAAAAAAGATTGCCAAATTAAGGTCAATTTTGACTAGAAATGACCTTTTGGTGTCTATGAATTGTTTCTTGATGATGAGCACACATGTATCAGTTAATTTTAAAAGTCACTCAAAGATCACTTTTTTTATGGAAGTAGTCTTTAAATGGTCTACCAGCCTTCATAGAGGTAAAATGGTAATTATCATCTTCACGCTTAAGAGCACGTATCAACATTTTAACGTTCTTGAAAATTTCTTATTAAAATACTTGAATTCTTATAATATTACCTTTCTCTTTTGAATTTTAATAAATGACTTACAAGTTGTGAGTGCATCAAACCTGATATCATTGCTCTCTATAGTTGGATGTGAGTGATAGAAATGTAGGAATATCCAATTTTCTGTACACGGCATCTTTAACGGTCTTTATGAACTTTTAGATGTGATGATTCTTTTGAATTGTGACCCAATTTATTATAAAAAGATTAACTCTTTCTTGGTATTTTCTGCAAATATTTTTATTGTGGGCCAAAAATAGGGTGTCAGCATTGAGTTTGATGCCAAAATTTTAGAATTATTTGTAAAAAAAAATTTTTTTTAAGGACTTTTAAAAATAAAATTTTTAATAATTTCAAACCTAAATATAAGGGAGTGATAAAATCAAAATTATTTCTACAAACCAAAATATGAATGCCAAAACTCAATTCAAGGCGTATAATGTTATGAATATAAAGATTATGGTCCATATAACACACAACTACACAAATAAGAAAAAGTAGAAATGCAAAAGTTTTTCAGTAACATAGGACGATAGTTGACTCGAGGGATGATTCCAATAATGATAGAGTCGACAACAAAGGAGACAAAGGCATCATCTACCAAATCTTTTCCACCACAAAATAACCCTCCTAGTTGAAATAAGTATGAGCCTCAAGTTGGTCATCACTCAAAAATGCCATACCACAAATAGTTTAAAATAGCATCCATCAAATTAAGTAAACCAAGATCACAAAATTTGTAACATCTTTTATCTTCAAGTACTCAACGATGATCGCTGATTTTCTCAGGCACTGCATTATCTTTAGGAGAAAACTGAATAGTATATCACGAGCGCCGATACACAGATGTCGCAGGAGTGAATAGAAAGGACTCCCGAGATGCGACAATCAACTAATCACATTCAAAATGTCTCGTCTCGAACCACATTGAAGGTGTCAGATTTTTCTTAATCAGAATAGACAAGCCATGTTGGGTAAAAAACACCACCATCATGATCCTCTCTATTCAGCTGGCACAATATCTGCAGCAAATCCATTGTGTTAGAAATTTCCACGAAGATTAGTGCATATAACTAACGTTCCATTTGTTTCAATGGAAAATATTTTCAAAGAACTTTTTGCATGAAAAATATTTTCTTGTGTTTGGTTGCGACTTTAAAATAATAGTGCTAGTTGTGAAAGTACTAGTATTGGTGGTGGTGGTGATGAGAGTGCTAGGGGGTGGCAGCCGTGGTGGTGTGATGGCACAAAGGTGGTGGTGGTGGCAGTTGTATAGGATAGAGAATATCTTCCCTTAATGACTCTTCTATGATCTCCTTGCCTTGACTGCAAGCTCTCCAAGGTTTCTACCAGATATAGGCTTTATAAGAAAGAGATGTCGCTGAACCGGGTTACCAAGTTGTGATTCTTAGGTTAGAAGCTTCGGGAAGGGAATCTCGACGTGCGGGTTCGAATCCTGCCCATGACAAAAGAGAGTGCTGAACTCTCTTAAGAAGAGAGTCTCTATTTATTCAATTAACACAAACTAGTTTTCAAGACGAAGTATGCATCCGGATAGTCCAAAAATCTCGATAGTTAGCTCTCGGTCTTTCGGTCGTAAGGTCTGGGAAAGCTGATCGGTCTAATATCATGATACTCCTTTCAATGTAAGTCCTCCTTATTGGAAATGGATTTTAGGCATTGGATCTCTTTTTGCACTTCACAAGAAGGTGGTGGTGATAGTAGTAGTGGTAGCGTGGTAATGTGGTGAGCGGGTGTTGGATGGTAATTGTGGAAAACATTTTTCGCCTTCAAAAAATAAAAAACACTTTTCACCAAAATTAACTTATTTTCCTTTGAGTAAGAAAATATATTTCGTTCGCTTTTAATTTCCATTACAATAAATATCAAAACTAGTAAAAAAATATTTTTCAGAAAATGTTTTTTGTCGAAACAAACTAAGCATAATATTGGAAAATTTGAACCAGACTAGCTGCTTACGCAAATTCATTTTATCTACAGAACCTCAGATAAAAAGGCTATGTTTTTAATTCATTAAACAACAGCATACCCTTCGAAGAGGGTTAAGACTATGTCTCCGGAGTCTTCCTCTTCTGATTTGACGTCGAGGGAGCATTTGTTTGAGCCTGACCAAAAACTGACCTGCATTTCAATGTTGTCATGGCGAAGATAGAAGAGGTACCAAGACAAAGGAATAAAGCATATAGAGCAATAGTTTCTTTGACATTGAAAGTATGTTTGATTATACAAAATCCTTTTTGCAACATTAACAACATTTTAGTTAATTGCCTACGACACAATTAGTAGATGAGCAACCTTCTGCTACAGCCTAGACACGTCGTGAACCATAGTTGTTATCCTCCTCCAAGTCTGCTCATTAAAGAAATATCTCCAATCCCTCAATTTATAGGAGAGAGATAAGCAGTCATAGAGAGACTTGACAGTAACCTTAGGTTTGTTGGAAGTGTACCTGAGAGCCTAGATGTTTATTAATTTTAATCAACACTTGAGTGGGCTGTCATTCTATGTAGGTTCTAAAGGCTTGAGGAAAAAAGTTTGAGAATAATGTTTGAACAGGGCCGTGGTTTTAAAGATCAAATCCAGACAGTTCTTACATTGGACCAGCCCAACTCAACGATGCCACTGCAATAGCATAAACCTCTCTTCAATATTTATGATGTATGCAATATATTGTGGCAATTAGAATATATGGTAAGTGAAAGTCAACTAGGGAAAATAATGCAACAATTGCAATGATGATTAAAATGAAAGTAAATACAGAAAGGAACAGAAAGGAACGATTTAAAACTCCATTTTTGTTAAGCAATACTTTCAAACAAGATACTAGGCTCACACCATCTCTTATGCACATAAGCATCAAGATGTTAGCATCTGTCCATCTTGCCTCCTACAAATCTAATTCCAATTGAGCCAAAACAAATACACCACTTTATGATCAACCGTATGGAAATTTTGACGGTAACCAAAAAGAAAGCCAATGCATCTACGTTCTTCCATATAATTACAATACCCCATGAATAAACCTCTCCTACCATCCCATACAACAGCAACAGCCCACAAATGCAAAAGCTCGAGAATGCGTAACCCCATGCTAATTGAAAATATTTCAGCACCACAACAGCAAACACCTTCCTCAGCTAACATTGGGCTTCAGCATATAAGAATCATGGTTTCCCTTTCCATCGCCCTCAGGCCCATCTAGGTTCTTCATTTTCTATTTTTCATGTTTTCCTTCTGAAGGAAAAGTGGATCTGAACCCTTTCTTTCACAACACCTAACAGCAGCTTCCCACAATTTCCAAGACCTCCAATTATTCTGATTGGGGAGGCCAAATTTGCTAGCATCCTTAACATGCATACAAAGACACTCCCCCCAAATATAAGAAAGGGAGGACTAGAAGTTTTTATTTCTTTTTTTCATTCTTTTGTTTTGTTTTTGTTTTTGTTTTTGTTTTTGTTTTTGTTTTTTTTTTTGTGGGGGTGTGGGGTATAATAATAACAATACTAAAAGACAAATACGTTCTCATATGCATCCCAAATGACGGGCTATGCGAGAAAGCTATGAATCCTGCCTACTGTGTTTTCCGGCCAATATTGTCAACAGTACAATAAATATAGAATTAAACAAGGATATAAAGTGGCTACTTCAACTACAATTTTGTAACAGTTTAATATATACAACTACAATTTTGTAACAGTTCAATATATAAAGGAAAGGAATGGACCTAAAATTCATTCACGACAAGAACAGTGTCTTAAATAAGAAAATATTAGAAAGTAATAGGCGCTCACCCACAGGTTGAACATTTCTTGTGATGCTTACAAAATATAGACAAACAAACAGAACATATGTAATAACAATACTAAAAGGCAAATAAGTTCTCATATGTAATATCCAAAATGACAGGCTATGCGAGAAAGCAATGAATGCTGCAGACTGTGTTTTCCAGCCAATATTGTCAACAGTACAATAAATATAGAATTAAACAAGGATATAAATAAGCTACTTCGACTGCAATTTCCTAATAATTCAACATATAAAGGAAAAGAATGGACCTAAAACTCATTCACAAAAAGAACAGCGTCTTAAATAAGAAAACATTAGAAAGTAATAGGTGCTCACCCACAGGTTGAACATTTCTTGTGATGCTTACAAAATATAGACAAACAAACGGAACATATGTAGCCCATGTCAATTGTGTTTTTGTGACAAAAGCACCTGCAAGTTTCAGAGTTTTGGTAAGACTAATAGCAATAAATAAGGGAAATAGAACTTGAAGTCTTGAACTGTTGCAAACAAAGGAATGAATAGGGTTTTAAGGAAAACCAGAAAATGATATGAAGAACCTTGCGGAAGGAAGATGACGATTATCCATGTACAAGCTGACAATTACAATAAAAACAAATGCACACAGAGCAGAGAAAACATGAGAGAGAGAGAGAGAGAGAGGAACACAGTTCTGCAAGTGAAAACAGAAATTTTATATTCATTCCCCCGCCCCCCCTGCCCCACCGAAAAAAAAACGAGATAATAATAGCCTCTGCTTTCCCCTTTAGCCCTGAAACTCCAATGGGCTCTTCCTTCTTATTACCGATAGCAGCCTCAAAGAACAACCTTTTTTTTCCTTCTTGATAAATCTCAAAGCATGACCATTTTAACACTCATTAATCCCTCAATCTCAGTCATACCTTCTCAAACTAAAGTCAAAATCCTAGCCAACATTAATTAGTTTAGGCAGCGTTATTCACTTCAGTAAAGAGCAACCCAACCTAAGAGGCCTTTTGGCTTATAGGTGCATGAACCACTGATTGTACTCCAGCATAAATGTTATTTAAGCATTTCTAGAAAGGTTAAATCTCACTTGCCTCCATTGAACTTTGGGAAAAGGCGACTACACCATAAAACTTTTAAAAATAGGCTGGGACCTCCCTCCCTTCACCACCTGCTAATAAAATTTCCCTTCCTCAGTCAATCAACCAAGCTGACACGATAAAATGACCAAATTATGACCTAAGACAAACTAAACCTTAGGTAGCAAACGGATAGACTAATGGGTTAACAACATTTATGGGTAAAACCCACCTGCAAACTCTTCTCTATCTAAACCCGCGGTCAGTGACTGTCCACCAGAACCATCAAGCTTTCCCCCAATGCCTCCACTGCCTTATTCAATGCACTCTGCCTCCCCTCCTGTCTCTCGTCCATCTATATTAAAAAACTAGCCATGTCCCTCATTATTACCATGTACCCTTGCCATCAAGCATTGCCACCAAAGCAGCCACCTAAATGGGCTAACCAGCATCACTAACAAGGGTCACATATGAAGGTGTACATAGGAGCAATCAACTTTTTTGCAATTTTGTTCTGATGACAGGAAATTAATAGTGCAGGCATGGGCATACGCATGAAATCATATCGCAGCTAACTGAAATTAGCAAATTCAAAATAATGCAAACAAAATATTGACTAAAAATTGAGAGAGAAAAAAAAGTACAAAAAATCCAAGTCTGCATAGAATCTTCAAGATTTTCCAATCGAAGGCTTTGTGCTAATCACAAAGTTAATTCCCTCTCTGTATATATATACACACACAAATGTATCAAACTTAATATTTGTGGATGGTTTGCTAGTGAGGTGACTGGAAGTGGGCTTTTGGAAAGATGGTGGGCACTAAGATAGCACGGGATCACTGGAAGTAGAAGAAGTGAGAGGAAAGGCAACCTTAGGTGAGGGAGGCAATGTGAAGTGGAGAAGTGCTCTTGGCGGGCAGGTAGAGGATAATGACAGATCTCAAAATGAATGCATCGAAACTAACAGAATCTGAGCTATGTGGGACAATTCAGTCATGAACAAGTGGCTCAGCCCTCTTGATTCCACAGCCCGGAGTTCGGAGGTTGCGCACCTACCAACTGTGCCTATGTCAGATGGTGGTCGTCCAATTCGTGAAGAATGATAACCATCGAGGGAACATACCACGACAGTCAGTTAATAAACATGATACATTGAGTGCTTTATCATGCAGCTATAAATACAATATTTCAAGTTATAGTCTTTCTTGTCAGCTCGGGCTCAATTGGGAGGGAATCTCTTAGATTTTCCTAACCTCATGGTACTTTAGGAGAGAAGTGGAGGACATGGACAAAACTGCCAATGTGTTGCACAAATTCCAAGAGCCCAAAGAAAGTGGGGGATGTGCCAATTGACAAGGAGCGGCTCTTTGAGTATTCCTTCGACACAAATCTTGAAAAAAAGAGTTATTCAGTAGCTGTCTCATAGTGTTCCATGTAGTGAACATGGAAGCATTTACTAAAGGAGAGAATGACTTCATTCGTTTTCTGGGTCTCCCTTAGCCAGTTGCATTGCGTAAGGTGCTCCCTCTACTTGGGAAAATTGATGGTCAATTTGGTGGTGTTTAGGATAGCTTTTATTATCTAACTATTTTTTGTCTTTAGTTTACTTTTTTTAAATTTAGACCAAACTTCTAGGAAGCACAGATACGGATATGATACAATTCAAATACGGAGGAATAAATAAATAAAAGTAGGATTCAAGGTACGATTAGGATATGTTTGGAAAAAAATATTTTTTATGCTTTTTAGTATTGCATTCTTTATAAAACGAAACAAAAATCAAGAGTTAATTCATTTTGAACATTCAATAACTACCCGAATCAAGAGTAAGCTATTAAAAAAAATTCCCAGTAAGCATAGAAATAAACATGAAAAATAATGTCCACAGTCAACGAACCACGCCCATCATAGAAAATGCATCTCAACCATCCATGTGCATGTTGGTTTGACATGCATGAATGCTGTCATAGGGTCAAAATTTCAGCCACGAATTTGCCCGTGATGGCACTAAGTTACAGCAACACTTAATTACAGTCAAGAACAAAAAAAAAAGACACATGAAAGAACTAGCACATGAATTACAAGAACAAATCTAAACCTTTTATTAAACACCAAGTAAAATTAAAAAGGAATGCCTTAGGCTTTACTCACGCCACTTTTCTATGTGTAAAGAATAACCATGCCATGCCTATTTATAGGCAAAGAGCAGTTACAAGCAGTTATTTGCAGTTAACATTCTCAACTGCTACACATATCTGCTGAACATTATAAAACCCATGCCCTCCACTCTTTACAACAAGTAACTGCCATCAAACACTTATCATGTGCAAAGGGTTTTCAACAAATGACTTCTGGAACTGCCAATAACCACCTATGATGCGCCTGGAACATGGCACATTGTGCTGGCATGTTGATCAAGTCTTGCTCTTAGGAGTTAACTGCCCAGTCATGTGCAAGGCATGCCCCACGTGTGCCACACCACTAGGACCGTCTGCTTTAATATTCTCAATTGCCTAGCCTATGCTAGTGCCAGCTCATGTTCACCATATGCTCGTTGCAGTAACTGCTCGTCTTGACCCACAAGTCATATGAATTACCTGCATCCATACATCGAGAATTGCGCCTTCACGTGCCAAGTATTGCATTATTCTTGTTTAAAGGTCGGTAACAAACTCGTTGCCACACAGCCACCTCGATTGGTAGGACATGCCCTTCTCATGCCGTCAAGGGTCAGCAAGGATGCAAGGTGCCACCGCATGCCACCCACATGTCATGGTGCTAACAAACCACCCCTACTAGAAGAAGCCGACGGCCTCGTCGATAAGGTTTGTAGGTATTGCTCTACTTGATTCTCGAACTGCCACAATGTCACATCCTTTTCCCAGCCTGCTTCAAAGTTTGGTAAGCCCTTCCACTTGACCAGATAGTAAATTTGCTTGTTCTTCTTACTTTGGCCCTCCGTTCGGTGATCCAAAATCTTCTTAACATCCCCGCTCAAACTGTTTTCTAACCACATGAGGTGCTCTTGGAGCTTGCTTCCTTGTCATGCTCACCAAGTCTTCTTGAAACGGTTTTAGAAAAATGACATGGAAGGTTAGATGGATTTTCAATCGTTCTGGAAGCTTCAATTTATAAGCAACATTCCCCACCTTCACGATTTCAAATGGACCATCAAATCTCGAAATCAAGCCATGATGCACAGTTTTGCTGCTAATCTTCTTCCAAATCTGAGGAGTAAGTCTCAACATAACTTTATCCCCAATCTGGAATTCCAGCAGCCTTCTTCCTTTGCCAGCATACTTCTTCATTCTCCTGCTTGCCTTGTACAAGCTATCTTGCACTTAATCTAGTAAATGTTGTTAGGCTCGAGCGAATCGGAATGCTACAGGACAACACCCTCCTATCATCGTCCGTGCCACCTCATGGAGAGTGAGGGGCTAACGACACATAGCCAACTCAAAAGGGCTCATGCTCGTAATTGAGGATCAGTATAAGTTATAGCAAAACTGAGCATTGTCCAGCAATTCCAACCAGTTCTTTTAACTAGTTGTCATGTAATGCTGTAAGTACTCTTCTAATAGCGCATTTATCCTTTCCATCTGACCATCTGTCTGCGGATGATTGACAGTGGAGAATTTCAACTTGGAACGCATCAAGTTGAATTGCACCGTCCAAAACCAACCAGTAGAACAAGTGTCCTTGTCACTCACAATGTCTTCGGACAAACCAAAATAATTCACCACATATATATAAAATAATTCAGCAGCAACTTCAACAAGACATGCATATAGTGCAGGGATAAACACAACATACTTAGAAAAACGATCAACGACAACCACGACAGAACGCATGCCATTGACCTTAGGCATACCTGAAATGAAGTCCATGGACACTAAGCTCCACGGCTTCTCCGCTATCGACAAAGGTTGCAGCAAACCCGATTCCCTCCTGCGTTCTGTCTTGTCTTGTTGGCACATTAGGCAGGTCTTGACATAAGCTTCCATATCGTCCTCCATCTTTGACCAATAAAATATTTTGGACAATAATACAAGCATGCGCTGCCTACCTGGGTGACTGGCCCACTGAGGGTCATGCGTTTCTCTGAGCAACTCCAATCTCAGTCCCCCGCTGCTAAGAACATATAATTGATCTCCTTTGGCATGGAGTAGATTGTTTTCGAATCAATACCGTCAGACTATTCCCTCCTTGACCTGCTGCACAAGCCTTTGATATTCAACATCCCTGGCAGCATGTTCGATAACTCTTGCTATGAAGTCTGTCTCAATTTGAGAAATCGCAATAGCATATTCGTTGATCCCTTTTCAACTTAAGGCATCAGCAACCTGGTTGTGCCTATTGATTTAGTGCCTCGAATTTTGGTATCCATGCTCGATAGGACGTCCGAACAGCATTGGAGGACTGAAAAATGGGTCGACATAAGCGCAGAATCTCTGTAGAAGGAAGAGAAACCGAGACCTGTTAAAGACGGATCGATTGGTCTAAAAGACGGATCGATCAGTCTAACATACGGATTGATCGGTCTAATGACGGATCGATCAGTCTGAGCGCAGCAACAATTTTTTACGCGGCAGTTAAGGTTAAGTTTTGACCTCGGAGCTGCATATATAAGGATTTTAGGTTTCATAGAAACCTTAAGGTCGTCCATATACTTGAGAGGGCTCGATAGAAATGTTAGAGAGAGTATAGAGAGACGGTGAGAGACTCAAGTTTGAAGCCACAGATACAGTGTGAGCATGAGAGAGTATGATTGTAATCCTTATTGATAATAGTGGATTCTTTCTTCTTGTCCCGTTGAGGTAGACAGTCAGCCGAACCACGTATATTCGTGTTCTTATGGGTGTTCTTCTTCTTTATTTGCTTTTTGTGGATTGAAACCTACGTTCCTGTTTCCACTGCGTATGGGAGTTGAGCCCTTAAAATCCCAACAACTGGTATCAGAGAATTGGTTATTGGCTTGATCACTCGATTGCAGTAAAGATGGTGAACATCAGATACGAAGTTGAAAAGTTTACCGGTAAGAATAACTTCTCCTTGTGGCAGAGACGAATGAAGGATCTACTAATCCAGCAATGGGTCTCCAAGGCGTTACTCAGCAAGGCAAGGAAGTCAGATAAGATGACCGATGATGATTGGGAAGACATTGATTCCAAGGCCGCGAGTTCGATTCGATTGAATTTGGGAGACGAGGTTATTCACAACGCGCTTGATGTGGAGACAGCGTACGAAATCTAGCAAAAACTGGAAAGTCTCTACAAGAAGAAAAACCTGGCTAATAAGTTGTCTGTGAATAAGCAACTATATGAACTACAGATGAGAGAATGTATAAATCTTTTGAAACATCTCAACGTGTTTAATACGCTCATCACACAATTATTTGGGTTTGGAGTAAATGTTAATGATGAGGATAAGGCAATACTCCTATTGGCATCGCTTCTAACATTCTATGATCATCTGGTGACGACTCTGATGTACGAGAAGGACACTCTAGAGCTTGAAAAGGTCACTAGTGCTCTTTTGTCACATGAGAAGATGAAAAAGGATTGTGAATCAGATGCAGACAGACTGTTGTTGGCTAAGTCTGAGTCAAGCAAAGGAATGAGTAGATCCAGTGAGGAAGGTTCCAATAAAGAGAGATTTCGGTCCAAGTCACGTATAAGGAAAAACGTAGAATGCTTCTATTGCCACAAAACTGGTCACTTTAAGAGCCAGTGCCAAGAATTGAAGCAGCATCTGGAAGAAAAGAACAGTGAAAAAGCGTCTGCAGAATCCGTCGATTTTGCCAAAAAATTGTTAGACAGTGAAGTAGACGGAAATGCACTTTCAGTTTCTTTAGATTTTGATTTTCTGTCAGTCATGAATATTAGATTTGGGATGCTCATACCATATGTGTTCAGTTAGAAATTGGTTTGACTCGTATAAGTTTTGCAACGGAGGTATTGTTCTAATGGGGAATGACTCAGTGTGTCAATCAATGAGAATAGGTACAATCAAAATTAGGATGTTTGACGAGGTTGTAAGGACTTTGAAGAATGTCAGGCATGTTTCGGGGTTAAAGAAAAACTTAGTTTCTTTAGGAACATTGGATTCTCTAAGTTATGGGTTCACATCAAATGGTGGAGCAATGAATATTAGCAGAGGGGCTATGATAATCATGAAAAGACAGAAAGTGGATGGTCTCTACAAATTGGTAAGGGACACGGTGGTAGGTGGAGTTACCACTATCACACAGGCAGAATCCAGTAGGGACGGCACGAGACACAAACATTTGGGGCTTAGTCAGGCTGATAAGTAGAGTATGTCAGAAAGTTAGAAGAAAAGTGCAGCAATCGAGGTGGAGTTTTGTTATAAAAGTTCACCTAGAAAACCAGGTGAAGATGCTTCAAATCAACAGTAGCAGAAACAGAGGAGTGGAGAACCTTAAGGTCACAGGAAAGCTACAAGAAAATCAGGCAGAGATCAGAAGCAAGTAGCAGTGTCAGAGAAAGTAGAGTTACTACAAAAGGCTAAGACTTGGGAGTTTGGAAGACTGTCCAAGAACGAGAGGCTGGTTGATTGCAAGAGGGTCAAGTTCAAGTGTGGCTTGAATTTGGTCCAAGTTCATTCAGGTTGATGAACAGAGAAGGTGGAGCACCCATACCCGTGAATGGGGTGCAGGACAAGGCAACCAGCAGATCTTCAAGATGGTGATGGTTTAGAAATTCGAGTCAAGGTGGAAATTGTTGGTTTGGTGTCTTGAATTTTGGTATCCATGCTTGGTAGGACGTCCGGACAGCATTGGAGGACTAAAAAGTGTGTTGACATAGGCGCAGGATCACTGCAGAAGGCAAAAAAACCGAGACCTGTTAAAGACAGATTGATCGATTTAAAAGACGAATCGATCGGTCTAACAGACGGATCGATCGGTCTGGGCACAACAGCAATTTTCTGCGCGGTGACTAGGATTAAGTTTTGACCTAGAGGCTGCATATATAAGGGTTTTATGTTTCATATAAACCCTAAAGTCGTCTATACACTTGAGAGGGCTCAGTAGAGATGCTAGAGAGTATATAGAGAGACGGTGAGAGGCTCAAGTTTGAGGCCACATATACAGTTTGAGTGTGAGAGAGAGTAATAGTAATCCTTATTGATAATAGTAGATTCTTTCTCTTGTCTTGTGGAAGTAGGCAGTCTGCCAAACCTCGTATATTCGTGTTCTTGTGGGTGTTCTTCTTTTTTACTTGCTTTGTATGGATTGAAGCCTACGTTCCTGTTTCTGCTGCGTAGGGGATTTGAACCATTAAAATTCCAATAGTGCCGACCAGGCTTGTGTACCCACATGAAATCGTAATTCTCCGAGAATTCTTGCCAACGATCTTGCCTTGGGGGACAACTTCTTTTGCACGTTGAATAACATAGTTTTAAAAAGCGGCCGTTATTGTTACGTAACAGTTTCGGTGGCCTCCGTTACTCGTTATGGTCGATTTTTTGATGTGAAAGAAATTCACAAGTGTAATGGCCATTACAACACCGTTACAGCCGAAACGGTCCAAAACGGCATCACTACGGTCGTTACTGCTTGTGTAACAGGATTTTAGATTGTGAATTTTTTAATTTCATTTTTTCATCAACAGATCACCTATTTTCTATTATTTTCAACCTAAAATTATTCATAGTAGTCCAACAAGCCAAATACTACTTAGGCATTGTGGGATTTGGCTCAAGTCTCTTCAATTTCACAATAATCGGCTAATTTTGCTCTTCATTATTAACTTTTGACTCTTTAACATGTTTATTCGTCTTCCAGTTTTGATGAGTTCTTTAATATTAAATATTTACTGAAAACTAAACAACCTGTTTGATTCAAGATCCATATTTCTTGAATATCCACTGCCTATGAATTCGAATTTTTATGATGCTGTAGGTAGAAAAGATGACGTTCAAGTATTTTGTTTTTAAAAAAATTGTTCAAGATCCATACTTGTATACAACCCCCTTTCAAAAAAATTAGATCTATACAAATTAAAGTACATCAGACTACTATGAATAATTTTAGGTTGAAAATAATAAAAAACAGGGGATCTGTTGATGAAAAAACGAAATTAAAAAATTCACGATCTAAAATCCTGTTACACAAGCCAAATACTACTTGGGCATTGTGGGATTTGGCTAAAGTCTCTTCAATTTCACAATAATCGGCTAATTTTTCTCTTCATTATTAACTTTTGACTCTTTAACATGTTTATTCTTCTTCCAGTTTTGATGGGTTCTTTAATATTAAATATTTGCTGAAAGCTAAACAACCTGTCTGATTCAAGATCCATATTTCTTGAATATCCACTGCCTATGAATTCGAATTTTTGTGATGCTGTAGGTAGAAAATATGACGTTCAAGTATTTTGTTTTTAAAGAAATTGTTCAAAATCCATACTTGTTTACAACCCCCTTTCAAAAAAATTAGATCTATACAAATTAAAGTTCAAACAACAATATAAATTTTGAAATAGTAAATTCAAAATTAAAATTTAATTAACAATTCAAATATTGTGCTTTAGTATATACAATACTTTATAGTTATTAAAAATTTAATGACATTTTAGTTGTGTATTATGAATTTATAATATATAAATTCATTAATTACTACAAGAAAATAATTAAACTGTTAATTTTAACTAGATTATATAACAAAAAAATTAAGACATATTGAATTATGTCTAGAAAGTAAACAAAATTCATCAAAAATTATTTTAAATTTCAATAAATATATTTATAGAATAAAAAGATGTAAATCAATTATTTCTTATTGAGTTGTGCAAAAAAAAAAATTTCACGGCTCCAGGTACTGCTACAATTACGCTACGGCCGTTACGCCCCGAAACTGCATCACCGCTACCGTTACACCAACCGCTACCGCTATTTAAAACCATATTAAAGAATGTATTTGGCACATTATCGGTCATGACTATGAACTTTGTTCCCAACAAATAGACCCGCCAAATTTGAAAGCAATGCACGACCGCCGTCATCTCCTTTTCATGGGCAGAATACTTCTTCTGGGCGTCATTCAGTTTTCTGCTTTCAAAAGCATCGGGATGTCCCTCTTGCACCAGCACCCCTACAATGGCTTTGTCTGAGGCATTTGTGAGCACTTCAAAAGGCAACTCGAAATCCGACAACCACAACACAAACTCACTTGCGATTGCGGATTTTAGCTTCTCAAAAGTATCTTGGCAATTTACACCCCACTACCACGGGTGATCTTTCTTTAATAGATCTATAAGGGCCAAAGCCTTCTTCGAATAGCCTTGTATGAACTTCCAATAGTAGTTAGCCAAACCAAGAAAATATCTAAGTTTAGGGACCTTGGTGGGTGGAAGCCAATCCAGAATTGTCTGCACTTTCCATTTGTCCATTTTCACCAAGCCCTTGCTAACTACGTGCCCTAGGAATTTGATCTCTTATTAGACAAATTCACATTTTTCTTTTTGGACAAAAAGTCTATGTTTCCTTAGTCGGAACATTACAAATTTCAAATAGATCAAGTGATCTCTAAGAATTCACTATAGATGACAATGTCATCAAGACAGACAACAACAAACCAATCAATATAATTATAAAAAACATCATTCATTAAGTTACATAATGTAACAGGAGCATTTATAAGATCAAATGGCATACAAGAAATTCGAAAGAACCGTATCGAGTTACACAAGTGATCTTTCGCTCATCCCCATCGGCAATTAGCACTTGCCAATAACATGAGCGCAGGTCCAACTTGGTGAAGTAAGAAGCTTCACACAGACGATTGAACAAATCGGCCACTAATGGAACATGATATTTGTTCTTGAGCATTACCATGTTCACGGCATGATAGTTGACGTACATCCGTAAATACCCATCTTGCTTCTTCTAGAACAACACAGGGGCACCGTATGGGGCTTTCGATAGTTGGATCAAACCTGCATCCAACAACTCCATCAATTGTTTCTGTAACTCAACAAGCTCCATCAGGGACATTCTGTATGGTGCTTTAGCTAGAGGCTTCGCGCCAGGAACCAACTTGATTCTGTTATCGGTGGCACATCGAGGAGGAGAGACTTAGGCAACTCTGGTGGCATCACATCTGCAAAGTCTTGCAACAAGTCAGCAACTTCATTAGACATTTTGATTGTAAGATCCGGCTTGATCTCCACCAATGCTGCAAAATAAGTCTCAAAACCTTTCTTCAGCCCATTATATACTTGAATAGCCGACAATGTCTCATTTTCCCTCTTTGTGCTCTTCCCTTTGCTTGTCTGGTTGCAATCCGACACAAAACATGGTTGTTTAGCAATAGCAACCCACTGAGATATGGCATCCGTGCCACTTTTGCAGTCACAAAGAAATCAATACTGAGAATTATGTCGAAGTCATTTAAAGGGACCACCATCATATTCACCTTCCCAGCCCAGTTTCCCATTCGTAGTTACATGCCGTACGCCATGCCACATACAGGTTGTGCACTAGAATTAACTGCCTTAATCTTGTTTGGGCTCTTAACGACTTTCAAACCCCCAGGGACTGAACCATGCGCTCAACAACAAAGTTATGCGTCACGCCAATGTCGACCATGGCCAATAGTGTATGATCATTCCAGTATGATTCAATATATGCAAACATGTTGGCGACAGGTTCTTTTTGCGCATGTAGGGTTGCAAAGGATGGACTCAAGTGGGATCGTCCGAGTCTTAATTATCACCCTTTTCCTCCTTAGCAACCAGGGTATTCAGCTTCTCCCGCTTTGGACAGTCTTTGCACAATGGGGGCCATCACATATGAAGCAGCTTGCGTTGGGTTTCCCCTTGATTTGTTACTCATCCGACTTTGGCTTGGCCTTCTGGCTAGTTTCCACTTCTTGGCACTGGTCTTCTTATCATCGTTCTTCTTAAACTTGCCCATTGATTTCGAAGTACTGGCATCCGCCGTGTTTCCTGTCCCGAGTTTGTAATCAGCCAAACTGTTCGCAACAGCCATGGTAGAGGGGAAGTCTTTGACCCCTAGCTGACGGAGCTCCAACTGTGCCCAGTTCTACAATCCCGACATGAAATTGAAGAGTTTTTCATCCTCTAACATGTTCTTGATATCCAACATCAAATAACTGAACTATGTGACATATTCCTTCATGATTCCAGTGTGTTTCAATCTTTTTAACGAATCTCTTGCAGCCCATGACATGTTACAAGGAAATGATCTTTCAACTCCTCCAATAAAATTTCCCACGAATCGATCGTTGGACGAACGTTATCTTCCATCCGTGTTCTCCACTAGAGTTTTACGCCATCTTCCATTGATTCAGAGACCTTCACGTTCATAAGCACAGCAGCAACACCTAAATGGCCGCTAATGACCTTCTTCACGAGAGACAATTATGATTCCAAGTCTTCCATGTTGGCTTGCAGCATAGAGGACATGGCAACAAAATCGCCCATGATCTCTGTCAACCGTTTAGCCCTAGCAGCAGTGTGTTGTTCGACAGTAGCTCTCAAAGAGACGACCCCTACAACAACATCATCCATCTGCTCGACAAGAGAGAGGGACTCGTCTGGTTGGGGCGTTCCAAGTAAGTTTTCCAGTCGTGTGATCCGTTCACGAACTGCTTCTAATGCATTTTCGCCCACCATTAGATCAACTACGCACTGGCACCAATTGTCACATGGCCAAGATTTCATCCACGAATTTGCCTGTGATGGCACTAAGTTGCAGCGACACTTAGTCTCAGTCAAAAACAAAGAAAAGACATACACACGAAAGAATTGTATATAAGCGCACTAATTACAAGAACAAGTCTCAATCTTTTATTAAATACCAAGTAAAATAAAAAGGAATACCTTAGGCTTTACTCACGCCACTTTTCTATGTGCAAAGAATAGCCATACCATGCCTATTAATAGGCAAAGAGTAGTTACAAGTGGTTATTTGCAGTTGACATCCCCAACTGCTACGCATATCTGCTGAATATTATAAAACCCATGCCCCCCACTCTCTACAACAAGTAGTCACACACTTGTCATGTGCAAAGGGTCTTCAGCAAATGACTCTTAGAACTGCCAATACCGCCCAGGATGTGCCTAGAACATGGCACATTGTGTTGGCATGTTGACCAAGTCTTGCTCCCATGAGCTAACTACCCATGCTGTGCTGGGACATGGGGCGGGCCATGCACAAACATGGATTAGCAATTATAATTGCCCTATCCTGTGCAAGGCATGCCCCATCACTAGGACTATCTATTAAAGTAGTATCAGCTGCCTAGCCCGTGCTAATGCCAGACCATGTCCATCATATGCATGCCGCGCTAACTGCTCGTCTTGATTCACAAGACAAACGAATTACCCACATCCATGCACTGAGAATTGTGCCTTCACATGCCAAGTATTGTGTCCTTTTTGTCTAACGGTGGAGTGACAAACCCATTGCCACATAGCCACCTCGATTGATAAGGCATGCTCTCATCATGCCGCCAAGGATTGGCATGGGTGCAAGGTGCCACCGCATGTCACTTAGAACACCCACTTGTCAGGGTGCTAACAGATGCTCAATATGCATTTTTTGTGGTTGGTCTATGGTTGATTGTCTGTGTATTTACTATATAGTATTACTCAAAAAAATCTAAATAATAGTGCATTCATAACAATAAAACCAAAACATTAACTAGATAAAAAAATTATGTATGAAAAATTAAAAAATAATAAAATAACTTTTGAAATGTATCCACCTATCCAAAACATATCCCTTGCGAATACAAAAACGTATATGAAACTGAGAAAATAAAAATAATTTATTGATATCTTTCAGTCGTATCCCTACGTATAGGGTGCATATCAATATCCGATATGTATCCAATACCGTATCCCTTGCTAAGTTTGTGTATTCTTCTTGAAAATAATGGACGTAAACACCACTCACAAGTTGTGTTGCCATAATGTAGACAGTTGACCAGGGCCAGTGGGTCACCAAAGAGTGATAGAAGACGTTGAGCGTAGAGGACCTAGAGGATGATCGGACGTGGAGGAATAGATTGCAAAATCTAGTAAAGTGAGACGACCTTTACAAGAAGCAAAGTGAGATAACCTTTGCGAAATCAAGCAAGGTGAGATGACTTTTACATTGGCCTGGCCCTAGTTGGCCTCTTGCATGCCTCCATTTACCAACGGGGGTTCAACTCTCGACCCCTCCCCTAGGTTTCAACCTCCCTTGTAACCAAAAAAAAAAGAAAAGAAAATATCTAGAGACCTCGTGTGATGCGCAAAACTAGTTTAACGCAACTATACTCACATGGCGTAATGCCAAGACCAAAAGACCTCCATTTCCAGCCTCCAAGTCACACGATTCCTAGAGTCCTAAGGCACATGCCTCGAACATTGGCATATGTAAGCCTTACCTCATCTGAAGGGTTCATGATAGGTAAGAGGGTACACCTTTTATTTATAGTGTATTCATTACCAACTGTCCAAATTTCTTTAGCTTACATTAGATGAGTCAGAATATAATCAAGTTGTTATGAATTGCCCAATGTTCGAGATCGGTGATATAAGCACAATTTCTCTAAGTAGGACTGGTCTAAGGTAGTTATAACCGTGGGGAACAATGCCAAGGCAAAGCTTCATATTGATAAGAACATCCTCAAGTGTGTAGCATGACTCTTGCGACAGACAAGCATACACAATGAAATCACCGTGCTAAAGAAATGTCAATACTACAGTCTACCAAAGACTCAAGTTGGAAACACTTTTTATAATTGAAGCTTGGGATTCAGCCATATTCAAATTAGTCTCAAGTCTTTACTGTGGTTTAGTTGAACCGAACAGGCAGACCATATACATTGTAACACCCCAGATTGTTGAAAGGAAAAGGGGGAGGCGACCAAAAGAGCAGTCGACCGACTGTATGGCCAGCGGAACGTCTGGTGGCAGAGTGGTATTTCTACCCCACATAGAAATGATAGTGTCATGACATAATGTGTATATATATAAACGCGACGAGATACATAAGTACTTTCTACCATAGTTTTTAAGGCGTGTTGTAAAGCTCGAATGGACGTTTCCATGAACATCTTGGGCACGAGTCATCATAGGTAGTATCACAGCATAACTCTGGTATACATTACAAGTGGGTCATGGCTACTTGGTGAGTATGTTGGATTGTGTACAAAGGCACAACGGGAACATTATGGCCAAGTGAAAGAGATTATAAAGCCCCAGTTTTGTCGAAAGGGAAAGGGAAGGGTCGTTAACTGGTTAGTTGGACATCCGGTGGTGGCGGTGGTTCTATCCCATATCGAAATGTTGTGGTGACGTATTATATATATAAACGTGGCAAGATACATAAATAACTTCCTATCATAGCTTTCAGGGCGCATTGTAAAGCTCCAATGAAAGCTAACACAATTAATTCTTTATAGGACATGTAAGCTACTGCTATCAACAAATATATAACACCCGATAATTATAAAGGGTATCTAAGCCATGTGTCAATGTTGACGGCAACGTGGCATTGTGAGACTTGCCACGCTGCACAACTAGATACAAGTAAACAAAATATCCATTTCTCTCTATCTAAATTTACCAATCATGGAGAAAAAGTTAGTTAATGGAAGTGGGAGTTTTTACTATCGTCAAGGAATGAAAAACATTATGCTTGGGTCAGTGTATATTTTTTCAACTCCTTGTGGTTGTGAGGTGGCGTGTCACTAAAATTGGGTCGATTTAATAAACTGAGTAAGAGAAAAGAAGAGTTGATGGATCAATACAATCGTTAAAAGAAAATTAAGCAAGACAAGAAAGATCTACAAGGAAAAAAAGTAGTGGGGGATTGAGGTGGGGGATCATGACAAAATGGTAATTTGACATCCAAGTCGTGAATTACGTTGTGGTTGTGTTCAATTGGTGGTCACACAAAAAAGGGGGGGAATATGGTTCGACCATGATGGCAGCAATTGCTGAAAATAGGCAAAAAGTTATGACGTTGTGGCCATCATAGTGAGGGACTAGGGAAAGAGATGCAGAAGAATGTGGTGACAGTGGTTTGGGATGGTGGTCATCAATTATCGTGTTATTGTTAACTAAAAAGCACAGACACTTTAATGACATTTTTTGAACTCTGCAAACATTCCTAACTTTGTATTCGACAGTTTTTAAACCCATCTTAATTAAAAAATTAAATTTATAATGTCATACACTTTTTTGACACTTGACGAACACTTCAATGACACTTCTTGAACTCTCAGAGCACGTGCTATGTGCTGAATTTCTTCACAGTAACAATATTTTTCATTCTTCAAAAGGCAAATTAACATACTAAATATATTTTAGAACATTTATAAAAGAAATAGAAGATTTTTTAATTTTATTACTGATATGTTATATATTCTTAATTGTCCATATTTGACATAATTGAAATATAAGAATATAAATTTTTAATGCGCCTAAGAAGTGTTGCGTCCTACATTTTTTAAAATTAACGTGTCGGCGTTTTCGTGTCGTGTTGCGGATGTGTCCATGCTACTTAGACGACAACCCCAACGGTAGAATTTTGTTTTTATTTTTATTTTTATTTTTATTCTAGGGGAAGGGGATATATGCATAAAGTATTATATACATGAGTGGTGCAACATGCATTGGTTAGGGTTAACTGAACCCACTAGATTTTGATAAGTCACTGAAAAAATTCTTATAGTATTTGAGAAATGATTGAACCCACAAACTAAAAAAATATCCAAATCCATTGGTCATTGCAACGTGGAAGGAGTTCTTTCAGTGATGAAATGCATAAAGAATGTACAACTAAATTAGAGATCAGTGGATGAATGATTGTTTAACCAAATACATTTAAAACAATGATATATCTTATAGTATTGATAATGCGGCAAGTGTTTAACGATTTCAAATTATGAAAACTCATCGAGGGAAACTGTGTATGTACTTGCATGTTTTTTTTCAAAAAAAGTATGAACGAGTTAAGATTTTCATTTATTTGTGATTCTGAGAAACTTAAATGGTTTCTGTCAAATTATTGGAATGAATGATAGATATTTTTTAGAATTAAAAAAAAAAAAAATACTTCGTAGAGTTTATAGGAAAAACTTATGTTTTACATTGATCACACTCAAACAAATTTCTAGAGCTGCTCTCCCTAAACCATAGCGGAAGGTAGGTGAAATTGATTCATTAAAGAAAATGCCAGATAGGTAAGGGATTTAGAAGAATATAGACAAATGCCGGTAATGGAAGAAAACTCTAACGGAATTTATATTTCTTTCAAAATAGAATAGAAAGTGCGAATATAATAAACAAAATAAATAACTCAGAATTTCTAATCGTAAACTTGACTGCTAAAATCAAGCAATAAAGGAAGAAGTGCCTTCATGCGAAAAATCAACATACAAAATAATTGCCAATGATAACTTACGAGGCACGGAAATCCACCCCTACAGGCTTAGGCAGTTGTAAAAATCTGCGAGAATGCAAATCAGTCCCAAAAACTGTCTGCATGTACAAAAATCTCATATAAACAGGGCGAAAAGCAAAGGAAAAACAAAGCCAGTATGTCACGCTGAAGCAAGAACTTTTCCCTAAAACAGATCAAAGGACTACAATGTAAAAGATGAACTAAAACAAAGGTCTAAATTATCAAAACCCCATTGAATGGCCTTCTCCACAACTTATCTGTGATGCTAATGGTAGATCTTGACGTGGAAAAAAGGAAGCTAATAATTTGAGGAACAAAAATATGATATAATATAAATAGAAGCGATACAATTATGTTTCAAACAAAACTCATGGAACACTGAAGGATTGGATAAAAAGGAAACATGTCTACAAGTTGTCATTAGAGCCGAGATGCATCAAAAAGAGAATGGAGTATCAAGGCAACTTTTGCAAGGCCATAGATTTATATGAACTCAAAAAAACAATGAAAAACCTAAATTTGGTACACCAAATAACATAAAATATGCAAAAAATATTCACACACCATACCATCCTCAACGATACCAAAAAAGAATCATGAAGCACTGGTTGAGAGGAAAGATCCAGAAAACCCAATACCCCAGCCTTGTATTGTTCCCCTCCAAATTTAAACTCTCAAAGTGCCAACTTGTGCATTTGTGTTACTCCGCTACGAAGTTTTCTAGAATATGTCAAGGAGCATATTTTACAACAAAGAGATTGAAGAAAACTAACAAGTAACAATAAAATTGTGTTTCTGTGTCAGATTAATTATTTTCTAACTCTACCGTTTTTTTAAGCTTCTCCTTTCGCTGTCCAGATTTTCAGCAAGCTATTAGTACAAGCTATTAGTACAAATCCGACTAATAGCCATTAATTTGCATTTATATAGTTGAATAGTAAAGTAGAGATAAGGGTTTCGGGAGGAGAAAAAGAAGAAGAGACAAATACAGACAAAATATTATTCGAAAAATAATGAGACTTAACTTCACCTCTACACCACCCCAGTATTTATATAAGAGACACCAAACAAATTACAAAACGATCCTAACATACATAAGTAACCATCTAATACTCCCCCTCAAGCTGAAGCATAGAGGTTGAACATGCCCAGCTTAGAAAGAAGTCGCTGAAAACTAAAAACAGTTAACGATTTGATAAGAATATCACCCAATTAATTTTCTGAGCAAACATATGGAGTGACAATTTGCTTCGTCATCATTAAGTCCCGAATAAAGTGTCAGTCAACCTCAATATACTTAGTGCGCTCATGGAACACGGTGTTAATAGCAATAAATATGACTGCTTGATTATCACAAAATATATCCATAGAGTGAGTAGACGTGATACCGAAGTCATGAGAAAGAGAACAAACCCACAACATTTCAGATGCAGTATGAGCCATGGCATGATACTCTGCTTCAGGACTGGAACGGGCAATAACATTCTATTTCTTACTATGCCAAGTGACAAGATTACCGCCAACAAAGGTACAATAGCCAGAGGTGGACCACTTATCAAAGCAACTACCATCCCAATCAGCATCACTGAAGCCAATCACAGGTAAATGATTAGATGAACGATATAATAATCCACAACCTAGGACACATTTCAAGTAACGAAGAATATGACAAATAGCATCAAAGTGTGGCTGACGAGGAGCATGCATAAGCTGGCTAACAACATCAACAGCATATGTAATATCAAGACGGGTGACCGTGAGGTAAATTAATTTCCCAACAAGCCGCCGATAACAACCAATGTCTAGAAATGGTTCTCCATCGTTAGCATCAAGCTTAACAATAGAATCCATAGGTGTATCAATCGGACGAGCACTAAGTAACCCAGTCTTAGAGAGAAGATTAAGAATATACTTACGTTGGGATAAAGAGATCCCTCACGAGGAAAGAGAAACCTTAATCCCAAGAAAGTAACAGAGAACATATAAGTCCTTAGTGTGAAAATGATGAGTCAAATGTCATTTCAAAGCAACAATACCAGTAGAATCATCACCAGAAATAATGATATCATCAACATATACGATCAGCACAATAATACCTGCAAAACAAAAACAGAATGATCAAATGTGGAATGCCAAAAACTGTATAGAATGACAACAGAACTGAAGCGATCAAACCAGACACGAGAAGATTGCTTTAGACCATATAGAGCCTTACGCAAGCGACAAACAAGATGCTCACTACCAGGCATAACATGGTCAGGGGACTGATCCATATAGACCTCTTCCTGAAGATCACCGTGAACAAAGACATTCTTAATGTCAAGCTGATATAATAGCCAAGAACAACTAACAGCAACGGATAGAAAGATTCGAACAAAGTTAAGGCGAACAACAGGAGAAAAAGTTTTCAAGTAATCAACGCCATAGGTCTGAGTATAGCTCTTAGCAACCAAACACGCATTAAGACGCTCAACAGAACCATCCGGAAGGTACTTTAATATATACACCCAACGACATCCCACCACTTGCTTCTCAGGTGGAAAAGTGGTAAGCTCCCAAGTTTGATTCTTATAAAAGGCATGCATTTCCTCATCCATAGCAAGTTTCCAGCCAGACATGGACACAGCTGCTTATAAGAAGTAGGAATAGAAACGGACGACATAGTAGAAGTGAAAGAATGAAGACAAGATGACAAACGATTATAAGATACAAAGTGAGCAATAGAATGTTTGGTGCATGTACGTTGACCTCGGCGTAAAGCAATCGGTAAGTCATCGGAACTAGGAGCATAGGAGATAGGAACCTCGACCGGAGAAGATGAATAATCCGGGCCATATGAGATAACGGGCCTATCTTGAGATCGCTGATAATCCTACAAAAGTGGGTTAGAGGGAGAAGATGGTGCCATAGGAAGAGGAAGAGGAAGAGGAAGAGTAGAAGAAGAGAGAGACTCCCCCTCACGACAACAGATGAGATCAGAAGAAAGTTGTTTACCGGAGGAGGTGAAGAAGGGAATGGACTCAAAAAAGATTGCATCAGCACTCACACAGAATCGTCGAGACTCTGAATGATAACACCGAAATCCTTTTTGAGTACGAGAGTATCCAAGAAAGACATACTTACGTGCTTGAGGAGATAACTTATTAACTAAATCGAGAACAAACACAAAGGCAGTACAACCAAAAACACTAGTGAGAAAGGTGGAGAGTTATGATATAACAAGGAAAAAGGAGACTGCCGACCGAGAATAACAAAAGACATGCAATTAATTAGATAACAAGCAGTAAGAGCAGCGTCACTCCAAAAATATTTTGGAACGTGTGCATGAAACAATAAGGTACAAGCAACATCTAGCAGAAGATTGTGATTGCGTTCGCGATGCCATTTTGTTGTGACGTGTGAGTACAAGTCGTCTGATGAATAATACAACAATCCACACAAAAGAAAGTAACAATAGACTGCATATACTCTAACGTATTATCAGATCGAATAACTTTGATGCGCTTTTCAAATTGAATAAAAATTTCATTATGGAACGTGCATGAGACAATCCAGACCAGTGTTTCAACAAAAAGAGCAAAGTCATATGAAAGTAAACATCAACAAAGGTAACAAAATAAGAGTATCTACTAGTGCTTAGATTGTGAGGAGGACCCCAGATGTCCGTATGGACAACATCGAAGGACTCAAACTAACGATGATGGCTACGATTGGAAAAGAAACTACGATAATACTTGCCTAATTAACATCCTTCACACTCAAAACTGGACACAGGAGGTATATTGGGGATAGCCAACTTAAGCTTAGCTACTAAATGATGGCCTAAGCGAAAGTGCCACTGAAGAGGTAAAATGATAGCGCTTAAGACGGATGAAGTATGGGAAGAATAATCAGAGTTAATGTTAAGATAATAGAGATCGTTCTTCTCATGCCCCAAAGCAATCATCTTCTTAGTCTTGAGATCCTAAAAGACACAAGTAAGAGAAAAGGTTACGAAACAATGTAGAGATTTATTGAATTGACTAACCGATAGCAAGTTAAAAAGAATAAAAAAGAACATAAAGACTAGAAGATAAGGCCAAAGAAGGAGGGATGAAAGACACCTTACCCGTGAATCGGTCAAGAGGAACCATCAGCTAAGACTATATGATGCTTAATAAGATTCAAATGAGAGAAAAGAGATGGATTACTACACATATGAGAACTAGTACCTGAATCAATGATCCAAGATAGAGAGATAAGAGCCGCACATGCAATATCACCTAAATTAGCTAAGGTAGTAGTAGAGGAGGGCGGCAGAACCTCACACAAGGTTCGAACAAGCTCGTTAAACTGAATACAGAGAGTATCAGAAGATGTCTTGACTTTAGCCATAGTAAATCATGCAGAGAAGAGAAGGCCAAATCCAAAGAAGAGCAAGCCAACAGTCACCGTCACATGAACAAATTGGGGAAAAATCAAATTAATCCAATTGAAATCCCAAATAAGCCAAATCCCAACAGAGACCAAATTAAACTAATCATAAACCAAATGAACACCCGATGATCCGAAATGACAATGTTTGTCGAAATCCAATAAAATGTAATCAAACCAGAAGCTGACTACTCAACATAAATCAACCAGACAATCAACACAAGAAACCAGATGCGAACATCTTCACGGCAAATCACACAACAGCAAGAACCAAATTGGACATCAAATCTAAGCAAAACATTAAATCACAGATCACTGAAGTCGAAATCTCCAAGTGAAATCCCCAAATCGAACTGAAATCGAACTAAAATCTCCAAATTGAACTGAAATTGAACCAAAATCGAGCTAAAATCCCCAAATAAGACTAAAATCCCCAAATCGAATTCCCAAATTGAACTAAAAATGCCCAAATTGAACAGAAATCAAACTGGAAAACTTAAGCAACCACCAAAATCCCTAAAATCGACTCAAAGCCAAGTTGAAATACCAAATCGACCAACCAGATCTGAAGCAGATCACAATCGGCGACCCAAAAAAATGCACCAAAAACCTAGGCGTCGAACCTGTGCAAACTTGAATCCTCTCCAATAATGTTCAAATCAACAAATCGATACCCTAGAGGGCCAATAGGGAAGATTGCGGCACCCATAGAAGAGATGGCAACAAGAAAAAAATAAATCGAAGGCGCAAAATTGCGATCTGCGAAGAATAATCCATCGGCGCCGAAAATAAGAAAAACATTCGAGACAAAAATATCAAATGATCGAGAACAAGAAGGGAAAAATCATGGAAGCATAGACCGGGACTAATCGATCATCTAGAAAGAATTTTTTTTTTTTTTTACAATCACGAATTTAAAAGAAGAAAAAAACGAAAAGAAAAGGAAGAATAGAAAGAAGAAGGTTGAATCGAGATGCTCTAATACCAAATTGAATAGTAAAGTAGAGATTTAGAATTAAGAGATGAGAGAAAGACAGACATAATATTATTAGAAGAATAATGAGGCTTAACTTCACCTCTACACTGCACCAGTATTTATATAAGAGACACCAAATTAATTACAAAACGATCCTAACATACATAAGTAACTATCTAACATGTATAATTGTAGGTACATAAATTGGACTCGAAACATGACAACTTAAAGCCATCTACACGGCATCTACACAAACTTGCCATCGGCATCTCCAATGGTCTTGGACCCGCGGGTTAACCTCACGAGGTAACATGTGGACTAATAATCTATCTGCATGCTCTGCTCGAAGCGTCAAGCCACATTGGTCAAGGATGGCACACGCGATCCCCTAACCTCAAGCCTAGGCAAAATGGATTGTACTCAAGGCATCTCCTAATCCAAGCCAAAGACTGCTCGAGACATCGTTCCACTAAACTGTACAGATGTTCGCCCGAGCATTCTCCTTCATAATTGCCTTCAAATGTTAATCTCTAATTGCCAAGCAAGCTCACTCTCCAACCTCCATGGCTCATGCACAACCTCTCATTAGTAGGGCGAGTGGTTCTTCAGCCGAATATGCTATGCTAGCCTAAGTCAAGGGCAAGGCCTAGGAACCCCTGGGGATTGTGTTTTGATCCAGGGAAAATGAGCCACTTGGCCGAGCATGAGACATCATTCATATAGGAGTTGTTCCCCATGCCCATCCTAAGAAAGAAGGCTTCCAAGGCTCAACCTAGTCCAATTCCATATAAAACCGATATACTTCCTTCTCTCTTCACAAACTCAAACAAAATGCTCAATTTCAAGCCTCAACCTACGAAATAAAGGACTGAGCATTATTATATGAGACTTCAAGAGCTGCCCTGCATTGTATTTCCCAGATTGTCTTCCATTTTTCCTTTTCCCCAGTCAATATGTCCAAGTTTTGGAAGATCAACTGGCTTCCCACACAAAACTTCTCATTACTTAATGTTAAACCCTCTTCTGCCTGATGAGTTTTGTAAGAAGTTACAAAACAAACCATCAAAAGCACCTACATCAATTAATAATAATCCTTTTAGAGCGATGACCCCCAAAACCTTATTATATGATTGTATCTGAAGCCTACTTTGAAAGACACGATGTGTAGTAGGATTATGAAAGCAAGTAAAATTTATGATCAAATACTCAAATAATCCCTATGTCCCAAATTATGAGTCCTTTCCAATTTGAATGTCCCAGAATATGGTTATTTGATAGGGAAATACTATTCATCCCGAAAAAACCTACCAAATAAACAACTGAATTCATTCCTTGACCGCAATTGATATGAAAAATTATAAAATAAGGTTGGTTGAAATATGAATCATGTTATGCTATATTGAATCATTTGTTTTTTTAACATGTTTTTATAATCCGAATGGTTTATTTTATATTATTTATTAATTTTATCATTCACATACAAAATTAAATTAATTAAATATTTATAACTATATGATCTAATTATATTTACTTATCATTGTTTTTTATAAGATTATATTTACTATTCATTTGTTCTTTAACAAATATGATATATTCATAGAACTACCTATATCTTATTAATATAAATATTTTATACGAATGATCTACTTAATAAACAATACAAAATAAATAATTCCGATCATAAAATATATATAAAAAAATAAAACTATTGAAAAACATAATGAGCGTCAATAAGATACATGCCACTATTCTAATTATTTTAGTTATAAAATTATGATTACTTCCAAATTTTTATATTTTTAATTATAGATTCAAAAATGTAACAACTCTTTATATATTTATATGATTATTTTTTAAAAAAATTGAATATTATATATGAAAATGCCATTGCTTTTAATTTTTAATTTATAAACTATAAAATGTTATAATGTTTAATATGCATATTTAATTTTTTTTTCAAAAAATTATATATTTAGAATTCTCTAAAGAATATTTATCAAACAAGACACATGTTGAATATAAAGTTTTAAAAAATAAATTGATAAGATCTTATTTTGTTCAACTAGTGAAGTTATACTGTTTGTTTTAAGATTTTAAAAATCAAACTAGAATTATGAAAATAAAATTCTACTTTTAATTAAAGTCTAGAATAATTTAAATCAAATGGCAAAATTTGAAAGAATAAAGAACTTTTCATATAGTAATATATAATAAAATTTTCATATATTTTGAAATATGAGCAAGAAGTTTCTTATACTACGTATGTATGAGAAGTTTCTCATAGCACGTATGTATAAAAATATGAGAAATTTCTCGCACGTTTTGAAATATAAGTATGAGAAATTTCTCACAGTACGCATGTATATGAGAATATTCTCATATACTAATATATGAGAAATTTTCTCATACATTTTGAAATTTGAGTATGAAAAATTTCTCACAACATGTATGTATATGATAATATAGTTTCTTATATAGTAATATATGAGAAGTTTCTTACAATACGTATGTATATGAGAATATTTTCATATAGTGATATATGAAAAATTTCTCATACATTTTGAAATCTGAGTATGAGAAATTTCTCATATAGTGATATATGATAAACTTCTCAAACGTTTTGAAATATGAGTATGATAAGTTTCACACAACACGCATGCATATAAGAATATTCTCATATAGTGATATATGAAAAGTTTCTCACAACACGTATATATATGAGAATATTTTCATATAGTGATATATGATAAATTTCTCATACATCTTAAAATTTGAGTAAGAGAAATATCTCACATATTGATATGTGATAATTTTCTTATACAATGATATGAGAAACTTTTTATACATTTTGAAATATGAGTAAGAGAAGTTTCTTACAGCACGCATGTATATAAGAAGTATGAGAAACTTCTCATAACACATATGTATACACGAATATTTTTAGATAGTGATATATGATAAACTTCTTATCCATTAATATTTTTGTTATTTTTTAATGAAAAATGATAACTATTTTAAAATCTAGTATGAGAAACTTCTCGTACATATTTTTTTTTTCAGTTTTGTTGTTATTAATTTTGAGTAAATGAATACTTATGAATGAAAATTTTCTTAAAATAAAAAAATTCAATATGATCATGTATGAAAAAAAATCTCATGTTTTTCACATTTATATTTTTAAAGACAATAGCATAATAATTTCTTGAAGATATATAGTGTGAGAAGTTTCTCATACCTCGATGCATGGCATGAAAAAAATTTCACATGAGCACTCATGTATTGAAAAAAATTAATTACATCAATATTTTTTTGTTATTTTTTAAAGAAAAAATGAAAAATATTTCAAAATCTAGTATTAGAAATTTCTTTTATATATATATATATATATATATATATATTAATTTTATCATTCTTAGTTTCAAATAAAATGAATAACTTATGAATGAGAAATTGACCAAAAAATTAAAAAAAAAATCATTAGAAAAAAGCCACTTTAAAATTTTTATAATAGTTTTCGTCATTAGTAAACTTTTTTTAATTTTAATTAAAATAATTATACTTTTAAATTCGTTTTATCACGAAGTGAAGAAATTGAAAAGAGAAAATAATTGTATATTTTCTGTCTATTTCAAACTGTACAATACATTGCCTATTTATAGGCGAATAGGGATAAACAATAAATGAGATACAATAGAATCAAATCAAAATCAATCTAATCAATCTAATATTCTAATCAATCTAAATCTAATATTTTAACATTCCCCCTCAAACGCGAGATGACGAAGTCAGCT
>JAOTRH010000027.1:10103575-10116784 GCA_034768845.1 Heliamphora exappendiculata
TGTTGGGTCTCGAAGCATACATCTCTTTCTCTTCCTTCCAAATCCCTCAAATTCGTTTATCTTGGTTGCCCAAGGTCCTATAGCGATTCGTATAGCTTTTGCTCTAATACGATATAGCGATTCGTATAGCTTTTGCTCTTAATACGATATGTATCGCACGACACGTATTGCGTATCTTACGATTTTAATTACACTGCCGGTAAGGAACTCACTTCAATCTCAGCCTTCCATAGCCGCAGATGCTTGCAAGGAATTTTTTCTACTTCGACTGGTTCCGAACAAAAATTTGGGATTTGCGAGGAGAGAGAGATAGAGAGAGAGAGAGACTCTGGAAGTGAATGATGAAGCCTCTAGAAAGTTGCTTCCTCCTCTCCGATTCTGGGGAGATATATTTTTAATTTATTGTTTTTTTATTCATTATTTTTAATTATTAATTTTTATTTTTAAAATCTTTTTAATGAGTGAATTTAAATTTTTTTTAAAAAAAAATTAAAATATTAAAATAAATAACATAAAATTTAATTTATTAGTTTCATTAAATTAATTTTAAAATAAAATAATTTAATAGCTAATATAAAAAATACAAAATACATTTATTAATTTTTTACTACTAATATTAAAAATTGACCATTATAATCTTATATCGCATTATTCAATTCCACACAAATTAAACAAGAGTTTGTTTAGTTCGTTATTTAATTCTTTCATTATTTAATTCTACTCAAATTAAATACAAAAAATTTAATTTCACATTATTACTAATCTCACTCACCTCATTCATAATCTCATCTCACTACTATTCACACTCAATTTACAACGTTTATCAAACAATACTTTAAAATTTATTGGGTTAAATTGGACTAAAATACTACTATTATTCTAAATAACCCTACTACTCTAAATACTCTTTTCGGTAATCACATCTGACAACGATTGTTTGATTATCAACTCTGGCTACTTTCAGTCACCAATTTCAGCAACTTTTTGACAACCAATTCTGATAACTTTTAACGATTGTCGACTATTAAACGTGAGATAATTTTAACTACTTGAATACTAAAAAACAAATGAACGTTTACTGTTGTTGCGTTGTCTTAGTAGCGAATGAGATAATAATGGTAGATATAGCATAATTTTATGAATAGAGATAAATTTCATCATTCAAATAAAGCAAACAGTAAAATTATTCTTATTGTGGCTAGTGTTGGAGCAAACCAAAATAAATTTCATTGTTTAAATACAGTGAACAATAAAGTATATTTTTAATGTGACTAGTGTTGGTGCGAAAATAAATCTCATTTTCGAATCCAGCAAATAATAAAATTTTTCTTTAATGTGATTAGTGTTGGAGTGACGGAAATAAATCTTATTATTCAAATGCAACGAGCAATAAAATTTATTTGTCACGTGACTAGTTGAAAAAGTTATTGGAAGACCGTTGAACGTTCCCAAAAAAATAGCCACTGGCGTTGGTAGAAAAAATCGTCTGACAACAAGTGAAGTTTAAAATAGTGATGAGATGACGAATAATTTGTACTAAATAATTAAAAGTGTGTGGGTAATAAGAATAATTTTGTCCATAAAGTTGCCTAAAATTAAATTAAAGAACCTTAGTTTTTATTTTTAGAATAATAGACCTAAGAACTTAAAATAAAATAATGTGGACTAAATTTCTACAAATTTAAAAAATTGAATTTATGAGTAATTATTCCAATTAAAAACTACACCCAGAAGTTTTTTAAGTTTCTAACTGCATTGCAAATCTTATTCTTTCATTAATTGGGTGCTAATCAATTATCAAATTTTATAATATCTGACAATTAACTATTATAGAAAATACTAATTATAACCATATGATTGAATCTCATAAGGAAAGTAACAAAGGTGGGGACTTGTGAGTTGAAGGTTATTAAGGTCCGTGGAAATTACGTTTAGGAATGGATTTAAAAAAGGAATACGTTAACCACTGGTTGTTGATATATATATATATATATATATATTGGCCATGTTTGGATGATATGTGACCTTACTTATTTATTTATTGACTTATAAGTCAAAATAAATCACGTTATTTGAATAATCAAATAAGATAAAAATAAAAAAATAAACAAATAAACTCGTTTAGGTAGCTAAATAAACAAATAAATTAACTTATAAGTTAAATAAGTTAACTTATAAGCAAATAAATAAATAAACTCGTTTGAATAATTAACTTATAAACAAATAAGCCACAAACTATCTAAACAAACTTGATTAAATAAAATTTAACTTATTTACTAATAAGCAAATAAATAAAATCCACCCAAACGGACCATTTATGAAAATGTCAAGTCTAATTCCAACAATATAATGATATTAAAAAAAATTTTAATTTTCATTATCTTATTATTCATAGTTCATTGTTGGTTTGCATGTCTCTATTAAAAAAACATTATAAAAAAAAAAAAGACAAAAGAAGACGACAATGATGCAAAGTCGTGATGCAATTGATATGAAGTTTAAAAACTTTTATATATACTAACAGTAGCGTGTGCAAGTATTTATCAAAAAAGTAAACATAATGGGTATTTTGACCAAAATAAAAATAATTTATGAAACTTGAAATTTGAAGTAGCAAAAAGTGAATGTTCTCCCTTTAAATATTTGTATAAATTAATATATTTTATACAAAAATTAGTATATTTTTTAGTTATTAACACTTTCTAATGGATAATGGTTCACATTAAAAGTATGGGAGAGGGAGGTAGCACCTCAACCATGGGATGAGAGGATAGTGTAGAGTTTTTTTTTTTTTTTTTTTGGGTATACAGAGTTTTTAGAAGTGGCACCACCAATAACTCTTGCTACCCTTAATAAAAAAAAAAAAACACTTTTAATCATTGTTTATGACCGTCACCTCCACCTATTACCTCTCTTTACCAGCTATCATATTCACTCATTATTTTCGCCTACTATTATCGCCACCATCTCCGACCATCTCCGCTCATTGCTACAATCCATCAATTGTTACCTCTACCTACTACCCCTCCACTCCAGGTTCGCCACATCCACCCCATCAACTGCCACCTCCAACCCCACCCCATTACCTCTGTGTTCACCTGCCACTATCTTCATCCAACATCTCTCCACCAATTGATACCTCCACCCTTCCCCAAATAGATACCATCTCTATCCACAGACATCATTATCAGCCACCATAATTGCCATCACAATTGCCACCACTTTTGACAATTATTTTTTGATATTTTTCTTACCTCCACCACCTCCCGTCACCGACAATCATATTTACTAACTGCCCTGCCTCTGAGTCCCCTAACCACCACACCACCATCAGCCTATGTTGTCAAATCACCTTTGATTGTTGTCACCCATCATCACCTCGACCACCAACACACACACCTCCATCAGTATTCTTGGACAACTCCCTTTCTCGTTAACGATCCTCCTTCCCTGCCTATCTCTCACTTGTTTCAAAATAAAATATTTAAATAATGTGTGCCAAACATGTCTTTTATTCTTATTTTTTTATAAAATTAAACAAAGTAGGTTTCCTGTTTATTATAAATGATAATCATAAATTTATAAACATTACCAACATGATCTAATTTTTAGCTTTTTATCATAATTTTGTCCCATTAAAAAACTAAAATTAAGGACAAACCCTTAAATTTGAAAACTATAAACATTTCTCAACACTCCACCCACCCTCTACTGCTTCACCTCACAACGGTTCCTCAAGATCTTCAAATCTCCAAGACTCTTGCAAGGCCCATCTATTATCAAAACACCAATTCCTGCATTTTCCTGGATGTGCTGCCAATGCTCCATCAGCATTCAACTTCACATGGAAGCATTTTGTGCAATAAAATTAATTGAAGATTAAAAAAATACAACCAACACCACGAAGAAGAACGTTCAAACGGGAGAATGAAACAAACTATACTGAAATTTTTTTTTTTTTGGTTGATGTAATGTAATTTTAATTACCCAAGAGAGGTGCTGTTTGTCTTGTATGCCTTTTGCGCCGTAACACTGCTACAAACCCCGTGCATGACTACCAAATCAAACTTTATCATCTAACTTATCGTTTACGAGAGGAATAAACTCCTTCAGGTTCCGGGGAGTCTGAGGTGCATGAGGAGTTCCTGGTGGCTGTTGGGATAATGCGTGCCTCACGTAACCATAAAATGTGCACCCCACAAGTGTTACTGCACATCCAATGGCATTCAAAGCCGAGATTGGGTTTCGGAATATTAGCCATGAACACGTAACAGCGACTGCAACCTGTGTGGAAGAGACACGATAACAAGAGTTCTTAAATGAGACGATAACGACGTGACGATGAATACAACAGATGTGTTTCAATAGATTACACACTTCCATAACACATGGCATTTCACTAGCAACATGTGTGAAATATTCAGAAAAGATTAGCAGGGACAAACTTGAATCGGAGAAAAGCAGCATCTGATAGACTGATACTAAAGGAAAAGTGAAAACAACAAATAAATCATATACGTATTCATAGCCCCCTGAGGCAAGGGCTTCCTGCCTGTTCCATTCAGCACTGAATATTCCAAAGGGAAATCCCAGGAAGGCAGGACAGTGCCATTTAAAGAATATTTCTATTCTTGATGACTTGAAATATAGTGTCTGACTTGTACTCGAAAATACAGTTATTGAGCTCCCCCTTCCTTATGGGATCTGAGATGATTTCAACTGTGGCATTTTAGTCCACAACCAGTAGGCAGTTATGTCAACTAATACTATCCTTCCAGCTCTTCTATCAAAAAATTCGACCCCCCCCCTCGTCTAGGCCCTGCCTTCTTTTGAATATTTCTCTGTAGTCTCATTCACATCTATTGGTCTCTAATGTATATGGCCAAGCCACCTTAATTTGTTTTTTCTCAACTCATCTTTAATTGGTGCTACTCCTACCAATTTGTGAATCTTTTTATTCCTAATTCTATCTCTTCTACACTTATTACAAACCCATCTTATCAATCTCATCTCAGCTGCATTTATTTTATTTGTGTTACTTATTAGTTGTCGAACACACTATCCCCTAGAGCATTGCCAGCCTTAAGATTTATAATAAAAAATCTCCCTTTCAATTTTGTAAGTATTCATTGATCGCATAATAATCCAACGACACAGCTTCACTTGGTACAACCTACTTTGATTTTGTTGCTAATTATTCCTTATCCAACTAAAGTGTACGCTTTTGGGTATCTCATGGTGTTCAATGTTTACTTCTTTACATATAGAGGATTATCTTTGATGACACCTAAATATAAAGCTTACAAGATTACAAAAAAAATTAATAATAAATAGGAGACTATAAGGGAGCACTTCAGAACAATTTATCTCACCTTAAGGTTTCCAGCAACATTAAATGTGACTGCAGTTGTCGAATGAATCACATAAAAGATGGAGAAGTTAAGGCAGAAAGCCAACACTCCAGAGCCGAAAATAATAGCGAGGGGTGAAAGAAGAGACGTGTGCGATTGAAACCATTGCACAACCCCTGATCCTTCAAGTAATAGTGCCGGTACTCCCAATATCATAGTTGCAAAAGGTGCCATGTAGTACACTGTGTTTATGCTGAAGAGCACATTAAGAATAACCAAAACATCAGCAGCACTAATCATAAAATAATGGATTGGATGGGCAAAACAATGTTGTATAGTATCTCGTATTTCGTAACAACTTTTGCTGAGTTGAATTAAGCATAAATTAATCTTTATTGCCTTTTGAAGAGGATAAGATCGAGTAGTACATGAGCTGCACTTGAAGTGTTTGGAACCGTAAACTAAAAAAGTCCCTTCCAATTTTTCGTTCTAAAAAATTCTACCAAAACAAATAAAGAATTCAACAACTGCACCATACTGGATTATGAATTGGCTGTTGTAAGTTTCAAAGGTTTCTTTCTAGTCCCATGACTACGCACCAATCAGGTCAAGCATGAAGTGTAGATCAACTCCAAAAATATTTCTTTATATTAATAAGCTTTGTTGTCAAAATCTTACAATCCATGTTATGTATCTTATGATTCGGTACAATGAAGAGGTAAATCGATACATATTGCATTGTGTATTGTATGTTAATTGGATTTTACAATACATGATGCGTTATGCGATATATACGATACGTGAATACTTAACTTTTCATATGACCTTATTTTGTGAAAACAAATACTGCTGGAAATTTGGCCAAAATTTTAAGACAAAAAATTGTAAAAACAGATGGACTTTTTATCAACTTTGAAGATGGATTACAATCTCTGATGAAATTTCAAAATCAAAGAAATAAATTCATTGATTCTTCTCTTGAAATATTGACTCAAGTGCTTGACAGAGAAGGTGATGAAGCTTGAATTAGAAAGATCTTCAGGCTTTCGAACAGTGAAAACTCCACCAAGCTTTACGAAGAAGGTGATGAAGCATGAATTAGAAAGATCTTCAGGGTTTAAAAATTTTAATTTGTTGAGCTCTGTCGTTTGCTTGATGGTGTCAGAGGTAAACTTGTTCCTTTATTTGGTGGAGGTAACCCCTATTTATAAGAATGTATGATGAAGAGGTATAGGCAAACTAAACTCTTTCATAATTATCTCTATTTTGTTTATTTTAAATAAATAATTATCTAAACACATGTACCATATTTAATTGGGAGAAATATTTATCTTCCTCTTCCATGGGTCCTACGTGCCAAGTGGTTTAAATAAGCCCAAAACTTATCAAGTTGAAGAATTATTACATGGGGCAGGATGTGATTGGGCCATTCGTGTAATCTTTAATTTGAGAGCCTTTGCAACGCACGGCAATATTTGATTTCTCAATAACTGTCTCATTATTATCAGGCCTTTGCAACACACCACAATTGTTGACATGCTAAAATTTATGTCTACAAATGTTCTCTTCAGACTTGCTTACGCACATATTTTTGTGAAAAGTGAGCTGGTCTTGAACCTTTATTATGATTATTTCTTATTATGCTTGTGTTTGGACTAGCTTTTCTGTAGGCTTTTTGGATTTTTGGCTTTTTTTGTAAAAATGTAGATATAAAAATATGTAAAAAAAAAGCCAACTGAGACCAAACAAGTGAGCTTTTTAAGAGAGTTTTAGGCAAAAAGCCCCCCAAAAAAACTAAGCCAAACATAGGCCATATATATGGATTTCAATGAAGTCGCTAACAAACTTTTTTTCCAATGGGATGCAAGCTTCCAAACCCGATGCGGGCTTTCCATGGCATAGCTGACTTCCTCTTCTCTTTTTTTCTTGCTCTCCTTGCTAAAAACCAACTTCTTGAAACCTTTTAGTGTTTGAATTCCCTATTCCACCAGAAGTTGATCATAGAATCGATGTGGGAATACATCACTTTGCTTTATAAATTAATAGTCGGAGAACTTTAAACGTTCAATTACTCAAGGCCAAAGAGATCGACTAAAATTTTTTGATGTGTTCTTGGACTGTCAACGCATTCTTCGGTCGGCAAAAGTGATGAAACCACCAAATGTAGCTTTGCTGCTTCAATGTCAGTTTTTCTCCCTTTCCTTTTTTTCTTTTTCATACATAACTGATGTGTGCAAAAGCCATGTCCTCAAGCATTGTAGTACACTTGTGTAAAGCCTTCATCCAAAGCATTACCAAACACGCCACACGTGAATCAACTTTTTTCTTTATCACATGTCCTTCTGTTGACTTTGTTGGTGCCCATAACATTTCGTATATAAGTGTGCACTTCCTTTGTCAACCACTTAAATTTTTTAACACACAGTGAATCAGAAGAGCATGATGGCTGCAAGGCTTAATCCTTCCATAATTTTTGTTTTCAACTAGGAAGGTTGTAGCTTCGGCCTCAGCTGCACTTCTTCTTTTTCTTTTTTTCCCCATCTCTGACACACTATGAAGAATAAACTAATGCCCAAAACCATGATTGACCAGTTTTTTCCTGCAATTCTACCAATTTATTCCTATATAATTTCCAATATTTGTGCAGCTTATACCAATCTGTATCATATATCCACAACAACTAATACACTAATGACTAATCCTTGTCTCCACTTAATTTGAAAAACCATGAAACTTTTCATTTTTTTACTGCCCTTCTTTTTATTGTTGATCTCCTTCCCACAACAGCTTTTTTTCCTGTCCCTTTTTACTCCACAATGCATTGTTCATTAAAGAAAAAGGCAATAGGACTCTGGATTTGCCTTCACAAATTGTGTTGTCTTCTGATATGTGAGCTTGGCCCCAACTATGTTTATAAATATATATATACATATATAACAAAAACAACTCACAAAACTATGTAAATTTAACCAAGGGAAAAAAAAAATACAGGAATTCTGCTACTAAGTTTTCCACTTGTGGGCTCTCTCAATGCTCATCACTTCTGCCTAAGATTTTCCATCTCTTTCCGTTTTCTTTTTAACTCACGCTGTTGTTTTTATAACATTGCCCCATTTTTTGCACTTTTTTTTCACTAACACTCCTTTTTCACAGCACGAACCCGTTTTAACATCTGTTAGTTCGCCCTCGATCTCGATTTCAGATCTCAACCATTGAAGACTTGCTTTACCCTCAATTTCAGTCCTTGGCCATTGAAGACATTTTTACTTCGCCCTCAATCCCAATTTCAGAACTCATCCATAGGAGACTTGTTTGCTTCGCTCTCGATTTCATTCCTCAGCTGTTGGAGACTTTTTCTTCGCCCTAAATCTTAATTTCAAACCTCCATCGTTGGAGATTTTTTACTTCGGTCTAGATCTCAGACATCGACCGTTGGAGACTTGTACTTTGCCCTCGGTCTCGATTTTAAACATCGGGATGTTGGAAACTTTTATTTCGCCCTCAATTTCGATAAACAATTTTTTCTTTGCACTTGGTCTCAATTTCAAGCCTTGGCTGTTGGAGACTTTTTCTTCGCCCTTTATCTCAATTTCAAACCTCGACTATTGGAGACTTTTGCTTTGCCCTTGGCCTCCCACCTCGCCCGTTGGAGACTTTTTCTTCACCCTTTATCTCAATTTCAAACCTCGACCATTAGAGACTTTTTCTTTTCCCTAGCACAAGAAGTCAATGCCTTTAAAAAGTTGTCGAGCCTTTGTGGCATTAAAGTGGTTTCCCATCTTTTCTCCACCAAATATAACCATTTGAGCACCACATTGAGAATGAGTGGTGGGGAAATAAGCATTAAAGTTACTTGCAAGCCATCCATAAACATAATGAATAGAAAATAGTGCATCGCACTTGTTTGGGTTCAGAGTAGAAGAAATTTTCTACATATCACCAAAATTGCCAATGAGAACTTTTCTCCATGAGCCATAGAGAATTTTTCTCCACGAGCCATTTTACTTGCCACCTTGAAAACCCCAAGGCGAATGTGGTCATCCTCCTTATTGGTAAAAACAAATTTACACAACCAATAAGATAACAAAGTAGCCAAATAAGTTTCTTTTCTTATGCTACCTTCAATGGTTTAAGCCGTTGAAAGCTTCGTTTTCTTACATTGGATCGTGGAATTGGCTCGCAAATGATACCGATTAGATTTTTATATGTTCTCTGCTTATTTGACATCTTGTATGATTTACGATGAGGTTCTGCATATCTAATTGGACAACTAAATTAGAATTTCATTCAATCATGGTCAGTATTATTAGAATAGTTATTTTATTATTTTTACCTTTGTAGTTTATGTCTCAAGGGTTTCCTTGCAATTTACATTTTTTAATATTTAATATAAAGATTTAGAAGTGAAGGAGATAGAGATAAAAAACCCTAAACCTAATTTTCTCTTATTCTTTCTCTCTTTCTTCCTCTCTTTAAACCTTAAACTCTAAACTTTGAACTCCATCTTGATATCGGAGCCAACGATCATACCTTCATTGTTCGTCTAACTATTCAAAGAAGTTGAGTGTCACAAACGTTGCTGACATCAGCATCATCTAAAAATGCCGTCATGCTGATGTCAACTTCAAAACCATAGTTTTCATGTTCAATCTGTTCATGACGAGTCTGGCTGCCTCTCTTCCACTCAATTTGTGTCGCCAACCCTAATCTATATCAAATTTGAAGCCAAATTGAGGTTTGGTGGAAGTTTTTTGCATCAATTGAAGTTTTTTGGGGCTCGTTCTCAGTCGCGCGATCATTACCTTCATCGCATGACTCTCACCATGCCTAGGGTTTGCTATAAGTGGTTGACGAAGACTGGGGTTTGATCGAAAGAGGTCGTCGACGCCTAGGGTTTGTTCAGCAGAGGCCGTCGACGCCTAGGGTTTGTTTCACAGAGGTCGTCGACGCCTAGGGTTTGTTCCACAGAGGTCGTTGACACCAAGGTTTTGTTCCACAGAGGTTGATGACGCCTTTTCTTTCTTCGACAAGGGTCGAAGACACCTCTGCTATCTCGAAAGGAGTTGATGACGGCTCCTGGTTGCTCCAAAGAAGGTAACGCCGGCTAGGGTTTGCTCCAATAGGGTCGGCGGTAGCGACAGCTAGGGTTTGGTTTGACAGTTGTGGCGGCTAGGGTTTGGTGTATCTTTTGCTTATTCGGCTAAGGAGGGTTCATCAGGTTCTAATATTGGCTCATTATTGGTGCATTCTTAGTTGTTCGATTAAGGAGGGTTCTCATGCTTCATTATTGGCTCATTATTGGTTCATTGTTCTGTTCGGTTCATTAAATTTTTTTGGAAATATGGCCGAAAGAAAAGTCCCTTTAATTCGGGATGATGATCTACCCAAATCTATTACATCTACAAAATTAAATGAGCTAAATTACTTAGCTTGGGCTCATGCGGTGAAAAATAAATTGCGCGAGAAGCGAAAATTGAAGTATGTGACTCATGCCCTTTTGCCTAAAACAGATCCCAAATATGAAGATTGGATGTGTGAAGATTCAATTGTTATGGGCTGGTTGTGGCATAGTATGGAGCCTACCGTTGCCACGATCGTTGAATTTTGTGACACCTCTAAGAAATTCTGGGATTCGGTTGCTGACTCATTCTCTCATCAAAGTAATGTTTCTTGTGTTTTTGAGATCTATGAAAAAGTCTTCACCATGAAGCAATCTGAAAAACCTCTGTCAGAATATTACAATACGCTTAATAACCTTTGAGACCAGCTGTTGCAGTTACAGCCTCTTACTACTAATCTTACACAACAACAGCGCTATTGGGAGAAGTTTATGATTGCTTCCTTATTATCCGATTTAGACCCTGAGTTACGTGGGTCCAAAGATCAAATTCTTGCGTGTGAGACCTTGCTTACCGCCACTAATGCCTATTCTCGACTTTTACGCTTTTCATTGGGATGTGCATCTACGGTTTCTCGCTCTACTTCTTCTTTGGAGTCCTCGGCTTTGGTTTCCATTGGTGGTCGTAGTGGCTCCCGTGGAGGACATGGTAGTCGTAGTTCTCGTGGTGGAGCTCATAGTGGTGGTTGAACAGATGGCCGCCGTGATCGAAAGTGTGAATCGAGGTACTAATCATACAGAACCATATTGTTGGCAGAAGTATGGCAAGCCAGGTTCTGCACATCAGGTTACCGATAGTACTTCTCAGCTCCAATCTCCCGCACCTTCAGCTTCTTCTGGTACGGCCTCCTCTAGTTCTGATTCTCATGATTCACTCACTGCTCAACTTAACAATCTCGTTTAAGCCTTGCGAACCGCTTATCCTTCTTCCACTTCTATTGCTACTTAGCTGATTCATGTACTATTGCCTGCGCTGCGCTTTCGGTCCCTTATGGATTACAGATTCTAGAGCTAGTTCTCACATGTCTGGTGCTTCCTCCTTGTTTTCTAATTTTACTCCTATTCACCATAATATTATTTTAGCTGATGGTTCTTCTCGCCCAGTCCATGGGAAAGGTGTTCTTTATTCTCATCCATCCCTAGCTCTACCACCTAATCTCTATGTTCCTGATTTTACCCTCAATTTGCTTTCTGTTAGTCAATTGACTAAAATTTTAAATTATTCTATAACATTTTTTCCTTCTTATGGTTTTTAGGTACTGCAGACCAAAAAGATGATTGGTTCAGGGCATGAGAAAGATGGTCTCTATTTTCTGAAGACTGATAGCGCCTCTCCTCACACATCCACTGCCTTGAGTGCATCTGTTCTTCCTCTTCAGTGGCATCTTCGGTTGGATCGCCCTTCTTTAACCAAACTAAAGTTAGTTATTCCTCATTTGAGTTCTGCGTCTAGTTCAAAGTGTGAGACTTGTCAATTGGGTAAACATCACCGTAACTCTTTTCTTTCTAATAGTCATGGTTATCAATCTGCGTCTTTTAATGTAATCCATAATGATATTTGGGATCCTTTTCGAACTCCTAGTACTAATGGATATTTCTATTTTGTTATTTTTACTGAAGAATAGATCTGAGTTGCCTCTTATCCTTACCAAAATTTACAATGAAATTTACACACAATTTGGCAAACGAATCAAAATTATTCGTTCTGATAATCTTTAGAATATATCCAGTCTACTGTTGACTCATTTTGTGTAGATCGTGGTATTATTCATCAAATTACTTGTGCCTATACCTCTCAGCAGAATGGTGTCGCTGAGCGTAAAAATCAATACTTGTTAGATGTTGCACGTACTTTGCTATGCCAAATGCAGGTACCAAAACATTTTTGGGGTGATACTATTCCCATTGCATGTCATCTCATTAATCATATGCCCTCTGTTGTGTTGAACAATCAGTCATCATTTTCCTTATTATACCCTGGTTCTCCACCTTTTTCTCTCATTCCTCGAGTATTTAGTTGCGTGGCCTTTATTCATGTTCTGGATCCCAGACTTGATAAGTTATCTCCTCGAGCTTGCAAATGTATTTTTCTTGGGTACTCTCACACTCAAAAAGAATATCATTGCTATCACCCCGAGTCTCGCCGATATTTTGCTAGTGCTAATGTCACGTTCTTTGAGTCGACTTCCTTCTTTACTTCTGCAAGTCACAACTTGTCTTCAAACCTTCTCTGCTCTAGTGAGGAGTTCTCCGCTCCTACGTTTCCTTCGCCAATCCCCCTCCCTGTCCAGGTACAATCCCCTCCTCTATAGGTGTACCAACGCTCTCAGAATCGACAGACTGTCTCTTATGGCCCGGCCACATCATCTTCCCCGTCTGCGGCCTTCCTCCAGTTGATAACTTGCCTATTGCCTTGCGGAGAGGTAAACGTACTTGTACTCAACACCCTATTGCTCAGTA
>JAOTRH010000027.1:10120797-10152413 GCA_034768845.1 Heliamphora exappendiculata
AACAGATAACATAGAGTTTTGAAGAGAGTTTTTGTATTTTTGGCCTTAAAACAATATCACGACAGTAACAACAGGATGTTGCGGACGTGAATATAAAGAGGCATAAATGTACTGGCTTTTATAAAAAGTACACGGCTGTAACTGTGAGTTTAACAAAACATACGACCGTGACGTAAGAGTGAATATAAAGAGGCATAAATGTACTGGTTTTTATAAAAAGTGCACGACCGTAACTGTGAGTTTAACAAAACATACGACCGTGACGTAATAAGGTCACGGTCGTCTTGTTCCAGAACCTCATAAAGCCTTTGATGTGTTCAGTGTGCTTGTGAGCATCGAAACATAATGTAAATAACTGTAAATATACAAAACAGAGGGCTATAAATATACTGCTAGTAATAAAAAAATTTGGAGAAAATAAATGTTTACATTGAAATGAACGATAAACAAGCAATAAAACAATGAAAATCTTATCCACGACACCATCGAAGGAAGAAGATGAGGGTTTAAGAAGAGTCTTGGGATCTAAAGGTTATCTCGTGTGAATATCTATCTCGAATGACCCATCGATGGTGAGAAAATAATACCTCTAAGCCAATATAGGTGCTCCAAGAACTTCTCAGAGACAAGAAAGAACACGAACGAGGATTGGAAAGTATAGGATAGATGAGAGAATATCAAATGGGGAAGTATTTTGGCAGAGTTTGGGCCTCTAGGTGTTTCTCTCCCTTTTTTCTGCTTGTAATCGCCGCCTATTTGTAGGCAATGTGAGCAACACAGACCCCCTCTACAATGCTGCCAGCTGTCCAAAAAAGGGATAATAGTGACGGTCGCTACATTTTTGCTTTGTATAGTGCAGGCCGCTACCTTTATAGTGGTGAAAATGACAACCATGACTTTCAAAAGTCTTGGTATGGATAAAAAGCAATGGTCGTGATAAAGAAAGTCACGGCCTCGTTTAGGGTTTTCAAAAAGGTTACGGTCGTGAGGGCAAGGACACGGCCTGTTCTAGGGTTTTCAAACAAGTGGTGGCCGTGTGTATGGGAATATCACGGCCTAAAGGTCTTTTAGAGTTTTTGGATTTTGAGCTATATTTGTGATTTTGCTTGCTTGGGAGTATTTTCGAGCATGACTCTCATGCTTTCATCATTGGAGTGCTTTCAAGATAGGCGCCTAAGATTCGGCTGGGTCAGATTTGGGTGTCTACAATAGTTAGTATAAAATTAATTATCCAACGTGATCATGTTCAATATACACAAAGTGTACTAGTACAGTGAGTCGAAATAATAGGTCATGCTATTATCTATTCTCTGTAATCAAGACAGGTCTACTAAAACTCTGTGTTACATTCGTACCGATGGTTTTTTCAATTCTATCTAAATTGTGAACCAAAAACTTATCTTCTGCAAAAACTTATAATATGATCTTCTGTATGCAAGTCGAACTCTACACGCCAGATTAAATACTATGTAGAATAAAAGGCATCCATTGATGACATTAAATAAATAATGAAATGCATACATTACTAATTAAGATTTTTATAAAATGAACAAAGTAATTTTATTAATAAATAAAATTAAATACTAAAACAAATTTTTTTTTATTATTTTTAGTATACAACTCTGATATATGCAACCTGTGATCTTTTGCATTGTAAGATAGTTGTTCTTGATTGATGACATTAGTGTATCATTGTAAGATAGCCGATAATGTCTCATTTTCCTTCTTCATGCTCTTTCCTTTGCTTATTCGGTTACAACTCGACATAATACATGGTTGTTTGTCACAAGCAATTAGCAACCCACCGAGATATGAAAACAATGCCACTTTTGCAGCTACCAAGAAATCTACGGTATCAATATTAATTCAGAAACGACACATTTTTCATTCAAACAATAGCTGTCTCATTTTGCGAGTAAAATAATACATTTGCAATTGCAAATAAGATATTTCCTTCTTAAAATAAGAAAGGTTTCATGTTGGCATAAAAGGCGACGTGTACACACACATGCAAAACTATGCAAATTGAGTCATATGTTGATAAATACATGAAATATCCCAGTGTTTAATAAATGAGACATTTGAATTAGGCAAATTATACATTTTCCATATTCACATAATAAATATATCATTATTAAATAAAATGACACATTTCTTATGAACACGTGCAAATAATCTTAACAAATGAGACATTTTCATAGCATACAACATATATTCATTTTACACTGGAGAAATGTTTAAATTTTTCAAGAAATGATACATTTACATATTATTTTTCTTCACAAATGATACATTTCAGTTTGACAAAGGTAATGTAATATTTTGTCTAAACATATGAGATATTTTCATTTACACAAAAGAAAATATCTCATTATTTTTGCAAAAAATGAGACATCTAAGAATGGGACATATGAAAAATGTACATAATGAGTCAAATGTCGATACATACATGCAAACCATTAATTCTCTTCACAAAAGTTACATTATCATCTACACATATAAAACGTCTAATTTAGCAACGCATGTTAAATTGAAGAATATACAACACAAAAATGTTTTCTTCAATATTTAAAAAAGGGAAGAATTATGTGTGATTTTTCATATTCTATGACATGCTTAGAGTTTTTACCATGATTTCTAGGTGTGTGAGTGGTATTCACTTACCTCAACTTTGCATATTTTTAATGGTAAAAAACAATGTAATTGCTTTAGGTAGACTTTTTACGCTTTCAATGAACAATCTTTTAACCTTAGATTGCAAAATATTCTTGATTGCAATGGATAAAACTTTTAAAATGGTGATTTTTAAAGATATAGTCGAATGTGTTGGTATTTTAATTTAAAATCACTGCTTTCGTTAGGAATATTGAATTTGCACGTTACAAACAATTAATTAAGAATAATTTTAATATAATAATAAAATATATAATTTAATAGAATTTAAATCTTAAATTAGAACTTAATGTTAAACACGTATCTCAAATGAGACCTCGCCTCAAAGCTCCAAAAAAGAACAAAAAAGAAAAAGAAAATTGAAGCAAGGTTGAGCAACCCAATCACAGAATAAGGATAGGATAATTCAAATGATCCTCCAAAAACACCAGAGCGTATAATACCAACCCTGCTACCAAACGGGGTGCCGTTACAAAGCTCTGGAACTTGAGAGTAGAGACTGAGAGAGATCGCGAAGGCACGTATCTTTTCGACGCGGTGGTGCGCACGCCGCTTATCGTGCGCTCACGGTCCCTCCTTTCACCCTTACAGCGATGGCGAGCTTGAAGACTGATTCTCCCCTCAGTCGTCGCATAGTCCGCGCTTTCTTGGACTTCCTCGATTCTGGTTATCTCTCACTCCATACACACACACACACACTCTCTCTCTCTCTCTCTATATATATATATATGTATATATTTGTGTATAAGCATGCTTTATTTTTGGCCCTAAGGAACTGAATGCTGTATCAAATATTCTCTTCTAGCGATTGTAATCTTCCAATCTTCGCTGACCTTGCGATTTCATTTATAGTTGTGTTTTTGTGGCTTAATTTTGCCTTTCATATTATATTGTTTCGACTGTTTGTTGTGATGAATAGCTGTTATATTGTAGGGCACCGGGTGTTGAGTAATTAGGGAAATTACGATCACGTCCCACATCGATTAAAATAAGGGACTCTTCATGCCAAGTACAGGATTGAATGCAACCTATTCGAGTATGGGATCAGATGAGTTATTACTATGTGGTAGAAGTTATGGAAGTGGGGGATTTATGGATTGGATTAAGACAACATGCTAAGTTGTTGAATAGTCAGTGTTGATAGAGTGGGCTGTTGGGACGTCAATTACCGAGTGTGGTGGTATGCTATGATCTTGTGGGATTCTCCATGTGCAAATAAGTCACTTGGGCACTCTACCCAAGGATTTGTAATAAAAAACATGGTAACAAATGAGTGTAGCTGAGATTAGAGTATTCGGTGAGTGGTGGTATGAGAAAATATAAAATATAAGATGAAACCCTTTAGGTGGATCCAAGAAGGAACGGCAATTGAGGATAAAATGAGGTAGAATTGCTTGAGATGGTTTGGGGATGTGCATAAAAAACTAGTTCATATGCTTTTACGAATAAGTGATTTGATTGGCGTGTAGGTGTAGGGATGGCCATTTTTTCCGCCCCGCCCCGCCCCGCTTTATAAGGTTTTTCCCTCTCCCGATAACAAACGGGGTGGGGACGGTATTTGTCCTCCCCGCCCCACTTCGCCCCCGATTATATAAAATAAATATTTTTTAAATATTAATATATGCATAAAATATATATTTTATAAATATAATGAGTTTAAAATATTAAAATATTATATTTATCTTTAATTTTTTTTCATTTATTATATTTTGTATATTTAGTTATATTAATTCATCAACTATTATTTTTTATTTATTATATTATTTATTACTTTTTTATATTTTAAAAATTATACTCAAAATATTCCTGTTCCTGTCCCGTTCCCCGCTAATTTTTCGATATTTTTTTCCGTTCCTGTCCCGATTAAATAGGGGACGGGAATGGGGAGAACTAATCCCCGGCCCCGCCCCGCCCCGCCCCATTGCCATCCCTATGTAGGTGGTAAAAGAAATATAGGAAGGCCAAGGAGAATATGGGTTAAGGTGATACGAAAAGACATCATTGTCATAGACTTTATTGAAAATATAGCTGCAAATAGAATTAACTAAAAGAAATAGATCCATGCAACTGACCCAAAATCTTAAGACAAAGGTTGTCAAGCTGAGTTGAGATTATTGAGATTAATATTTAGAGGGTGTTTGGTATATCTGGACTTTTGAACTTATAGATTATAGCTAAAATATGTAATTATAACTTTAAAAAGAATTTATGAGTGTTTGTTAAAGTTGTGAACTTATAACTTTAGACAGTAGAATTTGTGTTTGTTGATTTAGAATCAAAAGTTATAAGAAAAAAGTTTAAGCAAAACTTATTTGGATATTCTTTTTGCTGAAGCTAAAAGCTAAAAGCTAAAAGCTTAGCTATGACAAACACTCACTAAGATATATTATAAATTTCCTTGTAAGGAATTAATAATTGGATTTAATTCGACATAACTGCTACCTTTCTATTCCAGTAATTAGTAAACCCATGTTCCATCGATGACTGGGCCTATTGTCGTTTCACTGTTCTAAGTTCTGCTTAAATTGAAAATGCTAGACATAAAAGGAAATCTGTCCAGCCGTTTAAGCCCTACTAAGTGAAGGGGGGATGTTCTCTTGGCTCCTTCAGCCCCACTTTTGGTCAGCATTGACCCTCTCACATACTTCCTCAAGTGGTGGAGCACTCAATGCCTAGCAGTTCCACGACGTTGATTTTGTTGTCATCCTGTAAAGCCTACAATCATTGACTTCTTTTCTGCTACTGCTTTTCAGTTTGTTACCAGAATTTTGTTGAAAGTTCTTGACGTAGTTTTTGTGGCTGAAACTAAATTTAAGTGGCAAGTTAGGATTCTTTTTATAGGTTAACCAGAAAACTGTGTTTAAAAGGTACAGTTCAGTAATGACTAGAGAAACTGTTGTAATAATTTAAACTAGGGCAGAAACATATAAGTTGAGCCTGTTGGAGGATCCCACTAGGAGGGATGAGAAATCTTCGAATAATTTATTCTTGCATTACCTGTTGGGTGTGAGTCATTGTCATCATCTTTTTCAGTTAATACTTTCTTGTGCACAAATTATTGGTTGTGGGAGTTTTCGAGGCAACAAGAAAGCTTATTAGGTGATGCGGCGTTGTGCAAAATTTGTTCTTCTTTGGATGATTTGGTTGGAGCAAATTGCTAGGGTTTTAAAGAAAAGTTTGAAGATATAGAATCGTTATGGGATAGAGCGCGTTCTTTGCCGACCTTGCTTCTACAAATGCGACTAAATTTAGTTATTTGTAGTGAGCTTGTCCTTAATAATTGGATGATTATAAAAGGTTTGAGCTTAACTAACTCAAACACTATGAACTACTTCCGCTCTCGAGATCTAGTATGTCCAAAATTGAAGCGGCAAATCTTGATTTTGAAATTATGAAAAGTGTATAAACCTAAATAGTCCGTCAAATTATACACAAACTAACAATGGGCATGACATAGCTCACCTTCCTTTAATTTAGGTCCACCTTCTAGTAATTTTGCACACCTATTTAAAAAAGAGAAATTTGGCCAGAAATCCTGTTTTATGGGACTTGTTTGAGGCTAGTTGGCAGAAGGGAAGAGGGTCCTTAAACAATTTTTCTTAACCTCTCCAGTCCCATTTGTTTAGTTATCTCAAAAATATCCTTATCCTTCACTGTATGGTGAGAGGGAAGAGACAATAAGCTAAGAACTAAGAAGAAACCTTAGGATCTTTAGGAGCCAGAAGATATGGTAGATGGAGCGTTAGGGTTGGGCCTTTTCTCAAGCTAGATGTAGCAGCATTCTCGTTGCTTTGGCTCTGGCACTTTTGTTTGGTTTGGCTCTTTGCACTGGCTACCACCAGTGCCAACTCTTTGCCCCTGTTTGGGACGGTGTCAACCAATGTTTCATCATTTCCATTTGGTGCATCTAGTTTGTTTGGGTCTTCTTCGAGCTTCGGTTCAACTACTGCTTCAAACTTGTTTGGATATGATACTTTGAGCTCGATTCAAACTACTAGTATCACATCTTTTTTGGTCTTCTTCTTTGGGTTCAGTTGCAACAACCTTGTTTGATTGCCTTCTTCAAATTCAGTTTCTATTGGTACAACTGCAGCTCCATTTGCTTCAATTTTGTTTGGATCTAAATCTTCGAGCTTGGGATTTGAAGAACTGGCTATATAAACACAAACACTTTTTTGCCCACAAATTAGGAAGAGTATGTATATATTTATTTACACTTGATCTAATATTGCAGTGGATTACACAACGAACATCACCAATTAGAGATTTTTGGTTGAATTGCAATCATTGCATAGCAAAACAACTTCTATTGCGTTTGTTATATCAGACACGTCAGTTCTTATTTTGATTTTACATCTGTGGTGTGTGTGTGTGTCCCTCTAAAATTGAGAAATTTCTTGGTTTGTGAAAAACTGAGCTGAGGAACTCTCTTTCGCACATATGCACATGCACACACCCTCTTTGACTTTAATCATACATACACAAATTGACAAATTTCTCAATTTCATGAAAACTGTGAAATGAACTCTCTTCCTCTATTTCTCTTTCCCTCCCCTTCTCTCACACACAGACGTATGACTGAGAAACTTCTTAGTTTTTTAACCTAAGTAGTCAAGAAATAGAGAAATTTCTCAGTTTCAAAATTGAAAACCGTGAAATCTCAAGAAAATGAGATATTTCACATTTTTTCGAAAACTCCAAATTTCTCAATTATAAGATTCAAGAAGAAATTATAAAGAAAATTAATTCTCTCTCTCTCTCTCTCTCTCTCTCTCTCTTTGTGACACATACTATGATTTGAGAAATTTCATAAAAAGATTGAGAAATTACTCAATTTCAAAACTAAAACTGTGTCAATTTTTTAGATTAAGGATGAAAAGAAACGAGTTCTCTCATTTGCCCCCTCTCGAAGACATGTAGAAACTGAGAAATTTCACAGTTTTGAAACCAAAATTCTACAGTTTCGATTTCAAACTAAGACATTGGATTGTTTTCAAATTGCGAAATTTCAGAGTTTTGGGAACTGACAAAGAAACTTCTCAGTTATGAAACTATTTCAATATGAAATTGAGGAATTTCACAGTTATGGGAATTCTATTTCACTGTTATAAATTCTACAGTTTTGAAAATTTAAAAGTTCATAGTTTTGAGAAATTTCACAATTACACAAATTTCCAAGTTTTGAAATTGCTCTTTATTATTAAACAGGAAGATTTCAAGCAAGCATTACCCAACATTTTTCTTTCAAGCTCTAAACTTCAAATCAGTAAGTAAACACCATTGGGATTATCACAAGCATGGTGTCACTAGTGTTTCACAAAGCTCTTTCAAGACTTAGCCATATGCCCAAAGTGAAATATGACCATTGAGCAGAAAAAATCAGGGCTACCAAGGGATACTCTGAAAGGAATAATGAAGGGGACACTGTGAAAGAAGTAATGAAGATCTGGGATGAGTTACATCAAGAAACATCGATCAGTTCAAGAGGCATCCTTTGTTGAGCAAGAAGGGAATAGCAACCTAATCAGTTTCATAATAGATCGCTATGACAATAGAAGAATCCAGAGTAACGATTATATTTATCCAAGAAAAAATCAAATTTTATTTTCACATAATTTCATATTCAGTAGATATTGATAAGTATGTTCTAGAAATATATATTTTATCAAAAAAAGATGTGTGCGATGGAAGTGATTCAGTTTGAAACACAATAGCCAACCACAAGTCCCACAAAAAGGATAAATGTCCAGAAATTGAGAACAATTTGAAAATTAGACTGTAAGGGTTATAACACTTAGGGTGGGACCTAACCAAACTCAAGTCCCAAAAAATGGGACTTTTTAGTAATTAATTCTTAAGAAAGTTTGTTCATTGGCATAAATGTGAGCATAATTTATTGTTGCTATGATGGCATATGATTACTTTATATTCTTGTTTTCACTAGTTGTTACTTGTTAGAAGTCTTTTGAATATGTATTTGGACGTCAATACGCTTGTAATGGTTATTTCTCTTGTACAGTTCAACCTGCTCCTGGTGTTGATCTTGAAGGTCTTCAGGTAGCCAAAGAGTGTCTGGAAGAGGTCTTTAAGATTGACCCTTCTTCTGTTGATGGTCAGGAAAAATCTGATTTGTTGGTTAGTATATTCAGTTCACGGGAAGCAAGTGAGAAACAGGAGCATAAGTCAGATCTTAGTCATGAAACATTGTCAGCAGATGCACCAAGTACTTCCTCAGCTGAGATTGCTTCTGATGCTAATCATTCGGAGGCATCGCAAACTCTGGTTTGTTCTTCATTCATCTAATATATTTTCCTTATCTACTTATGTAGGACTTGAATGCGATTCTCTGCTTGTCATATTTTGGATTCCTTAAATTATCGAGAAAAAGAGTGGTAAGATAAGACAAAGCAGAAGAATGTGTTTTTTGTTGAAGTGCTGTGTTTTACAAAAAAGATGAGATGGTTATGTTTTATTTAGTTAAGGTGCATGCTTTGGTACATTTATATGCTTGCTGTTTGGTTTTACAATTTTTTTTGAAACTGCAATTAAATGATTTCAAACCAAGGCTTCAATATTTTTTTTTGGGTATCTGAGTGCTTTTTAAAAAAATAAAAAATAAGCAATGAAGTAAAAATTTATTTATTAAGAAAAAATGAAAGTTACAATGCATAGGAGGACAAGAAGTCCACTGCACAGAAAACAACAAAACCAAGATGTGTAACACGCCCACGACATATCACAAACAACCCTACCATGATTACAAATAAAAAATAAAGTAATTCTATACCATATCAACTTGAAATCCTCAAATTTATTCTAAAAGATTCTAGCATTTCATATAGCCAAATTATCCAAAAAAGGGAGAAATTCACGCAACTCCACAAAGTTTTGGCTCTTTGACTATCTCCAAATTCTTCAAAAGCAGTCAAAACCATTTGTAAACAAGAAGCCAGAGGTACCCAATAAATATCCACCATTCGAAACAATTGGTGCCATAAGGTTGAAGGCAAAGGATAGTGCAAACAAAGATGGTTCAATGATTTCTTATTTCTTCATCACGTAATGCACCATTGAGTACGAAGATTGTGGTTAGGTCTCATTATTTTTTTTTGAAATATATCATTAGTTATGAGACTAGCACGAGCTACAAATCACATAGATACCTTAACTTTAAGTGGAATAATTACTTTTCAAATCTTTTTATGGTAAGGATATATGAGTGTATAATGACTATAAATGTTTCTAAAAAAAAAAAGAGAGAGAAGGGATTTGCTCAAAAAGATTTTTGACAAGTGGCGTCATTCATCTATGAAGTTTGGTCTCTAGGAAAAGGACTAAAGGATGGCCAATAGAGGCATCAACTCATTTGTTTCCCACTCATTAAGATTTCTAAAGAAATTGCAATTCCACATAATCGAAATTGAATGTGAAATAGCCATGGAAGTAATAGAGACCTTCTAAGAATGAATGAGCCGATACTAATGTGAAACAAATCATCAAAGGAAGGATCCTCTAACCAAACATCCTCCTAAAAATTCAACAAACACACCATTACTCACCTTTAAAGAAGAAAATGTGAAAAAAGAGAGAAAATATTAGACATGGATTTACATGGAGATTGAAAATTTCCTCTATCAACCACAAAAGGATCCCTTCCATGTGCTTGAAACCTCTACTTGCTCCTAATAACCTGTAAAGAAAGAAAATGTGAAAAAAGAGGAAAAATATAAGAGAAACTTTCATGGAGATTGGAGATGGACAATTGCCCTATCAGCCATGAAAGGATCCTTTCCATTTGCTTGTAACCTCTACTTACTCCTAACAACGAAATGTCATAGACTCATAAGTTTTAAAAATCATCCGCTACCAATCATCTGTTACCATTATGTAACGGCATAACGCTGTTACGTATAGGTTTTGGTTCCTCCTGTTACCTGTTACGGCCGATTTAGCGGTGTGGCAAATAATCTCATGTGTAAAGGCTATTACAATTGCAGGAAATGTCGTTACAGCGCTGTAAAGGCCTGTTACGATACCGCTACAGTCGTTATAACAACTATAGTGGCTCTTCAAATTGTGATTCAATTGAAATCATTTTTGGGCGCAATTTCTTTCACTCTTTTCATCAAAAAAGTTTTCATAGCAGTCGAAAATCTCATACTTACCTGGGTGAAGCTTGATTTGCAAAATGTACATAATTTCTGATATTTTTTGGCTTTCGAAAATGCAAAAATATTTATTTTGTTGGTGAATTGTTTCAAGATCTATGCAAAATAAGATTAGCATTTTTAGATCTTGTTTTAGATTAAATTCATATATTTAATGTTGTATTACTTTATAATTATTTTTTTAAACGTTTTAAAAAAATACTTTTTAAATTACTTGCTCAAGGCCTATGCAAAGTTGCAAACTAGGTTTAAAATATTTATATTCTGGTTGTTCAAAATTAGATTTGTATATAATGTTCAATTATTTTTTTATTTGTTGTAAAAAAAATCAAAAATATTAATTTTAAAAAAAATCTTAGTTTAATATGTACTCATAGTAAGTTTAGAATATTTAGATCTTAGTTTTTTAGGTTAAATTCATATATTTAATGTTGAATTACTTATTATTATTATGATTTAAAAATCCAAAAAATAGTTTTAAAATATTTGTTCAAAATATATATAAATAAGCTTAGAATGTTTAGATCTTAGTTTTTTTATGGTATACTTGTGTTAATAATGTATTATTTTTTAGAAATATTTTCAAACTATTATAAAAATTAAGACATATGTCGAATCATGTCTAGAAAGTGAACAAAATTTACCAAAACTATTTTAAACTCTAATAAATATAATTTTGAAATAAAAAAATGTGTTTCGGCTAAATTTTAATGAGTTGTGCGAAAAAAAAAAATTCATAGCTCTGGTTACTACTAGCGTCGTGCCATGGTCATTACGTCATGAAACCATGTCACCATTACCATTACCGTCACAGCAACTATTATTGCTATTTAAAACTATGCTCATAACGACTTTTGTTCTCTAGAATATCTCCACAACCACATATAAGTAAATGTTATGTTTCTTGTCACAATATCTCCAATAGTGAAGTCCTTTTCTTTCGAAATCACAACGAACTCCCAATTCAACAGATGTTATTTTTTCTCCTCACTCCTTCCCATAAAAATCCATCATCATATTTTCTATTTTGTGTGTGACCCCAACGAGAATCTTAAATAAGGAGAAATAATAAATAGGGATACTACTCAAAACTAACTAAATAGATCTCTCTTCAACCCCTCAAACCTTTTACTTATTTTATCAAGCACCAGAGCCCAGATCAACTATGATCTTGGGTTATCTCCTAATGGAAGACTAAGATATTTAAAACAATGGAACATCCTAGAACACTTGCCAATCTCTGAATCCTGTCATGTTGAACATTAATGCCCACAATGGTACTCTTGCTCATATTAACCTTAAGACCAGAACCATCTCAATGATTCTCACAATTGAATGTAGATTGACTATTTTAGATTCTTCACAGAAGAAAAAAAGATGGTGTCATCTACATATTGTAAATGAGATCCACAAACTTTGTTCATCCCAATCACAAAACTATGAACAAGATTCACCTCCCTAGCCCTATCTACTAACTTGCCCAAAACATCAACCAGCAGGATAGAGAAACGGTGACAAAGGATCTCTTGCCTTAAGTCCATAGACACCTTAAAACTAGACCCTGCCTTACCATCCACTGTCATTGACATGTTCCAAGAAACCAAACACTCTTGAATCCATCTTTTGCCAAAACCTTTTCCTTCCAACACAAAATCCAAGAATCTCCAATCCATGTGCCATAAGCTTTTTCAAAATACACGTTAGATATCATACCCTCCTTTTTAGCAAGTATATACTCTTCCACTACTTTATTGATAATTAAAACAACATCTAAGATCTGTTGACCTTCCATAAAAGCACATTGTGCTGAGGAAATGGTATCTGCGAAATCACTTCTTAATCTTTTCAATAAGATTTTCCCCAATATTTTGTATAAAGATGCAGCCAAACTTATGGACTTAAAACCACTAATCCTCAAAAAGTTCTCTTTCTTGGGTATCAAGCAAATAAAAGAAGCATGCAGCTGCACGCTGAGACTATTCTTTCACCTTTTACTTTCTTGATTAATACTTACTAGAAGTCCATTATTATGTTCTAATATTACAAATGCTAAGCGTATGTAGGATGCTTCTTGTTGTGATATACTTATATTGTGATAAACTTATATATATGTATGTAGTAGGACTGCTTTATGACTTGCATGAATTTGGAATTTTTTTAAAGCACTGGATATATGCAGTGAATTCGGATTCATTTTGTATCATTTTTCTTGTACTTAATCAGGACGAGGATTGGACAGGAGAAGCTCACACTGTAGGTATGTCTCTTTCTTGTATGTTTATTATGAAATTAGGGGTAATATAAATATTATTTTCTGATGATCATTGTAGTATATGCACACTGTTAAGGATTTTCTAATCTTAATTCATGTTGAATTAACATTGGGGAGTTATGCAAGGGGGTTGAACCAGATATTTGATGTATGTGTTTGAAGTATAAAGCTCTTATTGATTTGATGCACACGTTAAGTGTAAATCACTTATTGATTACTTTGAAGCTTTTAATTCAAATTTACTGTTTTTTCTCCGTAATTTATCATCTCTGGCAGGGGTTTTTGATGATGAGCTTTTTGGGCAATTTTTTGGTGCACTTGAGAAAATTCATTATTTCAAGCCGTCTGATGGACGTGACGACCAGGACCAACTGGATAGAGTAACACATTTTTTTCACAATGCTGCAATGGTAGGATTCTGTACCCATGGATATGCTTTTTGATGCATCCGGTGAATAATGAGTTTTGATATGTTCAGTGAAATGAAAATACTATTATTAATGTCAATCACCATCGTTGTCATCGTCGTCATCATCATCCATATATTTGTTACCTGGTGTCCCTCATTGTTTTGATCCGTTTTGATGTGTTTTGTTGTGTTTTGGCCCGTTTTACTGTGTTTCGATGGAAACAATGAAAAAGGCCAGAATAGTAGCCTTGGGTCAGGGACTCAGGTGATACCCAGTGGTTTATTGGTGGGGATCACATGGGCTTTCTTCCTTTTCTTTCTTTTCCAAGCATGCAGACTAAGTGTTTGATCCGCATTGATTCCCCCAAGGCGTGAAAGAATTAGACTCCAGAAAGTGTCAAATTTGATACAATTTGTGGAGACTCGTGTTAACTTGTTGAAAAATCACTACACTAATTGTATCAACAAAAGAATTATGAGGTTGTATTGGATCAGATCCCACAACGATAGGCAGTGAGATAGTAGCTCTCTCATCATTGAAACTGAGTGAACTGACAATTTTCTCCGGCTTGACCTGTATACACGTGGGTTGATTTGTTGTTGAAAGAAATTTGTCTTCTACTAAGGGTTTGCTTCATCTCACTTCCTTAAATTAATCAAACCTTCAAATTTTGATGTTTGCCAAATATTTGGAATAACCAAAATGTGTCATTATATTACCTCGATAATTCCATGATTGTCAACTAAACATTGTCTTATTTCCAAAACCCTAATTTTTAATTTATTGTTTTACCATGACAATCCACTTTATAGACCTTAAAAGATATTTCACTTTTCAATCCGTTGCCAAATAATAATTTGCATATAGTTCAACTTCTTCTTTGTGAAAGTTAGAAGTTTTGAAAAATAGAAGCTCTTACTGTGAGGATTGGAATTGGGACATGGTTCTAACTTCAGAAGAGGTGATTACGGTTTAGGGTTGAGCAATATGGGGAGGTGGTCAAGGAGAATGTGTAGGACTTGGGGTTGTTTGCTCATTTTTTTGAGGTGCGTCATGTCGAGAAGAGTTGTGTTGAGAAGAGTTTGAATGCTTCTTTTTGGGCCTTGATGAGGCCCCAAAAAAGTACTAATGATGCCCAAAAAGTAATTTGCATATCATTTTCAATGCAAAAGTTGAATAGAGGTTTAGCGAAGTGTCGCCAGAGGCAATTAGAGGACCGATGAGGCCGGCGATATTGGTCGAAGGTCTGACGAAGACCGTTGAGGCAAAAAAGTGTCGGATCGGGTTGGCTTGCGATGGGTCTGCATGAAAATCAGATCTGGGACTACACGAAAAGTGGAATTGTATGCTGAGGGTGTGCCAGGGGTCAACGATGGTCAAGGAGCGGCCGACGATGGTCATCGGTGGTCGGCTATTGTCACGAGATGGAGAGACAGTTACGGGTAACGAAGGAATCAAGCCAGATCTAGCTATTAAGGTGCATCGGAGACCAGGTTGCTAAATGTGCGCCGATGGTCGCCAAGTGGCTGCCGGTGGTTGTCGGTGTGAAGCAGAGGGTGGTCAAAGATCACCGAAGCATGAAACAGATGGGTCGGGTCATGGGTGCCAAGGGAGACAACCCAGATCTGGCTATTGGATTGCATCAGGCCTTCGGGTGTTAAGATCTAGTCACCAAGGGGTCACCGGTGATCGTCGAGGGGTCGACGGTGGCCAAAGATGTTGGAGACGAGGGTGGGCGATGATCGAAGGCAATGTTGGTTGATTAAAAGTGATTGGTTCAACGATGCGTAGGATGAACGACTAGGATTGCTAAGCTTGCTCTGATACCATGATACAAAATAGAGAAGAGAAAGAAAGCATCTATTATTGCAATAATGAAACAAAGGCTTAAACATTAAAAGGAGTTACATAATGTATATAAAACAAAATCTGGACGCGTAATTTGTCTTAATGACTGAACTACCGTTTAGCTAACAAACAAGTAACAAAAATACTCAAAAATTACACTTTTACATATCTTCAACAAACCTATCTAGGCTAGAGTTGAATGATTAAGAGGTAAAGGAGTTGATGTCCCTCCTTGGGTTGCTTCATGAGATGCCTAATTGGGGGAAGGTTCCTAATTTGGGGAAGGGTGAGGATGCTGTTGATTCTTTGAAGATATGCATGGAATGCAAATAGGTACTAAGTCATAATTTTCTTATTTGCTTATCATTATTGTCCTCAAATCTTTCAGTGTAACACAGTCGGACTTGCTATCTACATTCCACATGCATTGTACATGTTAGAGTCTTTATTTTCTGTATTAAGGGTACTTTTGTTATTGTGCCGTATAGTAATTTAATATAAATAGATGTCAGGTAGTGGGGATTGATTAAGTTTCTAAAACCCTAATATCTTCTCTTTTCTCTTTCTCTTTCTCTCAAACCCCTAAAGATTAATTTCTTTACACTTTAACTTCGTATCAGAGCTTCGATCCAACTCTAGAACTACCCTTATCATTCTGAAACATACCATGAGATAGAAATGGTGTGCTAACGTCATATACCGTACGATGACGTCAGCGTGCCGCCGCCGGTGGTACGATGCCAATGGTCAGCTACTACATGGATGGCTTCGTCTCAGGCTTGTGGTAATTGTGGAGAGTACAGATTTATTGATGTCTTCTTCAAGCCTTTAAAACATCTTCTATCTTTTTCGGAAACCTTAGCGCCTGATTTGCACATCCCAACATATTCCATGGTTTTCAATCATCCAAATCTACTTTAGAGGTGTCGAAAATACATGTTTTGTTCAAATTTGTGCTTGTTTTGGTGGTGTTCATCTCTTTCGGTCGTTTCTCGGCATCCTTCTAAGTCGACGGCCTTCTTCTAATCGTGTTTTTGGTTTGCACCGTGAGTCTGTTCTTGATTTTGCTTCGTGATTGCCTTGGAGCCCTTCGTGATTGGTCTGGTTTGTTGCTTTTGGCTTGCTTCATGGTAACTTTTGGTTCTTCTGGTTCGTGGTTTGCAACTTGCCTCTCTGTTTTGGGTTTGCGACTTGTTATTTGGTCTTCCCAGTGTTATTTGGCTTCACAATTAGTTGTGATTTTCTATTTGGTTCCCGACTTCTTGTTCTTCACAAAGGGGTGCAGTAGCCATGGCTGAGACAAGGACCTTTGACTTCAAAGGTGATAACTTACCTTGCTGTGTTACTTCTAAGCGTTTGAATGGACCGAATTATTTGAGTTGGGCCCATGCATTTAAAGTTTTTCTTAAATGGAAGAGACGGTTGAGCAATATTACTGACCTTTTCTCTCCAACCGACGATTCTAAACTTGTGGATTGGGAAAGTACAAATTTGGTGGTTATAGGTTGATTGTGGCATAGTTTGAAGCCCATATTGCTATTACCGTCGAGCTTTGTGGTACATCGAAAAAGATTTGGGATTCTCTTGCTTACTCTTTTTCTACCCGTAGTAATATTTCTCGAGTATCAGCTTTATGAGCAAATTTTCAACACTAAGCAGTCGGGTAAGCCTTTACTAAATATTATAGCATTTTGAAGAGTTTGTGGGATTACCTGTTGCAACATTGCCCTCTCACCACGGATTTAGTGCAACAAAGACGCCATTAGGAGGGCTTTATGGTTGCTTATCTTCTTTTTGGTTTGGACCCTGACTTGTGGGAGTTCAAAGGTCAGATTCTTGTACTGCAACTAATGCATATTCTCGGCTCTTAAATTCGTCCTTGGGCCACTCGTTTGTTGTTTTGCGCTCTCTTCTTCCTATTCCATAAGCTTCTGCTTTAGTTTCCAATGGTGGTAGTCGTAGCAACAGTCATGGTGGTTGTGGAGGTTGTTTTTTTTGGGGTGGATCACGTGATGGTGGTCGATTTGGTGATCAGAAGTATGATAATTGTGGTGGCACTAATCATACAGAACCATATTGTTGAAAAAAGTACGTTAATTCCAGCTCTGCTCATCATGTCACTGAAGGCACTCTCTAGTGTCCGCCACCTATCTCATCTAGCAGTCCGGACACTAATTCATCTGGTTCTCATGAAACACTCACCACCCAACTTAGTGAGTTGGTTCAGACTTTATGCAATGCTTATCCTTTCACTTCTACTGCTACTTTAGCAAATTCAGTTATCATTGCATGTGCTGCTGTTTCATCTCCCACCTGGGTCATAGATTCTAGTGCTAGGTCTCATGTGTCTGGTAAATTCCTCCTTGTTTTCTAATTTGACTTGTATTCACCATCATATTATTTTAGCTAACGGCTCGTCTCGTCCCGTCCAGTTAATGGGCCAGGTGTACTTCATCCCACCTCGTCTCTTTCCTTATCTTTAAGTCTTTTTGTTCATGACTTCCTCTTTAATCTGCTATCGGTTAGTCAATTAACTAAAACCTTGAATTGTTCTATAACCTTTTCTCCTCGTGTTTTTTAGGACCTCCAAACTCAGAAGTTGATTGGTTCGGGATATGAGAGGGATGGCCTATACTACTTGGATACTGATCACCTATCTCGTACCCCTGCGTCTGCGTTGAGTGCTTCTGTTTCTCCACTTCAGTGGCATCTTCGCCTCGGTCATCCCTCTTTGGCCAAATTAAAGTTAGCTATTCCGCCTTTGCCTTCCATTTCTAGTTTAGAATGTGAAGCGTGTCAGTTCAACAAGTATTATCGTAGTTTCTTTCCTCGTAGTAGTTATAGTTGTGCGTTTGAGTCTTTTGATGTGGTCGACACATATATTTGGGGTTTTTCTCAAACTCCTATTGTTAATTGATATTCATATTTTGTTATTTTTGTCAATGATTTTTCTCGTATAACTTTTGGCTTTTTCTGATGAAAATCGATTTGAGTTATCTTATATTCTTTCTAAGTTTTTAACGACATTCTTACACAATTTGGTTAGCGTATTAAAGTTTTTTGATATGATAATGCCTTAGAATACATGCAGTCTATTGTTACTTCTTTTTGTGTTGATCGTGGTATCATTCATCAGACTAGTTGTGCTCATGTATCCTAGTAGAATGGTGTCATTGAGCGTAAGCATCGTCATCTATTGGATGTTGCACGTACCTTGCTTCTCCACATGCATGTTCCAAAACATTTGTGGGTTGACGCTGTTCTTACTGCCAATAATCTCATTAATCGTAATGCTGAGTGTGATGCTCTCTTTTATGATATTGGTCGCTATTGTCGCTTGGTTGGTAAACTCATTTATCTCACAGTTACTTGTCCTGACATTACGTTTGTTGTTGGGGTGGTTAGCCAATATATATTTTCACCTCGCCAGCCTTATTATGATGTTTGTCGCATTGTGCGGTATTTGAAGCGTGCTCCTAGTTGCCGCTTGTTATATTGGCCCTATGCTTCTTTGTCTATTGTCGGCTTCAGTGGTGCGAATTGGGTTGGTAGTTGTTTTGATTGGCGATCGACATCGGGATATTGTATTTTCGTTGGTGGCAACCTTGTAATTTGGCGCAGTAAAAAGTAGTTTGTGGTTGTTCGTCCGAGTGTTGAAGCTAAGTACCGTGCTATTACTCATACTGCCTATGAGATGTTGTGGGTACGCTCTCTTCTACTTGATTTTGATCTTACTCCTTCTACTCCCATGCACATGTTATGTGATAACCAAACTGCGATTTTTATTACAAATAATCCAGTCTTTTATGAGCAGATTAAACTTATTGAGGTTGATTGTCATTTCATCCGGAATTTGTTGCTCTCAAAATGACTCATCTCTCCCTACATTGGTTCGGCAAATCAGATTGGCGATATCTTCACCAAACCCTTAGCTTGTTCGTCCTTTATTCACTTTTCTTTCAAGTTGGGCAAATTTGAGCTATATACTCCAACTTGAAGGGTTAGAGTTTTTATTTTCTGTATTAAGAGTACTTTTTCATTGTGTTCTATAGTAATTTAATATAAATAGATGTGAGGTAGGGAGGATTGATTAAGCTTGTGTTTGGACTAGTTTTTTTTTTTGTAGGCTTTTTGGCTTTTTGTTTTATTTTAAAAAATAGATGTAAAAATATGTGAAAAAGGCCAACTGAGGCTAAACAAGTGGATTTTTTAAGAGACTTTTAAGCAAAAAGCCTTCCAAAAAAGCTAAGCCAAACATAGGCTAAGTTCTTAAAACTCTAGTTTCTTCTCTATGCCTTTTCTCTTCTCTCTTCTCTTTCTCTCAAACCCTAACAATTACTTTCTTTACACTTTAACTGTACACTAACACTAAATAGATGCACGGAATCTCATTCACGCTACCTTTTTTTATTTATTTATTTAAATCTTTGATAATTTTGTTCTTTTGTACCTGATATTGGCTAGTGTTGCACTGTTTATTCTTATTTTATTGTTGGTTTTTTTGTCTGTTTATTCCATTGCCCTTGCTATTCATATTTCTACATGCATCTCTCTCTTTATGAGTGGGAAAAAATGTCTATGTTACAGGAGATGCAAAAATCAGGATGCCAGACATTTGATGTGAAAAATCTGGCTGAGACCTTCAAATCACAAGGTGCTTAATTACTGGATTTTGTGTGAGTTGGAAGTTACTTGTTTTCAACGAGTACTTGCATTTTTTTCCCATCTTTTAGTGGTCTTAGACCAATATATTCTATTGTTTAACTAATACTCAAAGCCAGTTGGATTATGTTTTTTTAGCATGTTGTTCATTCTCTTTAGATCTGTTATGCATGCAGTTGTCTTAATTCTGCTGCTCCATTTTTGTGACTTTGTTTTCCACGCATTATTTCAGCCCTTTCTGGTCTTGTATGAGCTCATGTGCATTGTAATATTGCCGTTTTCTGTAGGTAACAAGGCCATGCAGTCAAAGATATACATTGATGCTATTGAAATGTATACTTTCGCTATTGCACTTTGTGAAGATAATGCTGTTTACTATTGCAACAGGTGCAGCACTTGTATATTTTGATGAACTTCATTATTTTCATTTCTGAATATGAAATGTTGGCATTTGTTCTAACTTGTGACACGTTGCTTAATTTCTGCAAGAATGCAGTATGGGGTAAGTGCTCATTTCTTTCAAGCACTATCTTTGTAGGGGTATGATAGTTTTAATTGCTTGAATTATAGGTGATTTGATTAGCATCATTATGATTGGAGATTATGTTTCATCTGTGAACTCCAATATGAGTCCTATGCTTAATTAGCCCATACTACTCTCGAAAGAACTCCTATGGTTAAAAAGATGAACCTGAATTTCTACTCCAGGAGAGCTTATCCACTACATCGCCTCCTTGAAAGAGAGAGGTCCTTTTCAGGGTAAGGAAATCCTCTATGGGGGAGGAAGGGATCATTCCAGGGTAAGGAAATCTTGAATGGATTACTAGTTCTTGCCTTCCCAATCAATGTAAGTTGAATTCATGTTAAAGCGCTCCTCTAGTGGGAGGTACCACTTCCAGTCAAAACTCTCACTAATAAGGTGCTTGGCTGCAAGACCCACCCATTTAGCACGGACGAAAGTCGGTCTTAGTGATCCGACATTCCTGAGTGGAAGGGTTGTACCTCAACAAATAAAAGTTACTCTAGGGATAACACGCTGTTCTTTCCCAAGAGCTCACAACGACGGGAAGGTTTGGCACCTCGATGTCAGCTGTCCATTGATTTACTTAATCCACATCTATGTTCAACATCGTCTGCAGATGGGTTGTCAGTCTAAGTTGTCAAATAAAATTTAGGAAGTGCATTATGGTGCTTACCTGTTGATTAGATGTTCCTGTAGAATAGTGTGAATTAATGAATTTAGAGCGAATTCGTGATAATTTTGCCAGTTTTTGATATGAATCTGCTGATTCATTCAGGAAAAAATAAATAAATTCAGAACAAATTTTAATTGGTCCAATGATTAAGTTACATGTAGCTAAGCTAACAATGTGTGCCGCACACTGGATCCCTCCGTGCCATGCACAAATTCAGAACAACATACTGTGAAATATTATTGTATTGGCTTGCATTTGAGACATTAAGTCATTAACGTAACTGCGTAATGGAGAAATAAATAATTAGTTTAAAAATAATAATGCACAGATATATAGTATTACTATTTATAATGCTTTACTTAATCATATTAAAATGTGAAATACTTAATAACATTTAAATGTAAATGACAATCTAAATGCACTTGATCCTATAAATTTGAAAATTGGAGTTTTCACACTCACTCTTCCTCTCGCACTTGCTCCCGCTCCTTGAATTGGTTTCTTGGGTCCTATCTTCTTTACTTTTCTTTTTTTATATTATTATTAATAACCCTCTTTGTCAAATTTTTAGGGCCCAAATAACTCAGTTTTCTCCTATGACTTGACCCTTCTATGTACATGGTGTTGGAGAACAATAAGGATAATTTACAATCCTATTTTGATTATTTAATAATTAGTTTTATTTTTAATTATCTTGTGATTAAGAATTTATGATATTTTGAATATCTTTTAATTAGGGTGTTATCTTATTTTCATTTAATTAAGGATTCTAGTTTCCTTTTTAATTAGGGTTTTTGGCTTGAAAATAAGAGGTCTTCGTAGTATATTATTCAGAATTGATTAATGAAAAGTTGAATTTAAGGCTGTGGCCTTGTTTTAGGGTCTTGACCATTTTGTTCTACTCATTTTCCATCTCTTGTCCCTCCATGTCTTGTATCGTTTTAGTATCAAAGGTTAGGCTCGAGATTCCATCACTTCTCTCTCTTGGTCACAGGCTGTCTTCGAAAGTTTGAACCACAGTTGAACCACCAGTTGCCAACCAGCGATTGTGACCATAGTGTTGATGAGTGCCATGCCACCATCGACCTATGCATCGCCACCATTGCGAAGCCTGGTTATGTTGTTTTTTTCAAGCTGTGTTGCCGGCCTTTGTGTTGCAAGATCCCTCGTCACCCATCATTGACGTCGATCGTTGCTTGGACAATCCACGACCATTTGCCATTATCAGAGAGCTTAGATTTGTGCTGAGACTTCGTCGGCATATCAAAAACTTCCAGATCTGTGCGGAGGTTTTTTTCCCCGAACCTTTTATCTTTCTTGCACCCTCTCCGCCCCCCCCCCCAAAACAAAACTGAATCTTGAACCCCTTTATCCCTCCTCTATCTCTTTCCCACGACCTTAGACAACTAGTTCTTTCTCTGACGCTGCGAGGAAGAAAACAACCTGAAAAAAAACAGCTTCAATATCTATTGTTACATTGTTCCCCTTTAAAAACTATATATTGTCTAAAAAGTGGGCTGCAATTGAATAAGTTGCTCTGGAATTGCAATTTCATGGTTCTTACGTGGGATCTTAGTAGATTTAGTGTAGTGATTGAACATCATCATTGGACCTTGACTTTACATGGTGCCCCTAAAGAATGGTAGTCTCTCTGGGAATTATGGTGGAGACAAAGTGGCCCAAACAACCGAGGGAGGAGAAAGAACTAAGGTAGCTATGGAGTTGATACTTGATAGAGAGGGATAGTGTTTTTGAGTTTGCAAGTGTGGAGGGAGCTGACCCTCGTAAGGATGAATAGCTACTTTGTATGGAGATGAAGATCACCTTTTACGGAGGGTTGGGTCATAGTGGTTAGCTCATCCTTGTACAGTGTTCTATGTTTCAGATAAATGACTAATCTTCTTGGTCCCCTTACCATGCTCTGACATTAGAGATTGCATCAATGAACTTTAGTGGGTAGGTGTGATAAGCTTTGCGAAGTTTAAGATGTCGTAGTTAAAGTTGGTTTTCTTGCAAAATTCCCTCTCTCCCTGTTGTGAAAGTGGAGCCGCCTTGAGGATGTGAGTCGAGCAACCTCAACGATCCCTCAATTCTAGCTGCAAATCCACAAGCCAAGGAGTCATGGGTCAGTCGTTCGGATGCACTATAGATACACCAACTTGGGATCCTTAGACCCTGTTCCTAGTTTAAGCAGGCTGAATAGCATCAAGGTGCAAGGTTGGAGTTGGGAGGAGTGTTGGATTTATCACACATGTATATGAAAGAAAGTTCAAACACCACTTCCTTTTTTCAATTATCGATGAAGCAGGTCTAATGCTTACCGAGAAGGAATCCTTTTCCATCCATGGCATCATCAGGAGCACATTCCCTTCGTGCTAACTAAATCTATTACATTAGCGAACCACAACCGATAGGTTGAGGGACGAGCTAAACGGATTTGGTATTTGTAAGCATTCCCTCGTTGGGCTCTGTTTGGGCTTGGTGAGGTGAGCGAAGCAGCTGAGCAAAGCTAAGAGAGTGGATCAATTGGAGCCTTGTCTATCATATATATTCTTCTGGTTTGGTTCTTTGCTCAGTACTGTGAGTCTTACCCTGGATTTTGTTGGCCTTCCAATGTGGTTGCACGTACTGGTATCTGGTCCAATTTGGTTTCACAGTGGGCAGGTTCCCTCTTGAATCCCTCTGACCACAAGTGGCGTACTCTGATATGAACTTGTTGATGTAATTGTAAAAATCATACCATGGATTTTAAAATCGGCCGTTACCGTTACGTAATGGTTTCGGTGAGGGCCGAGTCGCGTTACAGCCGCTATAGCGGTGCTACTGGAATTCACGGCCGTTACGGTTACCGTAACGGTTGCTTCAGTTGTGTAACGGTAAAATCGGTGCGTAACGGGCCGTTATGCTTCAGTTGTGCAAACGTGGTGTCTTCGACTGTGAATACACCAGATTCTCTTTTTTGTCCATATCTTTGCTCACTTTCTCCATTTTTATCTCAAAACAACTTAGAAAGATGTGAATGAACAAGATTAACCAATAATTTCATCAGATCTACTCCATTTTGGTATTTTTTTAATTTTTGGAATATTTTGAGTTCTCGGCATCTCGCCGCGACGCCGACTTTCTGTCTCTCCTCCTTCGATCCTTCAATTTCTTCGGTTTCGGTAGCAATTTAGTGTTTTTAATCTTCTGATTTTGTATTTTGGTTGGATTTAAAGGTATGCTGGTTGATTATTGACTTCCATTTTGAGTTTCGGGGGTTGCGGCCTTGCGGGTTGGCTACTTGGCTAAAAGCCTGAAGGCTGAAAATGATGAAACTTGAGATTTTAAGTTTTCTTTTTAAGTTTGAGTTGGCTACTTCAGTTTTGGCTGAGCTGAGAGGGAGTGAGATTTTAAGTTTTTTTTTTCATTTGTTTTCTATATTCTCATTTTAAGTTTTTAAGTTTTTTTTTTTAATTTTTCTTCTTCCATTTTCAGTTTCGGCTGAAACTTGAAAGAGTGGCTGGAATTTTAAGTTTTTAAAATTATTTTTTTAATCTTTATTTCTTTAAAAATTAATAATAATATACAGATCGATTCATCTATTGCTTATTTTTTTGAGTTAATGTTGTATTTTTTATTATTTAAAAATATTTAAAAATAAGTTTGTAGTTAATCTCATTCTATTAATTGTTGAAATTTGGACCATTTGGTGATTCTGGTGTTCTTGGTTGTGCTAAATCTTTTTTTTAATTATTTTTTTATCTTTATTCTTTAGAAATTAAAATTAAAATTTACAGGCTTACAGATCTAATGAGCTATTGCTTGAAAGCCTCGAATACTTGCTTAAAATATATATATAAATGACACCATCAAACCTAAAACTTTTAATTATTATGATTACCAAGAAGCTTTTCATAATTTGTTTTATTTTCAAAATGATGCGATGAAACACTCGTGGTTCATCAAATTTTGTAATAATTTTGATTCTTATATTCCATATTGGTTCCACATTTGGTGGAATGAGTTTGGATCTCATCCTAATACTTTGCCTCCAATTCTTAAAGAATCTTATACCCATTATACCAAACATTCTAATCCTTTGAGCCCTCCGCTTTTATATTTCTATGCGAATTTTTCACTCCCTTGGTTGCTCTAGTGGAAATTCACAATTTCAATTGCTAATCATGTCCCTTGTCTTGCACGCGAATTTGCCACTCGATGATGGGACAAATTTGAGATTCCTAAAGAATATTACCCAGACACCCTAAAAAATTATTATCTTACAAAATTTGCTCAAACGTCTAAAATGTTTGATAAAAACCCTAAAATTTCTTATGTCTCAAAACTTGCCTCCACATCATCTCCAAAATCCACTTCATCATATGATATTCTTAATTTCGATATTGCTGCCATTCGTTCTAAAGTTCTTCAAAGAAATCCGTCCTTATCAATTTCTAAGGATGCCCTTTAAAAGGCCATCCAAAAAGAAATTTTTTCTCAAATTGCAAATGAAGACCTTTTGGGAGAAAGATCCAAAAGATGATGATTTCAGTCCTCAATCAAATGAGGATGATTGCTTCGGGATAAATTTTGATTCTACTTCATTATGACGTTATGAGCTTAATTTTTCCAATTATATGAAAAGATTTCATTATTATCCTTAAGAATCTCTTCGCAAAGACCAGTGTGCTCCACTGCCAATCTATGATGCCAATTTCAAGAAGCTTTTCAATATTGCCAAAATACTTTCTCAAAGAAGATCACGTCGGACAACGCGTGATATGCTTTTTTAAAAAGGAATCCTTCATTTTCAAGATGCTGTCTCCCAATTTGACAAAGGAAGATATAAAGTCAAAAGATGAATAGTGATGCTTAAATAGTACTCAACAGTACCACTATTCAACATTGGATACTGCTACAGTACTCCGACAAGACACTATTCATGAACAGTGTCGGTGCCGAAAGTTATTCATCCAAACCAAATTCGACAACCGGATTATTTTACAGAAGGGAAGGTAAACGATGAAGAAGAAGAGAAAGGCATAAACATTGTCTGAGTAACCAATTTGTTAAAATTGTCTCCGTATTTTCAACGTCTAATTCACTTTGATTTACAATTTGTGGTGACCTAGATGAACCTTCACCAGAAAGCATATTAGAGAATGTTCTAATAATCCTAGCCATTAATATGTAACAATTAACATGAATAACAGTCAATAAAAGGGAGACTTACAACCCACTGCTCCAATGTCATCCCATCAATAGGTTCCACCTAATACGATGAGATATACCTGCAAACTATTTACACATGGCTCTTATACCAAAACTAGGCCATAACACAACTTTGTGGATCGATTAATAAAAATCAGAGATAATAAAATATAATGAAGCACAAATATTTTATTAATCAAAGAGAAAACTTACACTATATTGGAGAAGGTAGGAGATTATTTTACAGAAGGGGAGGTAAACGATGAAGAAGAAGAGAAAGGCATAAACATTGTCTGAGTAACAAAGGAGTACTCAGTCTCCTTTTATAATTGAAGACAACTTCGGATTTGAAATGAGAATTGAAAATAAAAAATAAACAGTAAGGAAAATAATTACAGACACAAAGGATGAATAACTTTCGGCGCCAACACTGTTTATGAATAGTGTCTTATCGGAGCACTGTAGCAGTATCCAATGTTGAATAGTGATACTGTTGAGTACTGTTTGAGCATCTCACTATTCATCTTTTGACTTTACATTTGCCTTTGTCAGATCGGGAGACAGCATCTTGAAAATGAAGGATTCCTTTTTGAAAAAGCATATCACGCATTGTCCGGCGTGATCTTCTTTGAGAAAGTATTTTGGCAATATTGAAAAGCTTCTTGAAATTGGCATCATAGATTGGCAGTGGAGCACACTGGTCTTTGCGAAGAGATTCTTAAGGATAATAATGAAATCTTTTCATATAATTGGAAAAATTAAGCTCCTGACTTCATAATGAAGTAGAATCAAAATTTATCCCGAAACAATCATCCTCATTTGATTGAGGATTGAAATCATCATCTTTTGGGTCTTTTTCCCAAAAGGTTTTCATTTGCAATTTGAAAATTTTTTTCTATTTGAATAGCTTTTTGAAGGGCATTCTTAGAAATTGATAAGGACGGATTTCATTGAAGAACTTTAGAACGAATGGCGGCAATATTGAAATTAAGAATATCAGATGATGAAGTGGATTTTGGAGATGATGTGGAGGCAAGTTTTGAGGCATAAGAAGTTTTAGGGTTTTTATCAAACACTTTAGACGCTTGAGCAAATTTTGTAAGATAATAATTTTTGAGGGTGTTTGAGTAATATTCTTTAGGGATCTCAAATTTGTCCCATCATCGAGTGGCAAGTTCGCGTGCAAGATAAGGGACATGATTAACAATTGAAATTGTGAATTTCCACTTGAGCAACCAGGGGAGTGAAAAACCCGTATAGAAATATAAAAGCGGAGGGCTCAAAGGATTAGAATGTTTGGTATAAGATTCTTGAAGAATTGGAGGCAAAATATTAGGATGAGGTCCAAACTCATTCCACCAAATGTGGAATCAGTATGGAATATAAGAATCAAAATTATTACAAAATTTGATGAATCATGAGTGTTTCATCGCATTATTTTAAAAATAAAACAGATTATGAAAAGTTTGTTGGTAATCATAATAATTAAAAGCTTTAGGTCTGATGGTGTCATTTTTAAAAGTTTTGTTAAAATTCTCACCACGACCCCATTGTTTTTTAGAAATAATTTTTTGGATAACACACTGGGAATAATTAATAGTTTTGCCATTATCATTTGAATTATGTTGGATTTCAATTGAACTGGTCTCCAGAAGGAGAGTTTCAAAGAAAATACGGTTTAGGGTGGATGCGTTTGGAGCATAATGCCATTTAGGTAGAAGATAACTTCCGATTAATTTGGCTATTGCCAGGGGCTTCTCCCAATCACTCATAGATAATATCACTTTGTAATCCTCTTTTTCCAGAGGCGTAATAGGGAATTGGGTTTCATTGGGTAAATAATTGGATTGTGCTTTTGAGACAGATTGAAAGGGGATTTTATCTTTCATCTGTTGTTTGCGTGTGGGATTACGCGAGGTACTCGTACTTACCTTATCTTGGGACATCATAAAAATAGATGGCTGATCTTTATAACCCTGCAAGAATTCTCTGGTCAAAAAGTCAGGAAGAGAATTGGATTCGCATTTGATAAATTCAATATCAAAATCAAATATAGACAAAATAGCTCGCTATCAAGAAAATATTTGTTTTGAAGTTATATTTTTGACATCTTTTTGTAGAATATTTTTGGCAGCTTTACAATCAACTTTTAATAAAATTTTTTGGTTTAATAAATCACTTTCAAATTTAGTTATACATAAAACAATCGATAAAATTTCTTTTTTAATTGCCGAATAATTAATTTGCTTGGGTTTCCAAACACCATTGGTATATCGAATTAATTGTTCTTTACCATGATATGCTTGTTTTAAAATACCTCCATAGCCAATGTTAGAGGCATCTGTTTCTACAATTTTAAAGGCATTAGGAATAGACAAACATAAGCATGGAAGTTGTTTTGCATGTTTAATTTTTCGGCCAGCTTGTGTATGTTTATCTATCCATGGTTTAGGATAGAGTTAAAGTGGGGCACGTAAATTAATTAATAATTTCTTCCCTCTTTCAAGTACAATTTGAGTATTGCCAACAAAATGTTAAATTATTGATGTAATTAGAGTTGTAATAATATCACTTACTGGAAGTCCATTTTCTTCAATAGTGAGACCATGTTTATTTATTTTTACAGATGTTAAAATTCTTAATTTTTATTCATCACTTAAATAATTATCCCACCAACCTTTAAGTTGGCCGGAAAATCCTGTAATTAGTAATTCTCCTACGGAAGCATCATTATTATAGGGATTTTGAGATAATGCCGCATTAGCAACCATCATCATATATTGTCCCATTTCAATTATTTGATAATCAGTTTTACCATTCAAATTCCATTCTATTAAATTGGCTCCATTAAACATCATTGGATAAGTTTTTTCTTCAATTTGTAAATCGATAGGTGTTGGTCTAGGATAATAATTTTTTGTTACTGGTTTAGCAATTACATATGTTTCTTGAATTTGATTGGGTTATTCTTGAATTTGTGAATATGAATTTTTTAATTCTTTTTCTTCATCATGTTCAAGAACATGTATAGATTTTTTATTTTCTTCTTTCACAGGAGTAGATGTTGAAGCCTGTGATTTTTGTAATTATTTCATAAATTCTTGTGAATGATTTTGTAATTTATATTTGGGAAAAGGTAAAGGTGTTACCATGGAGGGTGTGGGAATAGGTGTACTGGGTTTAACAGCTCTTGCATCTAAATTTTTTACTATATTATAAATAGCATCAATTTTATTACCTACAGTAGTTGTAGCAGTCGTTTCGAGTTTTTCAATACGATTGACTTGTTCTTCCAGGGTTTGAAGATGAATATTAGTATAATTTAATTGATTAGGAATATGTTGATCGGATTCGGAGAAAGAACGAGCCTAGGTAATGAATTATTAATTAATTTACATTGCCCCGCTTTAACTCATTTTAGATGGTACAAAAATGTATTCTTGTCCAAATTATATCAATGCAATGATGCTAATCAAGATTTTTGAAAAGAATGGTTTCTTGTTGGTCTTCCCACCTTATTTGCTGAAAAACTAAAAACTCGTATCAGAAATAAAAATCAAGATTTAATTCCTTATCACCAGTATACATATCGTGAATTAATATCAGAAATATGTGCAGAAGGATTAATATTATGTAATGATATTAAATTAAAAAATCAGTATAAGAAAGAAAAGCGATTAGGCAAAACTGAACTTGGTCAATTTTGTTATCAATTTGGTTATAACACAGTTAAATCCCCTCTTGATAGCGATAAAAAGATTAAGAAAAGAAAATCTTATAAATATAATCGTTATAAGTCTAAATACAAATATAAACCGAAATATAAAAAATATGGCAGACCCTAAAAATCATATAAAAAACAACAAAATACTAAATATCATAAAAAATCATCCAAATATATGAAGTCTAATAAAAATCAAAGATCTACAAATCAAGCAACAACAAGTAATGATAAATCTTACTGAAAATGTGGTAAGATTGGTCATTTTGCAAATAAATGTTATACTAAACAGAAAATCAATGAACTTAATTGTTCTGATGAATTAAAGAAACTATTAGGTAATTTATTGTTAAATTACCATCCTCCCAATGATAATGAAAACTCACAATCCGAAGAATATGATTCAGACACATCTAATAGTGAATCACTAACACTAGAAGAATTAAATCAGGATGATATAACGTCAAGCGATGATGAATCTGATACTGAAAATATTAAAAATCAATGTTGTACGAAATATCAAACTCAACAAGATTATTACCAAGCAATATCAAATATGAATGGATTATCAATCAATGTATTATCGAAACCAGAACAAGATCTATTAGATACATTAAATCAAATTAATGATCTCGAAATCAGATAAAAAATAATACTACAATATTTGGACCAGGTAACTGCAAAAATTGAAAATAATCCACATTTACAAAAAGTAAATACTACGAAAGTTGATTTTAAAAATGTTTTAAAAAGACTAGAAAAACAACCAAAACAAATCCCAACAACCTCTGTAATGTATTAAGAAATAAATCAGTTAAAACATGATGTCCAACATCTACAACAAAGAGTTTCAATTTTAGAAACTAAAAAAGATAAAAGAGAATCAATGCATTTTGCACATGAACCCCCTCCTAGTACTCAAGAAAATACTATATTTCATAAAAATAATAAAAATAATAAAAATAAAAATAAAGGAATAATTATACAAGAACCTAATCCTAATCTAACTATCAATGAAATTAATTTTCCTTCCTTAAATCAGATAATGTTTCAAAAATGGTATATCAAAATGCATTTAGTAATTCAAGAAGATTTTATTGTTGAAGGAATAGCGCTAGTTGACTCTGGTACTGATCTCAATTGTATTGGAGAAGGACTAATACCAACTAAATATTTTGAAAAAACTAAACAAAATCTTCATACTGCTAATGGCAGTTATATGAAAATAAATTACAAATTATCTAATGCTTATATTTGTAATCAAGGTATATGTTTACAAACAGAATTTGTATTAGTACAAGACTTATCTCAACACATAATATTAGGTACGCCATTTTTAACAATGATTGCACCTTTTCAAGTAACACATGATGGAATTTCTACAAAATTAATGGAAGATCAAGAAATTATCTTTCCATTTCTCTTTTCTCCTCAACCTCATACATTACAAGAATTAAAAACTAATTTAATTTT
>JAOTRH010000027.1:10152513-10175968 GCA_034768845.1 Heliamphora exappendiculata
GTGTTCACAGTTACTTCAGGTATGAGTAAATCAGAATGGATATTAGATTCTGGATGTTTGTTCCACATGTGTGCAGTCAGAGAGTATTTTGATACGTATCAAATATGCAATGGGGGTACTATCAGGATGGCTAACAATGCAGTGGGCAGAGTTGCCGATATATGGACAGTGCGGTTTTGCAGGCTTGATGGGACAGTTTTAATCTTGACTGGGGTTAGACATGTGCTGAATCTAAGGAAGAACTTGATTTCTCTGGGGGTGCTGGATTCGAGAGGTTGCGGGTTCTCATATGGAGGTGGAGTTCTTTGGGTTTCAAATGGAAACAGGGATGTACTGTAGGGACAAATGATTAACAACCTATACAGGCTCGTAGGGAATGTTGTGACAGGTGGAGCTACTGCCAAATATCAGATGAGTAGTACAGGTAAACGACATACACGAAAAAGTGTAAGGGTGATCAGGGTGAACAATAGTTGTGAAAAAGCACACGGAATAGGTGTAGGGGTACAAGGAAGCGACGAGGTAGTACAAGTGCGCAGATGAGAAAATCAGATGGTGTGTTGGATGCCAACAAGATGCAAGAGCAACAGTTGCTGGATGTTTATAGGAAATCTCCGAGAAACAAGACTAATACGACAAATGTGAAGGACATGTGCACACATCGACAGAAGTGAGTCTCATTTGCTCTTGATTTGGTTAGTGGCGGTAATCTCTCGAGTTATGTGCACAAAGAGGGAGAGATGGGGCCACGTTCTTCTACAAAGTAGTGATCTTTGTGGGGCACCTGGGTTGGGGTGCGGGCACCTCGGTGTAGAGGTGTGGGCCATGCTGTTTGGGTGTGGCAGTTCGATGATGACGACGACGACGGCTGAATAGACAGCGATACTGGTTATCTTCTGGGTGGTTTGAAGAATTCAAGCAAAGGTAGAGATTGTTGGGCTGTGCCTTGTATTCTACTAGGCTTGTATTTTATTTTTTTGGTCTATATGTAATTGAGTTGGGGTGGAAGTAGAAGTCCACTAGAATTCTTTATGTATAGGGCTTCCACGTGTGTGCCTATAAATAGGACACTAATGGAGTCATAAGAAATAGGCCGTGAGTCAGAAAATTGAGAGGCTAGCTGGTAGAGAGAAGGGAGATGGGTTTTATACTCTTTCACATACGACAAAGTGAAATTCTTTTTCTCTCGCTCGTAAACGTAGGCTGGTGTGGGCCGAACCACGTAAATCCTCAGTGTTATTTATTTTCTACTTTTTTGTGTGTGGTTTTGGTTCCATTTGTGTTTGGAGATTGGTGTTCAAATCCCAACACTATTATATAAAGGAATCCTTCAACCTTGTTGGATGTAGAGTTTGAAAAGAGTTGCAAGAGTTTCAAAGTGTTTTTGAGTGAGTTTTCAAGAAGTTTTGAGTGTGAGAGTTTTTCGTAAAAATTTCAAGAGTCTTTCAAATTTTGAATTATACAAAAGTTTGAGTGTGATCAATTCAGCTATTGTACTTGCTACCATCCATTTGTAAGTATTTTAATATGTTTTAATACAAATATTTATTTATCCATATTTCTTATATTTTCTATCATTTCATATTTTCACTTGCTATCTCTTTAAAACGATCTTGCAGAAGTATGGAGCTTCCTTCGGTATTCTCTGGTTCTGTAGATATGCGAAGGGGAAACTGTTGAGTGAAGGAATTGGGGTTGGGTGAATAGGCTAAATGAAATCAGTGGCAAGGCTTGTAAATAAGTGTTCTTAGAAGGTTATTTTGTCGTTGTCGTTAAGAAAAAAGCCATTCTGAGGGAGGATGCTTTTGCAAGCTTCTAGTTAGAAACTGGAACCGGTTACCAAACACCACGGACAACTTTCGCTTTTAGCTTCCAAATTGTGAGAGAGCACTCCATGATGTGAAAAATTTATAATTTTATAATTCAAATATATTTAGTTTACAGTTTATTCTTAAAATTTTATAATTTAATCTATTTTTTTTTATTACAAATATGCTCGCTCATACATATTACTATATCAAATTGAGCTGATTTTTTTTTGTATGAATTTCCTATTTGATGAGTGGAGAAAATATACAGTTTCGATCAAATTGTAAAATCTAAATTTATTTATTTTTCTACTTACAGCACACGCTGTGCTTTGCTCACAGTAGGTTTCTCATTTCCGAGTACTTTCCTTTGGTTGCAATTCTTGATTTAACAATTTCAAGGTGCTTGACAATGTTATTGTTAGTAATTTTTAATTTTTTGTTATTAATTTTAATTATAAATTATAAATTTTTTTAAGTATTTATAACTTTTATTATAATTTATAATTATTTTTTTTTCTATTTTAATTACAAATTATATTTCTTTTATCAAATATTCACAATTTTTATTATAACTTACATTCTATAACTTAATAGTAATTTTGCCTATCAATAGCTTTGCCAAATACCACCTTTGTTTCAATAGTTTCGAAACGTCTATTATATAAATTTGTGACATTTTTTTTCACACATAACACAGGTATAATACTATTTAAAATTTAAACAAAATTTATAATTAACCATTTACTATGAACATTATTAAAACGAAATGTTTGTTTGTAAGTAAAAACAGTGAATCTTAAAATAAAAATGGAAAGAGTGAACAATCTCATGAAAGCATTTGGACCTCATGGACGATATCCAGCGCTCTACCTCATCCGATTGCACCGTTCAGATTTGTACACTTTCAATCACAAGGCCACGTGTATGGTACAAAACGAAACAATCATTTGTCTCCCATTTTTTCACGCTCATCTAATACTCTTAATAAAAAACGGAAAAACATCAAAATACTTATCAAAGTTTACTTATTCAGACTCAGCCCGATTCGAGAGTAGCTTAAAAGTTAATTTTTATATATTTTTTATTTTAGTTATAAATTAAATTAAATTAAATTTAAAGTAGGTAGTTTGGTAATTTAATTTTTAAGTTAACTTTTTAATGCTGGTTGTTTAGGTAAAAAAAATTAACTTTTTTGTTTTTTATTTAAATTGAATAATTTTATTTTTTTATATATTTAATATTAACAATTATATATAGTTGGTAATAGTAATAAATAAGTTATGAATGAGGAGTATTATTATATTTTAAAAGTGATTGGAGGTTGAATATAATATTTTAGAAATTAGTATTTTGATTTAACTTTTTAACTTTTCTGTTTTTTTTTTGCGTTTATGACAAAAAAAACAAAAATCTATAGTTACCAAATGGCCCCGAGACTTTATTTTTTTCTTTTAATAGCTTTAATATACCATATTTTTAATATATAATATATACTTCAGAGATTTTATATTAAAATTATAAAATATTTAACATATCAAATTATTAATTATGATTTTCAATATATGAAATTGTATAATTTTTTAATTATGTATATTAGTATTTTAGTTACAAGTGTGGGGTAAAATTATGAACTGAATGCCATATTTCCAAAGGAATAGGCATTTTTTTAAATTATTAGTGGACTCAAACAGTCTAATTAAGTTTATTTTGAAACTAGATTATTTATAAAAAGTTAAATTGATTAAATATCAATAAGTGATTTAACAAATAAAATTTGTGTTTAAAAAAATAAATAATAAATAGATATTTTTCATTCATTATTTATTTTTTAAACACAAATATAATCTGTCATGACAATTAGTAATATTTAATTAATTTAATTTTTTTATATAAATAATATATACACTAAGACAAATAAAAGGAACCGCTTATCGAACTAGTTTCATTTTAAACCCACAAAAACCCGGTCGTAGTCTAAGGTGAATCCATTAAAAAAAAGATTAATTTTATTTTTATCTCATAAACTATCATGAATTCTTTTATTTGATCATTCAACTATCTAATTTACTCCACTAAGCCAAATCAAAAACTAATGCCTACTTGATTGACCAAAAATAGTTTTGTAGTAATTTTTACTTTTATGAACAAAATAATCATTTTACTATTTACAGTGGAAAAATTATTGGCGTCATTTTTGCTATTTTTTTTTGTAAACAAAACAATCATTCTGCTACTTATAGTGGAAAAATAATTAACTTTGTTTGTGCTTAAAAATTATAGTAAAGCAAAAAAGAAAAAAGAGATAATTTTTAGTAAATGGTAATTTTTAATTTAACTAAGTAGGACTAAATTAGATGGGTGAGAAAGCAAATAAATAAAATTAATAGTTGAATAATAAAATAAAAAATTATGATAATTTAAGTGATAAAAATAAAATTAATATTTAAAAAAATTAGGTGTTACTGAAAAAAAAAATGTTACTAATTACCACAAAAAAGTGAGGTGTTCCTTTGTTTTTTCTGTTTCTTATTTTACGTTACTTCTGATCTCTCTTCTCTTGATCTCTCCGCCCGACCAACTATTTAACAACACCCTCTTTTCGATATTTGGGTTCTCCATGACATTCTCTGAACTCTGAAAAACCCTAATCTCCAGCCTCTTTTTTGGGTTCCTGCAATGCTGATCGTCTGAATTTGTATTTTTGTTTTCAGGAACTTGCATTCTGAAATCAGAATCTACGGGTATTTATTATTTTTTGGCTATTTATCTGAGTTTCAGAACTGGGTTTTGCTTCTTTTTTTTTTTTCTTCTTTCTCATTTATACAATCTAAATTTTGGTTTTTTAGTTGGCTGTTGCTCTATTTATGATTTTCCTTGTAGTTCTTACGCCATTGGATTCAATTGTTTACTTGTGTAGAGTTCATGGTAGTTGAATTGTTCGACAATTAAAAAGTATCTGTTTTTGTATAGAGATTTGATGCTTTAGTTTATCAATATTGTTGTGTTTGATTTTGGAAATTTCAGTGAATTGTATATCTGTGCAGTACTCGGACGCTGGAATCTCATTTTCTGCATGCATTTGTGCTAGTGGTCTTTGTGACTGCATGCCATTGTGCCCTGATGAATGATCCTGTAATGGTGGTTGTATGCTAGAATTGTATAAAGAGCAATGAACAAAATTTCCATTCTGAAACTTTTCCGTTGCCTAAGCGACTGAAACGACACACTAAGCAGATTAGCAGAATAACAAAATTATAGTGCTTTTTTTGAAACACACCAATACATTATGTAATATATCCAAACAAATTTTATTGAAAAGAATTCAGAAATTTTCATATATATTTTTTTTACATTTGTTAAAGAAATTATAGATGGTTATATTTTACTTTAGTAAAAATAATATAATAAGTACTTCTGCGTAAGTAACCTTTTGCACTTTATTTTGTTGAGATCTTGCACTTTCTAAAATCATTTAGATTTGCATTTAATTAAATTCATTTTATGATTATGCACAAGAAATTTAATTCATAGAAAAATTGATTTTTATGGTTTTACACTTGCTCTATTATGTGAATATTACACAAGTCTCTATACAAACTTTTCAACTTATGTTTCCAAACATTTTTAATTTTGTTGCGTTGAAATGTTCTTGAATGTTTTCGAAACATTTCAAAATGTTTCCCTTTCCATACTAATAGAAACACCACACCGAAATGAAAATTTGATCCTTGATAAAGAGTCTATTTATTTCATTCTCTCTAAATTATATATGTTTTTTTATACTCCCATGGCTGCCTTCCTTTTATTGACTAATGGCATCAAATTCTTGGTTAGGTTTATAACACTCCTGATCAAATTTGCTTGATATACCTTTGGTCCTGTATGTGGGAGTTATCAAATGGTGGGTGTTAGAAGGAATCTATACAAAGAAGAGAGTGATAGGAAAAAGGGAAAGAATATTATTCTTGATGTATCAGTTAGGGGTGTACATGGATTGGTTTATTCATTTTGGAGGCTTTAGTTCCAACCAGATTATAAACATCGGATCATTTGATTTTATAATCCTAACCAATCCAAATGAAAAGAGATGCCTAATCAACCCAACAATGAACATCAGTTTGGTTCAGTTGAATTTATAGTATAGCACAATCAATAAATGCATAGCAAAAGAAACAAAAGTCAACTATATTTCATAATTTAAAACTAAATTCACACTCATTTTTTTAATATTTAAAACGACTATTTAGTGTTAAGTAGATTACCATCTAATCATATGCAATGAAAATTCATTGTAATGTGAAATCAATCATAGCTGTTGGCTTATAATTTGAGAGGAGCAAGTATAGTGGTAGGCTAGCATTTAACACATGTTATAGAATGAATAGACTGAATCGGGTTTAAATCTAATTTAAGTTGTTGAAATCATAAACTGGTCTAGTTTGTTAGTTTGTCATTTACTCTCATCCAATCCAAACCACACAATCGAATAAACCAATTTTTAGTTTGAATTGGATCGAAACGGTCCGGTAGTTTTGTTTATATAAATTTTTGTTCACCCCTAGTATCAATTGTTGCTGGCACTGTTCAAAGGAGTGTGTGTGTGTGTGTATATATATATGCATGCGCATAATAGTGGAATGTATGCCTCATGGCCTCATGTTTGACGTGGCCTCATGATTGGTGCATTAACACATTTCTTTCAAATTCACGTAGGTAAAGTGGACACCAACTTGAGTTTGGAAACCAAGTTTTGGAAGTGCTGTAGTGAATGCGTCTTAGCCAGTGTTTGGTTTAGGCTTTTTTAAGGCTTTTTTGTAAGGATTTTTTCATCTTTTTCTTGTTTTTTTTTAACATTATATTTTGGCCATTTTTCTAACTTTCCCAATTTCTCTACTTATAAGAAATATAAAATTATATTTTTACCAAAATTGAAATTTTTTTCAGTAAAGATTGAAAAAATCTTATTTTTGGAAAATTAAGGCTTTTTTCATCTTATATGAATTTGTTTTTCATTTTTTTACTAAAATGTATTACGTTTTTGGTTGCTCATGATGAGAGAAATCTAAAAATGCATGTCTGTTTGGTCTTTCACTATAGGTGAAAAAATCCTTATAAAAGGCTATTTCAAACGAAGGCTTAGTGTAGATGTTAACAATCTAGTTAGATGAAGAAATGGGGATAAGTCGAACAGTCTCTTGGGCAACATGTTATCCTACAAAATAACGATAAGTCTCAATGCATCCAGTGCAATCATGGAAGACATCGCTGTTCGCAATCTAAATAGCACTTTGATTGTCACATAACAATAAGGTGGCACCAAAATGAGTAACTCCTATAGCCACAAATAGTCATTGAAGCAAGAGGAGCTCTTGAGTAGTGTTTACAAGGGCACGATAGTCGGCTGCAGTATTACATTAACATGTAATAGTTTGTTTCTTGTTGTGCCAACAGACAATCGAGACCCCGAGAAAGAAGTATAATCTTGTAGTAGAATGATAGTTTGTAAGATCACCTGCCTAATCAACATCTTAGTAACCAAGTAAATCAAGATATACCACGTAAATCAATACATAACTGTGCTGAATAATGAAGGCCACGTAAGAGAATGCCCCTAATATAATGAAGAATAATGACTACAATATAATAGGGAGTGGACCGAGGAGTAGACAAAAACTAACTATCAATATGATTTGCGTGCGTTATATCAGGTCGAGTAATGGTTAGATAAACAAGGTTGACAACCAGCTATTGATAAAGTGTAGCATCAAAAAGTGGTGTGTCGTATAAGGGGGTGATCTGAGCATTAGATTCAAGAGGAGTAGACACTGGCTTTCTATCAGTGAGGCTTGCTCATGCTAATAGATCAAAAGTATATTTAGTTGGAGTGAGATAGTAGCCAACAAAATCAAAAGTGTTCTTAATACTCAAAAAATAGTTGAGAGAACTCAAAATTTTCATCTCGAAATGAGTGCTAAGAAAATATTTTAGATCATAATTACCAGTAAAATCATTTATAGTAATGATCATCTCCTCAACATAGAGAACTAGAAGATTAATACACTGATCAATCATGCAGAGAAAATCCAAACCCCTCAATAGTAAGCATTGAACTCGGAAAATCAGGCTCTTAGTGCTTGTTTGAATCCATAGATAGCCCGGTGAAGTTTACAAACCTTGTGTGGAGATAATCATAGCATGTAAGAGGTTACATAAAGACTTTCTCACTAAGATTACTATTGAAGAAGGCATTTTTTTCCATCCATCCAATATAATTCCCTTCTGTGAACAAGAGCAACTGCAAGTAAACTCTGAACAGAAGTTAGACACGTAACGGGGACAAAGGTCTTCTCATAATCAATGCCATATTCTTTTGTATAAGAATTTGCAAAAACGCGAATGGTACCGTATCCATTAGAACAAGTCTTGATCTTATAAACTCATTTACACCTAGTTGCAGGTTTTCCATGAGGAAGATCAACTAAATCTCATGTGTGGGTTTTGTCCAGCGCATTTGCAAACATATTTCCCAAACTCAAGTTGGAATCCATTTTACATCTTTTAGTTTGAGGGGGGATGTTATCACGAGGCCACACCAAACATGAGGCCACCTGTGAGGTCATGAGGCACATACAACCCCACGCCAACCATGGGGCAATGAGGCACACACGCAATTGTTAGTCTGTTATGTATATATATAATGTATATACTTCTTCAGTCATTCATACAACAATTATTGCAACAAGGATGTAAATGCACCAATCACGTGGCCATGCCAAACATGAGGCCATGACAGACACAATCCACGCCCACCATGAAATTATGAGGCATACTGACCATTGTTATTTTTATATATATATACTCCTCTTCATAACAAAGATATAAACAACTGATACATTAAGAATAATATTATTTCTTTTGAGAAAGCTAGACATGGTTTGGGCTTGAAGAATATACTTTGACCCATCCAGAATAATCATAGAGATAGGTTGGGAAGTTTCAAATCGATCCATAGTGAAATAACTGGAGATGTTTAGGGGAAGAGCCGCAGTGCCAGGGCCGAATTAGACGAAATCAAGATTACTAGTGAAGACTGGAAAACCCTGGGAACCAGTATGAACCGGTCAAAAAATTGCTAGAAGGAAGATAAACCGGCAAGAGAGGGATCTGGTCTAGTTTAGGGCTAAATTGATTTAGCCGACATGCGTAACAGATGCATTCAGGGACTGGTGCACGCATGCTTGTGAGAACAAGTAGTTGGGAGTATGTGATTGCTCGTGTTGCAAGTGAGGCGATGTGTTGAAGGCGCTTGTTTGCATAGAGACGACTGGACATCACGCTAAAGTCTTCCGGAGGCAAGTGAGGTTGCGTCCGGCATTTTTTGGTGCAAATTTTGTGGCAATGGACTTGGAAAGAACAGAGGAATACTTGTGTTTTTAGAACTGAGATTAGAGCAGTTTGATTATTTGACTCTCAATTTGACATGGAAGATGAAAGATGAAGTTTTATTTCCTGCATAGAGACAAGGGTGCTGAGATAGACATGGAAAAGAGATCGTGTAGCTATCACCATACCTTAGGCTCTCATACCATGTTAGAATGAATCTATACAAAGAAGGAAAGAATATTATTCATGACACATCAGTTGTTGCTATCATTGTTGTACATAGGAGTATATCTATATGTACATAACCGTGGTACGCGCGCCTCATGGTCTCATGGTTGGTGTGGCCTCATGATTAGTGCATTAACAGTGGGCATGATGTGTTAGTCTTTTCATTTCTTTTTTCTTTTTTTGTGTTCACATTCTGATCCATAGCATAGTTTACTGTTCACTATAGGATGCTGTAAGGGATAAAATAGAGAGGGATTGATCCTCTGAGGCAACCATGAGTGGGGTCATCACATGAGAAATGTTGACCATGTTTCCATTGCCTACAACATTTGAGGTACAATTTATTGAGTGGAGTTGATTACCTCATGATAGTCTACCCTTACACGTCTCAAAAGTCTTACAATCTGATATTAGAATTACTTCGGTAATGATACCACATCATCATTGGAATTATGGCGGCAAATGCCAGTTATTCTTCATTTCTAATTGAGTGAAGTTGATTACCTGATGATAGTCTACCTTTACAAGTCTCAAAAATCTTATAATCCAATATTAAACATTACTTCAGTAATGATATTACTTCACCATTGCCATTATGGCGGCAAGTGCTAGTTATTTTTAAATTTTTTTTTTGATTTACTTGTGTATCAAACACTTGTGTTCTAATGCTGTTTTAAAGATAGCTTTCCATGTTGGATTGATTATTTCCATCATCTCTAGATTGGGATGATATGTTTTGCAATACTTATTGAAACAAATATGATATGTTTATTTTTTTTCCTCGTGGAAAACGGAATGAGCTACTTGGTTTCCCTAAATATGTTTTTTTCCTTGTAGCAGCAATGCTTTAGTGCTGCTGTTTAATAAAAGTAAAACATTTGGCACTGAAAAGTTTATTATTAAAGTATTAGTGCTGCAGTATTGAATTTGAAAGTAAAAGATTTGGTGGGTGAATTGAGTTAATTCAAGAACTACTATTTTCAACATTTAGGGTCAAGTTGTACCTCTATGACTTAAATTTGAGACCCCTTTAACTGAATGTCCAGACTTAAGTAATGAGTGATTATGTGTTATCAAACCACTTAATGCAAAACCGTTGTGGGCAGAAGATTGTAGAAGATTTGATTACATGAAGATATTTCTATATGGTTGTCATTGACCTTTTATTTTGTTGATCTAAGCTTCTGTTTATTTTCCAGTGATGGGCAAATGTTTTTGTATTATGAAGCAGTGATGGTGATGATGCTTTTGTATTAATAAGCGTCTTTATAGTTGAACCATTCCTTGTTGATTTTTGCAACTCCTACCAGGTTTTAATCTAATGACTCATATTACTGATACATATAGTTAGAACTTAGAACTCCATTAATATGATCTTTCTTTCTTATCTTTTTTTTTTTAATGATTTTTCATTATACCTTTTCCCGAGTCCTTTATCTGGTGCAGCTTCAAGGTAGTGACTGTTACGACTAGAACTTGGATTTTGTGGTCTATTTTAGTTTTTCTTTTTATAATTTATTTATTGGGTCTAGTGGTGGTGGTCTACCCAACGTGGATAGGTGTCTCCCTGCATATCCAACCCCAAAAGAAAAACAAGAAGAAAATGACATAATTGAACTGGAACTTGATATACTAGGTCTTGTGTACCACCAGGTTCATCGCTGAGAAACTTTACTAGCTAAGGTGGTTGACACCTTCACCATTATTAGGATTAATTAATTAAAGAATTTAAAGTTTTTGACCATTCATTTTTAATTGTTGTTCTTAATTCATTGAGATCTTGCTTTTCTTTGGTAAACATGTCATATGCACCAATAGACTTGAGTGGTTTTAATTCTCTTTACTAGCTCCAATTTGGTTGCTTCTGCCAGGGGCTGTGCAGTTCTTGGAAGATGAGTGCTTATGTTTTTGGCATCCTTGTCCCTCTTGTGTTTACTCTTTTACTTCGGAATTCCAAGAATGGGAAGAAACGAGGGTTGCTTGTTGATGTTGGTGGAGAACCTGGATATGCAATTCGAAATTATCGTTTTACTTCCCCTGTGATGACAGCATGGGAAGGTATATCAACACTTGCAGATCTTTTTGAGCAATCATGTAAGCAGTACCAAAACAAGAGGTTTCTTGGAACTCGAAGATTGATTGCAAGGGAGACACAAAAATCTGAAGATGGAAGATCCTTTGAGAAGCTTCATTTGGGGGAATATGAGTGGTTAAGCTACGGCCAAGTGTTTGAGGCTGTGTGCAATTTTGCTTCTGGTTTGACACATCTTGGGCATAAAAGGGAAGAACGGGCAGCAATCTTTGCAGATACTCAGGAAGAATGGTTTATTGCACTGCAGGTGCTGATAATATTTCTGGCGCATTGAAACTCTTCCACTCTCTGATCGATTTCCTGATTTTTCTGTTGATCAAATTTTTATTAGAAGTGATACCTAGATCTATTATCTGGTTTGATGCTAATTTTCTGGAATACATTTCTTCTGTAGAGATAGTTAAATTGAATTCCGAAAAAGTGAAGGCAGTATATCTTAGGCTGTTTGGTTTTCTTATTTCTCTTGATTATGTAAATTCTGTGTTTGTCAATGACCCTTGATGTATCAGGGTTGCTTCAGGCGCAATGTCACTGTTGTTACCATATACGCATCTTTGGGGGAGGAGGCTTTATGTCACTCATTAAATCAGGTCTCTCTCTCTCTCTCTCTCTCTACCACATATGTATTAGCACATAGGTGCATTTGCGTGTATACACACTGCATGTTATTCCCAATTTTAGTTTTATATTACTACTTGTGCAATCAATTGCAAGAACCTTAATGAGACAATACCTACAACTTGTTAGTGGTGGGTACTGAGAAATAGGAAGGATTTGGGGTTTGTAAGAAGGAAGAGGCATTGGTAGAAAAGAATGATACGAGTTAGTTTAGGCTTTGATTTGGTGTTGCTTTGAGGCTGTAAAGGGGACTCGTATGGAACTTTAAACCGTAACCCAAGAATGGTAAGGTTCTTTCTTGTGCAGAGAAGAAGAAGAACTAGAGGGGAAAGAAAAACTTGCGCTTATAATGGCTAGACAAATTCTCCATCTCCTATGTTACATAGACTCTTCTAAATTTATGAAAGGTATCGGATATGTGTTAACAATTTAAATTGGATATCCAACTAGGAAACATATTTGGTAATTTAAACTTCCTTTAGAACTAGGCATGACCTATCATATTATGTATGAGATGCTCTACAGATTCTTGTAAATACTATTTATTCTAGAAAATAAAAAAAATACATCGCTGTGTTGCAATGTCTTTGTTATGAGAATTAGATAAACCTGATGCCTAAACGCATACCCGTACCTTACCCGTACTCAACTCCATGTAAAATAGGTCAACTCAATTGAATAGAAGAAGCTATAGTTTCCTTTTCCGAAAAGGATTTTAACTCACAAATAGGAAATTAAAAAACCTTTATTTGTTATAATATTCTAGACATGCTAAAATTCATATACAAGACCAAAAAACATAAAAACTAAAATGAAATAATGACTCTAAAACTACCACTAAAACTTTTTCTCAGACGTACAATTCTTCTCGTGGGGTCTAGAAATCATTGGCTTTGTTTTAGACTTCCAGAGTGGATATATCTTATACTACCAAGCTATAGCTGCTGCATCACGAAGTCATCCATGATTTGCATTTTTTCATTAAGGTTACCTGAATGTTCTCAGTGCAATAGCCAACAGTTGACACCCCATGTCGTCCATTCTTTATAAAGAAATACCCTCTACTCTGTGTAAGTTGTTGAGTTTGTGTCCCATGTTGTTTAAATTATGTAGCCCAAAAGATATACTATTACAATTGGGCTCACACTTGTACGGAGCTTCCTGTTCTAGCTTGGCTTGATAGATGTTTGGTCGGCTCGTGAATCATTGTGACTTGTCTAGAAACATTTACAAGTGTCTTAAAAGTTCATTTCTTGTTGTAGACTTTTCATACCTGTACCGTTTGAATTTAAAATTTGAGAAATGTAACTTGATATGAATTATCCGAGGCTTTGACATTATAGGTATCACTCCTCCTAGGCTCGAGCATCCTACAATTGATGGTAGTGACCTCATATGTTTCATTTTCTTTCATACTTTACACTGATATGAAAGAGATTAACCGTCTAAGCCATGGATAATGAATCCTTAGATTGAAAATATTTTTGCCTTTTACCTACCAAACTGAAAGAGCTTTAAAAAAATAAAAAATAAAAAATAAAATTGGATCCTATTTTGATTACCGGCACTTGTAGTTTTGATTCTTGTAGGATTTGTTACTTAATGAAAGATCAACAAGCAATAGTGTTTGATCCAAACTAGACTATACTTTGAGTTTCAATCCGTTATGGTGAAAATCAATCCTGCATCTGGACTTGAGAGTTTTTCATTCCATTAAGTAATATATTAGTTTTCTTTTTCATCACTCTTCATTCCTGAGTAGTATTTAACGGTGTTCCCAACTGGCTTCCTGTTTGATACATCACAGTGATTTAGGTTCTGAAGAAACCTTGATTTTGAATTTGTCATGAAGAAAATCAATTTTGCATTTGGAGTTTTGCTTTCTAATTCAATATATATATATATATATATATATATATATAAGTTTGTTTATCTTCATCATCTCAATTCCTGAATACTATTTAATCACATACCCTACAAGATTTCCTGTTTGATACATCAAAGCGATTTATGTTCAATGCGTTATTGATTGGCATGACACAGTTTTAATTTAAGAAAGAAATAAATATTCATTTTTGGGGATACTTGAATGAAATAAAAAATTCGCATTTAGGGAGCTGCCCAAATTGATAACTAGTGGTTTAAGATTCCGGAAGCAAGATTTACCTGGGATTAGTTAAGCAAAATGCGTATTTTTGCCAACAGGAGTGTGGCTTGATTTTTTTTACCCAACAACTATGAGGCCAACAACGATATACCAGATAGAATGTTGAAAATTAATAAACAACATATAAATATAATGTGGTTAACTGAGAATAAGATGACAAGAAGGATGTGTGGTGAGTCCAGGAAAATTAGAATTAAAAACGAAAACAATCGTGAAATAGTAGTGACAACACCAATTGAAAATAAGTTTAAAAAAATAGATGAAGTTTTTTTGGTCACATATAATGAGAACCACTAAGTGTGATGGTAAAAAAGAGTGATAAGATTATTGTTAATGGAAATGTTCGAGGTAGTGAAGGACCTAAATTGACTAGGGATGGCATGGTGAAAAAGGATATGAATTCATTTATTTTTTTATTTCACTTGTAGGTAACATTCCACCCTACTTAATACATTCACCACATTCATTTTCAATGATTATGCATTGGTCATAGGCCATGTACACTTGTAGTATAGTCTTTATTGTAACATCTTAAGGACAATGTAGATGAGTCCACAACAACATTTATTAAGCGACCCAAAAACCATGGTAGGAAGTTGTTTAATGTATCTCGTCATGTTCGTATATATCTCACATGCCATCACATCTACTATGTTGTTGTGCTCATAGACGAGATGCATTAGTAACTTCCTACTATGACTTTTGGGCTACGTTGTGAAGCTTTAATCAAGGTTGTTGTGGACAATTTCAAGGGTGAGTTGTCACAGTTGGTATTAGAGCACACCTCCAGTCTACATGGCAAGTGGCCCGTTGTCACCAGACTGTGTTCCTGGATTGTGTGAATGAATAGTGAGGTTATTGTGTCTAAGTGGGAGAAATTATAATACCCACATGCCATATTTATATGAATGCGGAGAGATACATAAGTAACTTCCTACCATGTTTTTGGGCCTCGTTTGAGGCACCAATGGAGGTTGCTGTGGACCATCTCGGGACGGGTAGTCATCTATAATTAATAGTGCATATAAATTTTCTAAAAGTAATATAAACTTTAGATGTGGGATAGATTGCCATATTTGTTTGGCCAACTTTGTTCCATAAATACCACCTTTGTTCCACAAATACCTCAACCACTTCACAAAACTAGTCATTTCACTCTTTTCTAATGCCTCTAAGATTATGGAATTGTTACCAAAAGTTTTTGTCAATCTCCGCCCCCAACCACCAAGCACGGGACTGGAGAAAAAGGATCATACAACCATAACCATACAAAAAATTAGATGATCAAGCATACTCATAAAACCTTTGGGGTTTTAAAACCCCATTGTTAACATATTCAAGGTTTGTCAAATACAAATGCTCCACGGCCCAAAATATCACCAGATACACTTGAACCAAAAGAAGTAAACCTTCACCACCCAGCATTAGGACCCATGACTACCCATCTCACCTATGCCACAGTGGACCAAGACTCTAGACTCTTCTCAGAACTTGTCAAAATATCAACCTGTGTGGGGGTGAGCTTAAAGAATCCACGAGCTCCCAAACACTAGCAAGTGTCATTATAAATTGCAGGAGGTAAAAATCAGGTCAGTAAATTCAGAAGCGAAGTAGTTTAACATTTTCCAGAACATCTTGTCGTATTTGATATCCAACTGTATATAGGCAATGCAATATCATCATTCTAAATCTATAGTGCAAAAAGTATCTCATGAAAAACAATAGTAGTCGAAAGAAGTCAATAACCAATAAAGTTCTTAAGTTCTCGATTTCCAATCAATACCTCTTAGTAGAGGATTTCCAAACTTCACAAGCCAATTCTCAAGTTCCATAGGTAGTAGGAGAGCAAATTAGCAGTTTTTGATATTTTGAGATTGTAAATTTGTGAGCATAGGCTCTTGTATCCCAATTTAAGAATTTTCTCTCTAATATATTCTTTCTTAGAATGGATTGCATCATTTATATTCATCTCTCCTACAGACAGAAGTCACCACTGTGATTTGTGGTCAGAAAGAACTGAAGAAACTTTTTGACATAAGTGGGCAACTTGACACAGTAAAACGTATTATCTGCATGGATGATGAGGTCCCATTACCTGGCTCATTGGTTGAGTGGAGCAGCAGCTGGACAATCACTTCATTTGCTGATGTAGAGAGACTTGGCCGAGAGAATCCTATTGAAGCAGATTTACCGCTTTCAGCTGACATTGCAGTGATAATGTATACAAGTGGGAGCACTGGTTTACCTAAGGTTCGGAAAAGATCTATTTCTTTCTCATCATTTCCTTCTTAGATTGATCACCTTATATAATTGATCGGACAAGTTCAAATATGAAGCCTATAAATCTCACTTTATTATTCAGACTCTATCTTCTCATTGTTACATTTTTAGCTGTTAGAGAAATCCCTGATAAAGATGCTCCCTTCCTATTATAGATATAAGGTGTTTGATGAGATTCAATATCGTGACACATGCTAATGAAAGTGAAATAAAATATAACTTTTGAAAGAAAGAAAAAAAGAGCATTGTACTTCTAAAAAGAAAAGTTAATGTTTAGCATTAATAAATAAAAAAGATAACAAGTTTCCAGGAAATTTCCTTTGATTTATTCTTCTCCTACCCAATGCTTAGGTAGTAAAAGTTGAAGTTTGTGCTCAAGTTCCCGCCTCCTGGGAAGGCTCAAATTCTTATTTTGGAGACAAATAGATTTAGACAGCTATGCTGTTGGATTGGGATGCTGGGAAGGCTTTCATTGATTATTATTTGAAAACGAATGGCAGTTGGACAAAGTTTCTTCAAAACAAAATTGAAGCACAGTTTAAATTGCTACAATGATTGCTGCTGTAGTGGCATTCCCTTTTTGCCTGTTTTTATAAAATCTTACTTTCAAACAAAAATGATCGCTGTTGTAGTCCTAATAATTGAGTATTGGATCAACTGGCAACCAAATCCACCAGTTCACATTATGGTTGAATAAGTTGTCATGTAGGCAAGAATTTCTAGACTCAAGTGGAGCAACAAGCAACAAGCTTCTATAAATGTATCATGTGCATGTTTTGGCTTCTATTTATTTTTCTTCATTTTACATAATTTAGTTAATGTATGAAATCTGAAGACATGTTTCACTTGGTATAAAGTTTTTACACCTGTTTTATTTAGTTACCACTTCTAAAAGAGACTATATATTTGTTGATGAGCTTCCAATGCTTCAACTAAAATATATCTCTATTTTAGAAGTGGTAACTTAAAGTGATGATCTATTTTATTTGAGCTTTCAATGCTTCAGCTAAACATCATGGACATTGAGAAGAAGCATAGCTAAGCATATTTGCAATAAGTAGTCTGGTGAACAAATTGGTTTTTCTTTTGATAGAACATATTGATAACTAAACTAAGCATGTAACATTTCTAATCTCAGCTGCAAACATATTCAATTATGGGGAACTCAATTCCTTTTTTTTTTTAATTTTCCCCTATTGTATAGCTGTCTAGCTTCGCCTTGTGGCATTGTCACATCATCTCCACATTGGCATCTCCATGATTACAGTGCCACCTTTCAGCCTTGTGAGGTGACTCATGGGGAGCCTGAATAGTGCTTCAGCTCTAGGGTTAAACCACGCTAGCCTAAGATAGCGACCACGGTGCCCTAGCCTTGAGCGCTGATTGACAGTGACAAGTCACTCCTCAGGCAATCATAACACCCCTTTCTGAGTCATGGATCCTAATGAGTAGATATCCCTCTTATAGTCAGCTTGTACGGTCAAGTGGCTCTCCAACGGTGCACGCCCTTCTCTTACCCTTGTCCCCTCCAAAATTGAAGTGTGCTCTCTATTGGAGCACACTTCTGCATGGTATCCGACTATCTGTTCAGCTTGCTTAGGCTCGTTTAGGCAATGTCCACTGAGTGACCTCTTCAATCTGCGTATTGGGCTCCAAATAGGCTTTAAAATACTGTGTGGTAACCTAGGTCGGGAGTAGATCTAAGGAATTCCGCTTGGTATCATGAAAAGATGTGGCTGGGAGTTTGAAGACCGGGATTCATTAGGTTGATTGGCTTGTCCCCCCAGAGCAACTCCGTGTTGATTGACCTAGGTAGAGAGGAGCTTTGACCCAAATCTTTGTCCAATTGAAGAGCGCAATCATACATATTTTTGCAGATTCATGATACAACCTCCAATGCCATCCACTGTAGTTCCCATGACACAACCCCGAGATTTAACATGGGAAATCATGTAGACGAAAAATGGTAGTTAAACCTATTATGATAGCAAAGAAGATAATATTATTGCTATTAACAAAGGCTTTACCACTAAAGGATGGATTACATTGTAAAGAGACAAGAAATCCTAATAATATAAGAATGACTAAACTACCCCTTAGTTATATTTAAAATAACAAAAATACACTTACACACTCTCTCAAACTCATGATACAAACTCAGTGAGCAGTGAGAGTTTGTCCAGCAAAAAATGAAAGCGACTCACAGTGTGAGTCTTTGTGAAGAAACCAGCAAGCTGTAAGGTAGATAAGACAAACGATAAACAAATAGTACCTAACTAAAGATGATGGCGAATGAAGTGGCATTCAATCTCAATATATTTTGTACGCTCATGAAATACAGAATTATAGACCATATGGATGACACTATTATTGTCACAATAGAGAGAGGCAGGAGACGTAGAAGAGACTCAAGTTAGAGAGAACCCATCGAAGCCAGATAATTTTAGCAGTAGCATGGGTCATAGCCCGATATTCAGCCTCAACAGTAGAGCGGATAATCACATATTGTTTCTTGCTCTTATAGGAAATAAGGAAGTCACCGAGAATGACACAAAACTAGTAGTGGGCTTACGATCAGAAACATCACCAGCCCAGTCAGCCTCCACATATGCCTAAAGAGTTAATGAGGACGTAGAGAATAATAACAAACTTTAAAACATAGTGTGCCGAATGTAACAAATGATACAGACTAAAGATGCCCAGTGGGTAGAACGAGGAGCAGACTGACTAACAACATGAACATCATAAGCTATGTGTTAAGGGTATTATTGTATTTTTAGTATTTCTTGGTTCTATTATAAATAACAAGTGATAGGGTGTAAACTTTAAGTTGTTGTGCTCTCATTCATTGTTATTCTGATTCTTTCTCTTCCTCTTTTTCTCTCCCACTCTCTGCAATAATTCTAACATGGTATTAAAGCTCGATCCTATGTAAACTTCTTAGCAATCCTTGATTGTTTTCGTTTCTCCTCATTTTTCTAATTTCAAAACTGTAAAAAAAAAAATCAAAAAAAAAACTTCCTTGAAGATTGTTTAGGTCTCAAAACTCGATTTGTGATTTTTTTCAAATTTTTTCATGATTGTTTCATAGTTTTTTTCAAATTTTCAAAATTTCGGCGCCGCTAGGGTTTGTTGATGCAAATCGCGATTACACCGTTGTTTCCTTCAATTAATGGTTTGTTCCTCCTTTATGGGTGCCGACTAGGAGTTTAAGGTTTGAATCAACTTTATTTGATGTTCTGAGTTGATTTCAAGCTCGGATTGAATTTTTTCGTCGATATCGCGATTGTTTTCGCGTGATTTTCGCGTTTGTCTTGCCTTCCCTGCTATGTTTCAGTCGATTTCAAATTCTTTCGGTTCTGTAAGAGTTCACCAATATTGATCCAAGTTCTTGGATGTTCGATTGAAGTTTCTAGCCGTATCTTAGGCTATTTTTGTTTGGCTTTGCTGCGATTGGTATGATATTCTGGATCTTATTGATACTCTGCCGGGTCAAGTCTACTTGAGTTGCATCTGTTTTATGTCCATTACTCCCATCCGTTTCGGTCTGCTTGTTTTTGGATTCCTAGCGCCATGTCTGATACATGAAAGCCTTTTGGTAGTCATGAAGACACTGGATTGACTCATTCAGGGACTTCTACTGATAATCTGTCCCTTTAAATTAGTCTTGTCAAGCTGGATGGTAGCAATTATTTAATTTGGTCGCGTTTCTGCAGTTTGGCCATCGCTGTTCGCGGTATGTCTGGGTATATCACTGGTGAAACCAAACAGCCCACAGTCATTGGTTCTTCTCGCACACGCTGGATAGAGAAAAATGTCCTTATTATGTCCTGGTTGTTACACTCTATGCAGCCTTCTATTAGTAGCAGTTTCTTACTTCTGGTTACTGCACATTAGATTTGGTCCGTTGTTGCTCAGACTTATTCACAGACTGGCAATGATGTCCAGTTGTATGAGTTGAGAAAAAAACTCCGTGGGTTAAAACAGATAGACCACTCATTAGTTCAGTATTACGCTGAATTGACTAGCCTGTGGGGTGAGATTGATTATCATCAGGACTTCCATGTTGTTTGTACTACTGATGCTGTTGCTTTTTAGAAGATGGTGGAGAAGGAGCGAGTATATGACTTTCTTGCCGGTCTCCATGTTGACTATGTTCTGATCCGTGTTCAGATTTTGGGTCGCGATTCATTTCCCACCTTGCGACAAGCATACGCCTATGTTTAGCAACAAGAGAGTCGTCGCCATATTATGGTTCCTATTTCCGGTCAGGAACGTTCTGTGTTAACTGTCACATCTGTTCATCGCACCGGCCAGCCTAGTCATATTAAGTTTGGGAAGAAGAATGGCTCTGTTGCCCGTAATCAGCTGCATTGTGACCATTGTGGTAAATCTCGTCGTACTATTGATCATTGTTGGAAGTTACATAGTCGTCCTACTCCAAGACGTGGCGGTGGACGCAGTGGTGGGCGTAGTGGACTTGTTTGCTCCTATGCTCATCTCTCTGAGCTCCCTACTAGCACATCTGGTGAGACTTGCTCTCTTTCTGAGGCGGAGTTAACTACTTTCAGGTGCTTGATGACTCTGGTTGATCTTACTTCTTCCACTGCCTTTCCTTCCTCCTTCAACTTTGCTCATTCAGGTATTTCTCCTATTGCCCTTAGTGCAATTGCCTCTCCTACTCCTTGTATCATTGACTCCGGTGCCATTTATCATATGAATGGCTCTTCTACCATATTTTCTTTTTATTCCACTTGTTCTGGTAAGGATAAGATTCGAATAGCCGACGGTTCTTTATCATCTATTTTTGGCAAAGGTTTTATTCCTTGCTCTTCTCTACTTTTACTATCCTCTGTCCTTCATGTTTCCAATTTTTTTATTAATCTTTTATCTGTTAGTCGTCTTATCAGTTTCTTAAACTGTTATGTAACCTTTTTTCCTACTCATTGTGTATTTCAAGAACTGGCGACGGGGAGAATGATTGGCAGTGGTAGTGCACATGGTGGTCAGTACTTACTGGATGTTTTGGCCCCTACTTCCGTTCCACCTTCACCATCTGATCAGGCTCTCTATACTGCTGCTGGCCTCCTTCGTCTCCAATTACTTCAGTGGCATCACCATTTGGGACATCCTTCTTTTGGCATTTTAGAGAGACTTTTTCCCTATATAGTTAACATTGTTCTAGAAATAGTTTTTTGTGTGAGGCTTGTGAATTTACAAAACATAAACGTTCTGTTTATACTTCAGTTAATAAACGCAGTGTTTTTCTTTTCACTATTATTCATTCTGATGTGGGGTCCCTCACCTATTACTTCTATTTTTGGTTATAAGTGGTTTGTGACGTTTATTGACTGTCATTCTCGTGTTACTTGGGTTTATTTGCTTTGCACTAAAATTGAAGTCTTTTCCTATTTTCAAAATTTTTACCGCATGGTCCGCAACCAGTTTGATGCCAACATCAATATTCTCCGGACCGATAATGGGACTGAGTTTCTTGATGGTGATTTTCGTGCCTATCAAGAGGCTCATGGTATTCTTTTTCAGACCAGTTGTGTACGCATTCCTAAACAAAATGGAGTTGCTGAACGCAAAAATTGTCATCTTCTTAAGGTTGCTCGCTGCCTTCTTATTTCTATGCATGTTCCCAAGTTTTTTTGGAGTGAGAAGTTCTTACTGCGGCTTATCTTATCAATCGTTTGCCTTCTAGTGTTCTTCAGTTCAAAACACCTTTGGAGCTTCTTCCTGGGTCTTCTCCTACCTCCTCTCTTCCACCCCGGATTTTTGGTTGCACTTGCTGTGTTCATGTACCAAAACACTCCGGTGGAAAATTGGACTCTAAAGCTATCAAATGTGTCTTCATTGGCTATTCTGCTACCCAAAAGGGTTATAAATGCTATGATCCGGTCACCCGCAAAAGCTTTGTCAGTATGGATGTTACCTTTTGGGAGTTCGCGCATTTTTTTCACTCTCCTCAGACATCTCTTCGTGGGGAGGCCTCTAGCTTAGAAGAGATGTCACCATTGGATACACCGACTCAGGAGTCTCGAAGTTTGGTTTTTTCGAATCTTACTCCGCCTGTTCTGGCTCCTGGTGGATGGGAGACGGAACCCAGTAAGGATGGAACTGAACAGGATGTTGGTGGCTGCTTAGACAAAAAGGATCTATGTACCTATACTCTACCCTCGAAAGATCAAATGGCACGTGTGACACTACCATATTGCCAGTTGTTACCTCCATCATCCAATTCAAATTCTTACGCTGAACCACCTGGTAATGAGACATCTATTGTTGATCTTAATACTTCCAATTTACCTATCGCTCTTTGCAAAAGCGTTAGGACATGTAGCCAACACCCAATTTTTAATTTTGTCTCATATACTTTTTTATCAGTCCCATATTGTGCTTTTGTCTCCTCCTTGTTCTCTATATTGATTCCACAGGATTGGAAGGAAGCCATTGAGGATCCCAAGTGGAAGAAGGCTATGATTGAGGGGATGACAGCCTTGGAAAAGAACGGTACTTGGGAATTAGTCTCTCTTCCAAAAGAGAAGGAGGCAGTTGGGTGTCAATGAGTTTTTACAGTAAAGTACAAGGCAGATGGATAAATTGAGATATTCAAAGTAAGGCTAGTTGCTAAAGGTTTTACTCAAACTTACGGTATTGATTATTAAGAGACTTTTGCTCCAATAGCCAAAATGAACTCAGTTCGGGTACTCTTATCTTGTACCTGCTAATATGGGTTAGTCTCTCCAGCAGTTGGATGTGAAGAATGTATTTCTTCATGGAGATTTAGAAGAATAAGTATATATGGATGTACCACCTGGATTCTCATCTCGTGAAACTGAAGGGAAGGTGTGCAAATTGAAGAAGGCCTTA
>JAOTRH010000027.1:10176068-10193422 GCA_034768845.1 Heliamphora exappendiculata
GAACTCATTTGGCTCAAAATCCTATTAAAGGATTTGGGTATTGAGTGCGACAAACCTATGAAGTTGTACTGTGACAACAAGGCTGCCATTAATATTGCTCATAACCCTGCCCAACATGACAGAACGAAGCATATAGAGATTGATCAACACTTTATCAAGGAGAAATTGTGTCAGGGGTCAATATGTATGCCTTTTGTAAAATCTGCAGATCATTTAGCAGATATTTTTACAAAGGGCTTATTAGTAAAATGTTTCAACCCATTGTCTGCAAGTTGGGCATGAAAAATATCTATGCCTCAACTTGAGGGGGAGTGTTAAGTTAAGGGTAATATTGTATTTTTGGTATTTTTTGGTTCTATTATAAATAACAAGTGATAGGGTGTAAATGCTAAGTTGTTGCGCTCTCATTCATTGTTATTCTGATTATCTCTCTTCATCTTTTTTTCTTTCACTCTCTGCAATAATTCTAGCACTATGTTAGGGCGGGTCACAGTAAGAGGGACCAAATACCCAACTGGCTCCTGATAAAGTGAATGATCCTTAAGTGGCACACCATCAGTAGAGGAGAACTTAGCATGCAACTCAATGGGAGTGTCAACAATTTTATCATCAGTGAGTTGAGCAATTGAATAACTTCACGAGCATGCTTGGTTTGAGATGGAAGATAACCCTTAGGGGAAGAAGCGACCCAATACTGAGAAAATACCGAAAAGGATTCAAATCTTTCGTTTCAAACTCCTGAAAGAGACGTTGCTTAACTTCAGAGATAGTGGCAGAGTCAGAACCAGTAATGATCATGTCATCCACATATAAGAGCAAGATAATAAAACTAGTAGAGATATGGCGGATGAAGATGGCCGAATTATGAGTGTTAGGATGAAGGCCAATCTGTGTAACAGTAGACTGAAAATGGTCGTACCAGGTACGAGGAGATTGCTTAAGGCTGTAATGAGCACGATGGAGACAATAAACCAAGCATAGGAGATTAAAAAGACCCGGAGAAGAATGCATATAAGCCTCTTTATTAAGATGACGATTGAGGAAGGCATTCTTTACATTCAGTTGAAAGAAAGGCCATTGACAAATAACAGTGACTGAGATAAGTGTACGGATGGCGGTTATTTTAGCTACAAGAGTAAAGGTTTCTTAGTAATTAATGCCACATTCCTAAGAAAATCCCTTGGCAACCAGACAAGCTTTGTGACACTCTAACGAACCATTTAAGTGAGATTTAACTTTGTACACCCACTTGCGCCAATGAGATTTTTACCTACAGGCAATAGAACAAACTCCCAAGTACTAGTTATTTGAAAAGCAGTTAATTCATCAAACATTGCATTAACCCAATTAAGATTAGTACATGCTTTCTTACAAGACTGATGCCATAGTTTTAATCGGTTGTTACCGTTACGTAACGCTGTTACGTATAGGTTTCAGTGTCTTTCGTTATCCGTTACGGTTGATTTAGCGGTGTGACGAAAAATCTTGTATGTAAAGACCGTTACAGTTGCTGTAAAGACTGTTACGGTGCCATAAAAGCTATAAAGGCTTGTTACGGTACTGCTATGGCTGCTACGGCCGTTATAGTAACTACAGTGGCTTTTCAAACTGTGAATCAATTGAAATTATTTGGGATCACAATTTCTTTCACTCTTTTCACCAAATTTTTTTTCATATAAATAAAAAATCTCATACTTGGGTGAAGCTTGATTTGCGAAATTACATATTTTTTCGGTATTTTTTGGTTTTCGAAAATGCAAGAATATCTATTTTTTGTTGATTAATTTTTCAAGATCTATGAAAAATAAGATTATTTTTAGATCTTGTTTATTTTAGGTTAGATTCATAAATTGAATGCTGTATTACTTTATAATTTATCTTTTAAAACCTAAAAAAAAAACACTTTTTAAATTACTTGTTTGAGGCCTATGTAAAGTTACAAACTAAGTTTAAAATATCTAGATTTTGGTTGTTCTAAATTAGATTCGTATATTTAATGTTTAATTTTTTTTTAATTTTTCTTAAAAAATCAAAAATACTAATTTTGAAAAAAAATCTTGGTTTAATATCTCTTTAGAGTAAGTTTAAAATATTTAGATTTTGATTTTTTAAAATTAATTTAATATATTTAATGTTGAATTACTTTTTATGATTATGATTTAAAAACCTAAACAAATAGTTTTTAAAATATTTGTTCAAATTCTATAGAAATAAGTTCAGAATTTTTAGATCTTGGTTATTTTATGTCGTATATTTAATAATGTATCATTTTTTAAAGTCATTTAAAAACAACTATAAAAATTAAGATATATGTTGAATCATGTCTAGAAAGTAAATAAAATTCATCAAAACTATTTTAAATTCTAATTAATATAATTGGAATAAAAACACGAGTATCCGCTAAATTTTAATGAGTTGTGTGAAAAAGAAAAAAATTCACAGCTCTAGTTGCCGTTACCGTTATGTTACAACTGTTACGCCCCAAAATCGTGTCACCGCCACCGTTACGGTTACAGCAACTGTTACCACTATCTAAAATTATGATTGAGGCTCAAAATACGCATGAATAGAAGTTAAAAATTCATGATAGGAAGGAGAGAAACTAGTATGCCAGAAACCAAATCGTACCGACGGAGTACAAGACTACGGGTGCGGAAAGGGTAGCGACGTTCGGGAGGGTCAGATGCCAGAGGAGCAGTGGGAGCGGGGATTAGAGTCGATGGCTAACGGAGAAGAGGGAGCAACTGGCATGTGACAGTAAACTAACGGAAAAGATGAAGGCAGGGAGGGACGGGATGGGGGTAGATGATGGACATCAAGAGTAGAGATAAACTTGCTAGAAGGCACATCGAGAGGAAAATGATCTAGAAACACCAACTCGCCTTTGGAGACTAGGGTATACTTGGGAGGAAGATTAAAATAAGAAGAGACGCTCGAGAAACACAACATGACGCGGGACATATATGCGTTTCGAAATAGGATCATTACATCGATGCCCTTTTTTCTTAAGGCCATACCTTAAGAAGACACATAGTGCAAAACGAGCACTGAGTTTGCTCCGATCGCGTTTGAGAAGAAGGAAAAAACTGACGCTGCTAAGGATGCTAGCAACAAGGAATAATTAGGTGCCTGACCAAAAAGCTTCTCACAAGACGAGATACTAGACATAAGAGTAGATAGTATATGAAGAACTGTTAATATATATTAAATATTAATAATACCCTGTGGGGATGTCCATAATATCTGTTGTAGTCTTTCATTGCGTAATAAATACGTGTGTATGTCTCACAATAAGATTACACTCTTTTCCATATTTCTTTCTCTCTCTCTTATTCTAACATGGTATCAAAGTCATGAAACCCTAGCCACCACAAAACCCTAGCTATCACCAGTAGCAAAACCTTAACCTTAGCCGCCAATCACCAGAACTTAACCATCAAACAACCTCGCAGACCACTGTTGGCTCTCCAGGAGCCTGCACCGACCCTCGTTGGTCTCCCAAAAACCCTCATCGACCCTCGTTGGCGACTCCACAGTTTGCGCTGACCCTCGTCTGTTCTCTAGCAAGCATCGCCGACCCTTGTCGGTCCTTCAAGAGGCTTCGCCGACCCTAGTTAGTCCCTCTAGGGGTGACGTCATCGACAGTCAATGCCACCAGGGAGGTCGCCGACCCTCGTCAGCCCCTCCAGGGGTGACGTCAATCGACGTCAACCACCATCAACCATCCTAGGAGCTTCGGCGACCACGGGCGACCCACTCTAGTCCCTTGCCGACCTATGTAGGCTCCTTTTGAGCCTTGTTGCTCACTCCTAGCCCTTCGACAGATCTCTACCAGTGCGGCCAGATTCTCTTTTCCTTACAGTGATGTCTGCTGGTTCCCTGATGCTGTGAGGGTCTAGTGTGGTGCTTTCTCGTACCTCTGTGTGGATTGAGACGTGTATTTCATGGTATTTTTGGTTCCTTTGTTGGTGAACAAGGATGTTAGAGGATTTCGTGACTCGGGAATGCCAGGTTGAAGTTGGACGATAGCGTACCACAGAGGTGTTCTCCTCATCCACACGGTTGGTTGATCGGAAACTTGATGGTGCCTATGGCTATGCTTTATGGAAGAAAAGTGTTATTAAGTTGCTTCAAGGCATGGAGCTCGATTTCCACCTGTTTGATGACCCTCCAGCATAGACTTCAGCGACCTTTTAGACTTGGACTTGGGATGATGCCCCGATATTCAGTCAGTTGCTCAACTCGATGGATTCTTCCGTTCAGGCTTTGGTGGCCAATACTGATACTGTGCGAGAGATCTGGTCCTAGTTGGAATCAATTTAATCCTCCACTAATGATCTTTCCCGCCTATATGATGTCATGAAAGGCTTCTTTCAGTTCTAGCAGTCCGGGACGCTTCTTTAGGATCACTTTATGCAATTTAAGATTTTGGTTGATGAGTTTGATTGTCTTATTCCATTCACGAATCAACTATCTCAGTTTCAGCAGAAGCTTTTGGTGGTGTGCTTCTTGGCTAGTTTGGACTCCAAGTTTGACTTAGCACGTTCTCAAATCCTTGCTGGAGCAGACATTCCCACTCTCTTCGAGACATTCCGACGTGTGAGTTGAGCGTCCCATCGGGATGAGTCTCGTGGTACTGGTACATCCCCTGTTGAGATCTTTAATCAGTCTGCTTTGGTGGGTGTCCATGGTAGCCGCAGCGGTTGAGGCCGCAGTCGTGGTAGTGGTATTAAGTCTAGTCGTGGAGGAGGTCGTGACACCCGTACGTGCCACTATTGCGGGATTCAGGGATATATTCGCAGTGAATGTTACAAGTTTCATGGGAAGCCCCCACTGGTGGCTAATGCCACATTTGATTTCAGCCAGCAAGATTATATCCTGCCTAGTCCGCAGGGGGCACCCATCTCGACTAGACGAGTTATTGAGATGACTGCTGCAGAATATGATCAATATATGTATGGTCAGATTAGACAGAGTACGAGCTCTTCTGAGGTATCAGCGGCCACTTTTGCAGGTAATCCTACTGCATGTGTGGCTACCCCTCACACCTGGGTTATTGATTTTGGCATTTCTGCTCACATGGCTAGATCATCAGGTATTCTATCAGATTATAAGCCGACTCTTGGTCATGCTGGTGTTTTGGTGGCTAATGGATCCTCCTTAGCTGTTGAGGGTTGTGGTGTTGCGATATCAACTATTGCCCTCTCTTTATACAATGTCTTGCATAATCCTGCTAATCTCTTTAATCTATTATCCATTAGTCAGATTACTGCTAATTCGAGCTGCTCCGTGACATTTTTCCCTAACTCATGTATTTTTCAGGATCTTACGACGAAGAGGATTATCAATAAAGGACGGGTCTCTGTGGCGTTGTACCTGCTCGATGCTGCTCCTGCTCAGGCGTATTCTGCCTTGTCTTCTTCTGCCCTTGATAGTCATTGTCGTCTTGGGCACTCTGGTTGTCGAGTCTTAAAATTTTGTACCCTAATTTAAAGTCTGTGTCTGCCATTGGGTGTGAGTCGTGTCGTTTTGCCAAGCACCTGTGTGTGCCTTTTCAGTCTCGAGTCAATAAACGAGCTTCTGCTCCCTTTCAATTAGTCCATTGTGATGTTTAGGGACCTAGTCCGGTCACCTCTTTACTTGGTTTATGCTATTTTGTGAGTTTTGTTGATGATTATTCTCGTGCCACATTTCTATATTTAATGAAAAATAAATTTGAGGTTTTATCTGTGTTTACTCAATTTTGTATGGCTGTATAAACCCAATTTGGTACCTATGTTAGGGTCTTGCATAGTGATAATGAGGGAGAGCATCTATTTACTACCATGAGGGAGTTTCTAGTGAGTCATGGTATTTCCCATCGGACGTCATATTCTGATACTCCCGTGGGGTGACTGAGCAGAAAAATAGACATGTTTTGGAAACAGCTCGTGCTCTTCTATGTCATATGCATGTTCCTAATCATTTTTAGAGTGAGGCTGTTATTACGGCATGTTATCTTATTAATCGCTTGCCATCTACTGTCTTGGGTGGTGTTTTCCCGATGTCTGTATTAACTCCTCTGTTGCTTGGGCACTCCCTGCCTCTTAAAATCTTTGGTTGCGTATGCTATGTGCGTGACACCAGGCCACAGGTTACTAAACTTGATACTCGTGCCCTCAAATGTATTTCTTGGCTACCCTCAACACCAGAAGGGGTATCGGTGTTACTGTCCTGCCCTTCGTCGGGTTGTTGTGTCTTGGGATGTTACCTTTCTAGAGTCGACCCCATTCTATTCTCCTCCTCATGTTCCATCTCTGGGTCGTGAGTCACCTCCCTCCCCTTTGTCTGCCGTTTTCTTGGTCTCTCGAATTACAAGTAATACTCATGCTGCACTTTCTGAGCCGCTCCCGGTGTCACCTCCTGTAGCTTTGCCCTCCCGTGATCCGCCTTCTGCTGAGCCAGTTCTCTCGTCGGTTGATCTCCCGGTAAGTGAACCATCTATCGCTGCCCGTCGCCCTTATCGTCTTTGTCGGGATCACCCTAGGTACGTTGACTCTTATGAGGGCTTGTCAGGTTCTTTGCGTACTTTTATTTCTACAGTTGATACTACTGCTGTTCTTGGTAGTGTTTTCGAGGCTCTCTCCCATCTTGGTTGGCGTTCTGCTATGTGGGAGGAAATGCTTACTCTGGATAATAATGGCACTTGGGATCTTGTTTCTCTTCCTGCTGGGAAGCAGACGGCTGGCTGCAAATGGGTTTACACTGTGAAGGTGAATCCTGATGGCTCTTTAGCTCGCTTGAAAGCACGCTTTGTTGCAAAAGGTTATGCCCAAACTTATGGTGTTGACTACTTTGAGACGTTCTGTTCTGTTTCCAAGATGACTTCCATTCGCCTTTTTCTTTCTCTCGCTGCCGCTCGGAATTGGCCGCTTTATCAGTTAGATGTCAAGAATGCTTTTCTCCATGGTGATTTTCAGGAGGAAGTCTATTTGGAGCAACCTCCCGGTTTTGTTGCTCAGGGGGGTCTGATCTGGTGTGTCGCCTTCGTCGTTCTCTATATGGTTTAAAACAATATTCTCGGGCCTAGTTTGGGTGGTTTAGCACGGTGGTGCAATAGTTTGGTCTGCGACAGTCAGGCAAAGATCATACCATGTTCTTTCGCCAGACTGATTCAGGCTCTATTCTTCTCGTTGTATATGTTGATGATATTGTTATCACTAGCGATGACCGTGTTGGGATTAGTAGTATGAATGTCTTTCCACAGACACAATTTTAGACTAAAGATCTTGGGCACCTTCGGTATTTTCTAGGGGTTGAGGTAGCCTGAAGTAAGCATGAGATTTTTATTTCTCAGAGGAAATATGTGATTGATATTTTGCTCGATGCCGGCCTGTTGAATGCCAGAAGTGTGGAGTCCTCAATGGATCCGAGTGTGATGTTTCTTCCCGGTGATAGTGCAGTGTTTTCTCACCCCGACAGGTATCGTCGAATGGTGAGAAAACTTAATTATTTGACCACCATGACCAGACCAGATACTGCCTATCCTGTCAACATTGTGAGTCAATTTATGTCTGATCCCCGTGTTCCTCATTGGAATGCAGTGATTCGTATCCTCTGGTACCTCCATTCTAACCCGGGGAAGGGTCTACAGTTCTGTGATCGGGGTCATTTCCGTACCGAGAGCTATTCTGATGCAAATTGGGCAAGATGCCCGATTAATAGGAGACTCACATCAGGATTCTCCATCTTTGTTGGTTGAAACTTGGTATCGTGGAAAAGTAAGAAGTAAGATGTGGTGTCGAGGTCCAGTGCTGAGGCGGAATACAGGTCTATGGCGTTGGTAGCATTCGAAATCATGTGGGTTCGACAGTTTCTCACTGAATTAGACGAACCACCTATGGGTCCTACCAAGTTGTGATGTGACAATAAGTCTGCTGTCTACATCGCTATTAATCTAGTGTTTCATGAGCGGACTAAGTACATCGAGATCGACTGTCATTTCATCCGCCAAGAGTATAAGAGTAGCACTATTGATTTTAGCTTTGTTCGATCTGGAGAACAGTTGACTGACGTGTTCACTAAGGTGCTGCCCGGGCCCCGGGTTCACTATATTTGTAACAAGTTTGGCGTGATTGATATTTATGCTCCAACTTGAGAGGGGGTGTTAAATATATTAGTATTAATATATTAAGTATTAATAATAACCTGTGGGGATGCCCACAATATTTGCTGTATGCTTTTATTATTTAATAAATACGTGTGTACGTCTCACAATGAGAATACATGTTTTTTCGTATTCTTTTTCTCTCTCTCCTATTCTAACAATACCCTTAGCTTTCGGATTTATAGGTCGAAGTGTCAAACGGTTGAACCTGTTACATAACTCTATCGTCCTTTTTCAAGAAAGAAATTCTTCATAGCATTGGATCAATATAAATAATTAGTTCCATCGAGGCGGATGCAAATAGTTTGCAATTTATCTTCACATATATCGAAATCAGAAGAGAATAAATCAGGGGAACCAAATCTGCAAGCAATAGAACCAACCAATCACAACAAGTTGCTTTTAACTACAAATCGGCAAGAGGAGCCCAAACAAAATCACCATATAAAGAAGATCCAAAGGTTTGAAGACCAAAGTTGAGGAGAAAGACAACTTCAAGTATTCCAGCGAGGTCGTCGGCATTGATGGAGTCCGGCGAAGTCGCTGGTGGTCAAAGGTGTAAACTAGAGGTTTGGCTACGGCTTTGCAGAATAGAGTAGCTATAGATCTAGGGTTTCGAGGTCCGAAAGGGATAGGGCTTAGATTGCGATGAAGTGATAAGGTTCAGATCGCGAGGGGTTTGCAGGTTGAGGTTTAGATTGCGACTGCCAAGGGGTGAGGGTTCAGATCGTGATGGGTTTGAAGGCAGCAGAAGGTTGCAATAAGGCTATGACGGGTCGACGATGGTCGGCGATGGGTCTGAGACGCAGAGGTGAGATCGTCGGTAGTGTTTCAAATGCAGAGGTGGGGTTTCATCAGAGGAGGAAATGGTCGTCGGCGGTGACTGGTTGCTAGGGTTTTGATGGCTCTGATGCCATGTTAACGAAGAAGAAAAATATTATTGCTATTAACAAAGGCTTACCGTTAATGATGGATAACATGATATTGATAAAGAGAGAAGAAATTCTAATAATATAATAATGACTAAATTGCCCTTTAGCTATATGTAAAATAACAACACAAAACCAAGGGGTTAAATCATTATTCCATGAGCATGGGATATTTTGCATGGTTGAGCTGTCCACTATGGTTCACCCACCTTATGTAAGGGCCCTCCAAGCATTCATGAGAATATCTTCCATGAACCCGTATCCGGCTCAGCATCATATCTCCACTGCCATTACCCCTTTCTTCCTAAACCTGCCTCTTCTCTCATGTACGCCACCTTCTGCGATCTCCAACCATCTCAGTTCCTGCCATGTTTTCATTGGGCCACCTCACCACCTCCAGCCATCTACACTTTTTCCCCCAAATACTCTGTTCCTGGATTTAGTTCATATTTTGTTTTCCAGTAGCAAGTTTTGCATGTATTGAATGAGTAAACTAGTCAAAAATAGTAAAAGCCTCTGCTGAGTCAATATTATTTTGTATATGCTATAATTGACTAATATAGTTTGATGGCCAAGATGATGTGCTGATCTTGAATTCTATGCCCTCTTTTTTGTATCATAGCACATTATGCAGTCCTTCAAAGATATTGTCGTATTTAGAAGTACTTACTGGCCAATTTTCATAACCATCATTCCTAGTTTTAGCACATTTGGGCACATGCTTTGGGCAGCATGTGTAGTTTAGTGAAGTTCTTAAAAATAATTTAGTTATTGTAAATGATGGTACTGGGGAATTTTGTATATAGTGTACATTGTTGATTATTTATTGGTCAAAAAATGGCGCTTAACTGCTTCAATAGCTCCATTGCTCACCTTAGTTCAACTCATTAAGAACAGTTATTGGTGTGTACTTCTTGATGGTAAGAGACGGCAATTTGATTCCTCCACACTCAAATTGCACTTTTTTGTGCGCCCTTTGTGCACAGAACTCTTCGTGCCAGTTCAGAGAGAGAAACCCCCTGATTCGCATACACACAACATCTGCACTCACACAAAAACAGGATAATTCCAATTATGTGGTGTCTGCCTTAGTTTTGCTACAATTCAGTGTCAGTGATCCACAATTCATAGTGTTATTGTGATCCACAATTCATAGTGTAATGGTGATCCAAAAAATAGGCCATCGGCCATCGGCCATGAGATATCAGGAAATTAACTTCTTAACATGTTATTACTGACGATTCACATTAGACAGGATTTGGAAAATCACTAGAGAAAGAGATCAACATTAACTTTGCCTAAATTCTACCTTCTGCTGAATAAATGGAGCATTTGGATCTGCAATGACACATTCTCATCTTCTATGTAGACAGTATAAGTTACCTAAGCATACCCAATTTGGACATTTTGGGTGACAGCATCCAAACATCTGATTGAAGAACTGGGCAATGCCCATCAAGCTCCGGCTCCCATCAAGCTCCGGCGGAAACGGAAGGCCTACCAGGCCATATGATTTGTTGCACAAAATGTATTTCAAAGGGTCACAATTTCAAAATAGTCGACAAAATTGACTTATAGCTAATTTCCATAGAATTGGGCCGGCCACCTAGGATCAAAAGATTTTGTTTTTCTTTTTGTGATCCCCTAAGATCCATGTCCCAACCTGGCACTTCTTTGCAATTTGGTGTGCATAACATGTACCACTAACCACCTATCTATAGTACTAAGTAATATATAAACCATAGTAAAAGTGTGAAATTATTTTTGAAGTGTTGGGGTTGGCTCAAGTGGTAAGAACCCCAACAACCCACTCTTAACCCCAGGGTTCGACTCCTAGGGTCCCCATTCCATCTTACCTATCAGAAAAAAGTGTAAAATATTTTTATCATGGAAGTAGAGAGTTCAGAAAATCATTTAACTCTAATAAAAATGGAATTTGCTTTCATTTTTCGGGGAAAAAAAGTTCCAAATTTGTGTTTATTTTGGCCATGTAAAGAATCTCAATGGGGCCTTTGCCCCAGTAGGCTGTGATGTAGGTTTTAGGGGCCCATGCTATGCAAGTTCAATGATCTTAGAGGATGACTGAGCGATGTATTGCTAGTATTTGTAGGATTAAGCAACTTGGAAGAAATAGATTTTTTTCCCTTTTTCTTTTTTCACATTTGTTACATGTGTATTGCAGCAGACCATGTTTGCTTTTTATTGTAGTTTTTAATGTCAGTCTGACATGCTTACAGAAATTGGTTTGAGGCATCTGATAACAACTCAAAACTTCTATTATATTCTTGATTTCCTGTTCTCCTAAATCTGCATTTAATTTTCCGATCTCCTAAGCCCGGCCCCCAACCCACCTTGTTTGTGTTAACTATTGTTGGCATGGTTCTCTCTATTTTTGAAAATCTTCTTGAAATTCTCTCTAAAGCCTGACTAAACTTTATAGTTACTAAATCATCACTACATGCAGGGCGTAGTGATGACGCATGGCAATGTTCTAGCCACAGTTTCTGCTGTTATGACAATTGTTCCCGAACTTGGAGACAAGGATGTTTATTTAGCATACTTACCATTGGCTCATATCCTTGAATTAGCAGCTGAGGTGTGTTGAGCAGTTGAGATTTGTCAGTCTTTGTAACTGGATACTGGAGTACTTTGTTGTGCCTTTTTTTCAAATTTGAAAATGAAGACTTGCTTCTGTGGAGTATTTGACAATCTCATTTTTTATTTTTCAGAATGTGATGGCTGCTGTCGGTAGTTCTATAGGATATGGTTCCCCTTTGACACTTACTGATACATCAAACAAGATAAAGAGGGGAACTAAAGGGGATGCTTCTATGTTAAGGCCTACGTTGATGACAGCTGTTCCAGCAATTCTTGATCGTGTTCGTGATGGTGTGCTGAAGAAGGTTGGTGAAAATTTTCTTGCGCTCATATATGTAGATATATATGTGTATGTGGTTATATGTAAATATAACCACATACACATATAATGTTTTATCTTTTTTTGTTGGTAAACAAGATCCTTGACGTAATCAGCATATCTTGCTAAAACTTCAGGTAAATGCAACTGGTGGACTATCAAAGAAATTGTTTGACTTGGCCTATGCACGTCGGTTTTCCGCAATAAATGGAAGTTGGTGTGGGGCATGGGGCTTAGAAAGACTTCTCTGGAACTTTCTTGTGTTTAGGAAGGTCCGAGCAATTTTGGGTGGTCGCATCCGTTTTGTGCTGTCTGGAGGTGCTCCTCTTTCTGGTGATACTCAACGATTCATCAATATTTGTCTTGGGTTAGTACGGTTTCTCAAATTTTGGTTGATCTTACACTGTTCTGGCTTTTATAGCTCAACTTTTAAAAGGGGTATGCCACACATCACAACTTCTCTGATGTTTTCATAAATTTACCCTTGTTTTAATATGTTGGGGAGCATCTATTCTTCTGAGTGCTCTAGACTCAACTTTGAAAGACCATTTTTTACGGTCAAGTGTCTTTTATGCACCAATGTGCAAACCTTGTAATAAAATTGAGCAAGCATAGGAACATCACAAATTTTGAATGTCTGTTCTCAAAAGCATAAATCTATAATTTTAACACAATTTTTCAGCCAGGTGAACCTGGAATTGGTGTTTTTAGTGTTTGTTCAGGTATTAGGTTATTAAGCTCTAGCTTTTTGTTTCGAAGAGGATTCGGAATTTAATTGTACTGGAGCATACTGGATTGGCACGACTAGCATATCTACTGCAGGACTTGTGTTAGAAAATAACTTAGTTTCTGAAGACTTCGATTAGGTGTCTGTTTGGGCTGGCATGGCTGTTTCCTTTCTAGGTATGATCTACTTTTCGAACAGAAATTTTGCTGCAACCTGATTCTGTGAATACAGCTCATAAGAGGGTTGAGATGCATGGATATGCATGGACATTCTTTTTCATGATGTTGATGTGTGCCTGGTCCCCTAGTGGATGCTCAACAGTCGATTCCTTGTGAAAATAGAAATAGTTGAATAATGCTTCCTATAGTTTGAAGCTTAACATGCAAGTTTATGTACTTGGTCCTCTTGAAATTTTATATAAATATTGGGTATTATGGTCTGATACTCTTCGTCTCATTAGATATGGCATTTTTTTCTTTTTTCCTTTTGTTTGTATTCTTATCTTGTGTCAATTCTTATTTCCAGTGCTCCAATAGGTCAAGGATATGGTCTTACCGAGACTTGTGCTGGTGGGACATTTTCGGAGTACGATGATACATTTGTTGGCCGTGTTGGTGCTCCACTTCCTTGCTCATTTATTAAGGTAAAATATGAGTGGAGGTATTGCCTTAATGTTTTGAGTTATAGCTTTTGGACAATTCATTTACTCCTATTTAGGGGTGAGCAAATAACCCGCCAACCCAACTGAACTAAACTAATGTGGTTTATATGAGTGAGTAGATTGGGTTAAGTGAAAAAAATAAGAAACGTGAGTTGATTACGAATTATATTTTTTCTATTCGTCATCAATCCAACCCAACCCGCATATAGTATATATTAGTTATTGTGTTCTAGCATACAACAAATCTCAACTTCATATACATATTTACATTTATATTATTTTCTTATAATTTATAAAAAAACAAATTAGAATATTTATGGTTTTAATCATTACTTTATATGTTGTGAATATCTTTTTTTTAATAAGTATGCATTGTAAGTATTATTGTTAGAAATATTTAATTATGCTATTATTATTATTATTATCATTATTGAATGACTACTGTTATTTTGTTAATTTTTTACTTGACGTGATAAATATAATTTTTTTAAAATTGCAATAGGTTTTTCATTTCTTAGAAACAAATTTTAAACAATAATCTCAAAGTTTTACCAATTTTCAACTCGCTAAATCGCGGGTTAAAACCGCCAAAAAATATTACCCAACTCACTGTTTAATGATCAGCGAGTTGGCAGTGACTTGGCAGTGAATTAAAAAGATGATCACCCACTAAAGGTGTATTGGTTAACAATTTTCTTTTCGCCCATCCCAACCCAACCCGCGCACGCCCCTGGTCCTATTAGTGCTTGATGGGAATTCAAACCGGTGATTGCTTGCCGTTTTGAAAACAAATTGGTTTGATCTGTTCTGTGTTGATATTAATAGGTTTGAGTATTAGTCTGAAATTTGTATAATATTATTGCAGTACCCTTTTATCCATCAGCTTGTGTTCTCTCGCATTCTTGTGTTTGTGCATTAACATGTTACCTTGGGACTTAAGGGCGTGTCACTTTTGGGTAGCTTTTAAACTTCTATCTTGGTACTAGACTACTAGCACAATTGTCATGATTGAATCCTCTTTTTAAAATAGAAAGGTCAATCTATGTAGCAACTGCATGACACGTGACTGCAACACGACATGGACATGCTAATACAGTGAATTCTACAAATTTAGGACAGAGATTCCGCAAGAACATCACATGTACCAGTATGCTTATGTATAGACGTGTTGGAGTGAGCTGCATATCCAAGAATGTGGGACCTCACTTTTCTTATAAAGATTCTTCACATAAGCCATGTTGCAGCTCAAAGTCTATGAAATTATGAATTTTATTGCTAATTAGGGCAATTAGGACACGGTCAGGCACGTCTCTAGGAATGTCTAAAAGGCGTTGGTGTCCAACACGTGTCTGACGTGGATGCGCCTCCACCCTAAAGGTGTTTGGTGTATGGATGATTGTTGTAGGTCTTTTAAAATTATTTTCAGATCACTCTTCCAGGTTTCATTTCCAATTAGGGCAATTAGGACATGGCCAAGATGTGTTGGACACGTTTGTAGGAGTGTCTAAGAAGTGTTGGTGTCAAACACGTGTCTAATGTGGATGCACCTCCACCCTAAAGGTGTTTGGTGTATGGATGATGGCTGTAGGTCTTTTAAAATTATTTTCATGTCACTCTTCCAGGTTCCATTTCAACTCCATCTCCATTTACCCCACACCCACACCCACACCCACACCCACAGACTCACAAAAAGGTACATATCAGGTACTGTGATATACTTAGCATACATCATATGTTGTTGTAGTACACTTCCAATAGTCTTCTTACAGTCATGTTTTAGTTGTGGTTACTGTGTTTAACAGGTGTGTTATTTTTTCACCATGTTAACTCCGCATCTACCGCATTTCAGTTGGTAGATTGGCCTGAGAGTGGATATTTAACAAGTGATTTACCAATGCCTCGAGGCGAAATAGTTATTGGGGGGCCAAATGTGACAGGTGGATATTTTAAAGATGAAGCGAAAACAATGGAAGTGTACAAGGTAGAATTTGATTTTCTTTTTTATTTGATTTGTCTTGTTAAGAACCTATGGGGAAAATGCCTTTTGCTGGGTGTAATGAACTTTTCCAGTATTTTGTGGCAAAAAGGTTGATGAGAGAGGAATGAGGTGGTTTTACACTGGTGACATAGGACAGTTTCATGCCGATGGTTGCCTTGAGATAATAGACCGTAAAAAGGACATAGTTAAACTTCAGCACGGAGAATATGTCTCATTGGGGAAGGTATGAATGATTTAAATCGTGTTATTTTTCCCTCTTTAAACTGGATGTCATTAAAGACCGATGCTTCGCCTGCAGGTTGAGGCCGCCCTAATGGTCAGTCCCTATGTTGACTGTATCATGCTGCATGCTGACCCTTTCCATAATTATTGTGTGGCTCTCGTGGTAGCTTCACAGCCCACGGTGGAGGGTTGGGCTCTGAAGCAAGGAATTGCCTTTGTTGATTTTGGGGACTTGTGCCAAAAGAAAGAAACGGTGAAGGAAGTGCATGGGTCACTTGTTAAGGTAATCAGATAGCTGTTTTTTATTTTTATTTTTATTTTTTTCATATGACATTCTAGTTTAAGCATCATGGCATAGGTTGAATTCAAGCAACGTTTCCAAGAAAGTGCAAGGCTATAACAAGCTCTCTCTTAATTCTACCAGATACTGCATTTAGCATTTTTTTCTTCTGCCTCAGCAGGGGAACTTTGGTCCTCCCACCAAATGATCAAAGTTGGAGATGAGATTTGGACTATATTGATGGAAGAGTGTTGATTAAACGTAGATATTGGTGTTGCAGAAGTTATTTGCAGTATTTTGCGTTTTGGTGGCCCTCATAACATTGGTCCGGGAGGTGTATTGTGAAGGATTAGGGAAATGAAGGGAGAGCTCATTACTTGTGCTGCCTTTTCTTGTTGAGTTATTAAATGATCATTTATTATTTTGCTTTCATGGTTCAATTCTCTTTTTAAATATTTGGTCAAGTTTAATCTATTAATAACTTTGCCATTCCGCCTCTTTTGAGATAAAGCCTTGTTAGCTTATTTTACTTTTGTTTATTTTCGTCTTTAGTGAACTACTTTTATCATTTGATTAATATTTTTTACTTTTCGGAATCCTTCATGCGAGATGAAATGGAAAAGTAAATTGTTTTGACCAAAAGATAAAAGAGTTCAAAAAAGACAAAAATAAGCCAAAATAAGCTCATGAGCCAGATTCTTTTATTCTTTTCTTACTATTTTCGTATTTAGTAAACTTTTTCATTTTTTGGTCAATAAATTTTAATTTTTGGTTTCTCTCATTGAGATGAACCAAAAAAGCAAGAGTTTTTTTATTAAAAGATGAAAAAAAATCAAAGAAAACGGAAAATAGCCAATAGTAAGAAGTTAGCCAAAATCTTAGCGACAATGCAGTTTCAGAATTCATTTTTACTGTCTATTTGTACTAGCAAACTAGGTCACTTCATGCAAATCCCTTGCTTTTATAGCTATCAATGATACCAACTGTGATGCAGATCTGGATTCTTTACGAGTAATAGTATAACTAACTTCTAAGTTTGCGCTCTTATATCCTTAACTCATAAACCGTGGTTGATGTTCTGGAGTTGCCAATTCGACTGATCTTCCCCAAAACTTGATCGCTCTTAAGAGGCTATTTTACCAAAAAGGCTGGCTGAAAAATCTAGGTTGCCTTCCCCATCATTAGCCGTTCATTGAATTGAACTTTTTAGTTACTTCTTTTGAGGTGACTGCAAGAATGAATGGGACAGAAATGAGTTCCAGGACTAGGACCATCTACATTAGTATAATCTGGCTGTGGCATTGGATTGCTTATTTTACTATTTGCATTTGTATGCACCAGACTCACCAGCATAAAACCATTCCCACTGGACAACCCCCCTCTCCTTTGTGCGTGCACATGCACATGTGCGTACGTCTGAGAGAGAGAGAGAGAGAGAGAGAAGGGGAGTTGGAACTTTCTTGTTTTGCTATC
>JAOTRH010000027.1:10193522-10209120 GCA_034768845.1 Heliamphora exappendiculata
GAGATTATGGTGATTTGGGGTGTGGTTTTCGATTGGGTGGGTTTGAGGGGTGATTTTGGGGGTGGGGGTGGTTTTGGTAGGTGGTTTAGGGAGTGATTTTGAAGTGAGAGTGGTTTTGAGGGCGATTTTGTGGTAGAGTAAGTAGTTTTTGTTAAAAAAATTTAACGATTTAGTGTATGTGATGTTAAAATTAAATTTGGAGAGAGATTAGTATCATTTTTTAAATTAAAATAAAAATTTTTATTTTTATCAAAAATCTAAAAAATAATCAATAAAATTTATCCGTAATTTAAGTAATAAAATTTTACATAATTTGTATTGCGCAAACTCGCGCACACCCTGTACTAACAAATAATGTATAAAATGCAGCACACAAAAGTGGAGCCCACGCGAAAGTGGTGAGTGTGAGTCCAACGAATAGACCGAAACTGAGTAATGTGTTGTTTTGTTATTGGATAGTAAAAAGTGAGTCCAACAAATTTGTCATTTATTGTTTTCTAAATTTCTTAAAACAAAAACAAAACAAAAGCTTTGATTGTCAATAGATTTTAAATCAAAATTTTAAATTTTAAATTAAAAAAACAAAAACTTAATTTGGTCGGAGTATGGGTGATTTTTAAGAAAAGGTTTAAATTAGCTTTAAATTAAAAAATAAAATTTTTTGTTTAAAATTGTTATAATTTTTTAAAATTTTATTTTAAAATAATTTTATATTTAATATAAATTTTTGTTTGATAAATTTTGACAAATAAATTTTAAAAATATAATTTTTATAAAAAAATAAATATGTATAATAAAAGTTATAATATTTTTAAAAAATATAAAAAAATTATGTAAAAAACAAAAAGAACAAAAAACATTTGAATTGAAATACTAGATTTTTTAGTCTTTAAAATTTTAATAAAAAAACAAAAAAAAATAAACTTATTTTTAAACCGATTTAAAATCAGTCGGCAAATAAGGCCAAAGTGACTACGTATTTATTATGATCATTTTTCTATCACGTTGACTCAGTATTCTTAGATCAGTATCACACACATATGGGTGCAGCCAGCATAGGCGTGCAGGCCCCTACTAAAAATTTTAAAAATTTACTATTATTTTCACATTTTTGGTATATATTATTTAAAAATAATAATATAGTACCCATTAAAATTTGTGTTTCTACTGAAAATGACAAAATATCTATAATATTTTTATATTTTTTTAATTTCTCATATTATTGTGTTTGTACTCTACTAAAAGTAATAAAATATCTCTAGTATAATTATATTATATAATTTTTGTTATTTTATTTGTGATTATAGAACTATTAGATACCCTTAAATATGTAAAGTACATAACAAAATTGATTTCTCCTTTATAAATTTTATTTTGTATTCATTCATTCATTTAATTTTTTCTTTTTCTTGAACTAATCAATTATAAAATATATTTTTTAAATTATTATAAATGTCTAAATTTTAAATGAGAGCTCAAGTAAGAAATCTGTTTTTAGTGGGATATTTTGAGATAAGTCCAATTTGAAAATTTTTATTTCGTTAAATTATTTTTTGTTGTGTTTTTACATAGGTGTCCTTTATTTAAACACTTTATTAGCGCTCAAAAGTAATCGGCATTGTGGAAACTAATTTCCTATTTTGTCGCCGAAACTAGTGAAACTATTACATCAGTTCCTTTCTTGTCATCTTCAAAAATAGAAATTGAAGCGCCGATAATCTCGACGACATCTCCATTCGAAACTCATTCAGCATTGAACTACCCTCAACGACCTGAACAATAGCTAGAAAGAGTAAGTGAATACATTGCGATTTTCAATATTTCGCAAATACGCAACCCTAAATGCAAAATCTTTCTATTTCAATTTGATTCATGTAGGATTTTCGAAAATCAAATAGTAGATGTGATATTTGATTCTCGTTATATGCACATTATCATTCAACCATTCTCATTCATCCAATCGCATTTCGACATTTTCCATTGCGCACTGATCGTGATTGTAAAAAATGTACATTAAACATTTGAACTCTCATTCTTTGCTTACAATCAGTTTAAGTGCTTTTATATAATATGAATATTTGACATATAATTTTTTCATTAGTTTTCTATATTTGTTGTGAGAACTGTAGTTATGTAGACTCGTAGTTGTGGATATTTTGAAACATTGTACATGAACCGTAATTATGTAGACCCATATTTGTATATGAACCTTCATGGGTCTCCGTAATCATGTCTCAATACTTTGTAATATAACTTTTTACCCCAAAGCAGTTCAGTGTTATTTACTACTAGTTGTTTATTTGGTTTCAATATGTTGTCAATATCAATCACATTTCTAAAAATTCTTGAATGGAATGTTGTATTTCAATCACATTTCACTGTTATCACTATTAAATGTTCTCAATGATAATAGTTCTTATTTTCTTAACTCCGTAATATTATTGTTCTCATTGATAGCATTTTGGTAACTGTTCTCAGTTACTTTGACAATGATAGCAGTTCTCTGTTCTTAATAGTGTTGGGTAACATTGTTTCCATTGTTACTCACCACTGTAGGCAATATTCACATTTCTTAAAATGCTTGTGTGAGATGTTGTATTTCAACCACATTTCACTGATAATACTAGTAAATATTCTTAATGGTAATAGTTCATAATTCCCTAATTATGTACTATCATTGTTCTCATTAATACCATTTTTATTGTTAAAACTGTTAAAACTAATAAATGTTCTCACTGTTTACAATAGTAAATGGTTTCAATACATGCATGAAGTGTTTTAAATACCATTTTGAAAACTATTCTCAGTTATTATTTCAACGGTAACAGTTCTCGGTTCTTAAGAGTCTAGGCTAACATTATTTTTATTGTTACCAATTTCGAAACAGTTCGCAATGATCACTTCCATATTATCACATTTACCTTTTGTGTTTTAGAAGTTCTCACTCACTTCTCAGTGTATATAGTTATCCATCATTCACTTCTCATTTTGAGTAGCAGTTATCAGTTCTTAAAGCTGAAATTATAAATTCTAACAGGAAATATATCATTTGTTAATTTGTATGAGGTTGAATAATGTTATATTGGTTTTAAAGTGTTGCAAAAGCATTTCTCATATCGTGTATGTGGTTGATTCATTTTGAGAGCACCTGAATTAATTGTCCCTCGTAGTATACAGCAATTTCGCAGTTTTCATCAATCCATGCGAAGAAACTAAGATACGAAATACACATTATGTTACTGAAAATGAAATATTAAATCCACACAAATAAAAGAACATTATACGACGTCTAAGAAAACTTTGAAAGAATCTCATATATTTAACCAAAATTGATTATGAATGTAACATGACAAACTACTTTGAAAGAATTCACAAAACTTACTTTGAATGAATATACAATTTGCGTTCCAAAAAACTCACTTTAAAAGAATTGAAAAAATAGATAGAAGGAAAAACTATCTTCAATAGCAAAAGAATCCGGCAATGAAAGAAAATGATGATTGAGTATATCACAATAAAAAATATTGTAATGAAAATATGTTCAAAAACTGAATCTCTTAACTAATAATATGGAATTTCAAAATTCAAACTTACTAAATATAAATCGGCTATATACATTGAATATAGGATCTGTTGGCTTTGAAATATTTAAATTCAAATTTTGAATTATCATATCTAATCAGTATATATGTAAAAGGGTATTTTAGTCTTTAATATTAATAAATTTTGAATATAAGACCTCTTAAAAAATATTTAAACTGATAAAAATTTATTTCATAATAGTACCATAATATAGGACTTATAATTACTTATCCCATTTTAAATACATTTGTAAAACAAATATTTTATTAATTTTTTGTACTTACTTATCAATATTTAACATTTATATCTATTAATTGTGGGAAAGAAATTCTCATTGTACTTGATTGCAAAAATAATTCTTGTTAAACTTGAAGTTCTGTCTTCACTGAATTAAATTTATAAATTTGTCACTGTGCATGCACATAAATTAAAAATAAATAAAATTAAATAAAATTAAATTTATAAATTCATCACTGTGCATGTATATAAATTAAAAATAAATAAAATAAAATAAGAGAGATGAAATCTATAAAATTGTTCATATCCTTAAGAAAAAACTTCGTACCAAACCACCTGTGAACAGTGAAATTAGGAGATTTTTATTTTCTTTAAAAAAAAAAATCAAAACAAAACCAAACAAAAATAATCTAAGGGTATTTTGGAAAATTTACTTTGGACACGTATTGACTTTGTAGGATAGTTTAAAGTCACTCCATATTTTTTTTAAAATAAATCTTTGACTTTTTAAATTTTTAAATTTAGGTCATGTTTGGGATCAATAACAAAACTGAATTTTTTTAAAAAGTTTAACTTTTATGTTAAATTATTTGGAACTATGACTTTGCAAGCTTTTAAGATAATTAAAAAATTTTAAAATTTTTGTTGTCTTTTAATATCTACTTTTTAAAATTATACCAACACTCTTATTCTTTTTATTATTTTTTTAAAAAAATTAAATTTTTTAAAAATTAAATTTAAAAGTTAACCCAAATATATATTTAAATTAACTTTAAATAAAATATTTAACTTAAAAGCTAAGTCGTCAAAGGAGGCCAAACACCATGAATATCGTTTTATGGAGGCATAAGGGAGAATTGGTCATTCCTTGTAGCCAAACGTTGGGCTTGACTTGAATTCCAACTCGAACGATAAAATAAAGCAAAACAAAACAAAAATGGCCATCATTTTAGTAGGATGCTTTCACTGCTCACCACGTGTCAAAAAATAATAAGAGAAAGAATTTTGAATAGAAAGTGCAAGACCTGACCAAGTCACCGCTTTAAAGTCAGATGACGTCGCATCACTGACATTTGCTGTCAGGGAAGCATGACCCTTTTTTATTATTCTTTATTTTATTTATTCTAAATTTAAAGAAAAGGTAATAAGGCCTTGTTTGTCTATTTAAAAAGTTAGTTTTATTATATATAAATTTAGTTTTTAAGCTATACTATTTGATTTGTCTAAAAATTTAACTATTTTTTTTTATTTTTTAAGAAAAAACATTTATATACATTCTAAATGCATAAACTTTTTATTTAAGTAAAATGATAGCTCAATAATAAAATATTCATATAAATTTTTTAAATGCTACAACTTAAAAAAAAAAAAAAGACATATTAAGTATTAAATAATTTTTAAAAGCTATTCTTAAAAAAATACGCTATTGAAATAAAAAAAAAACACCCATTTTTTTTTGACACACATTTTATACATTTATGCCTATGTTTGGTCTAATTTTTTTTTTTAAATTTTTTAAAAAAAAGCTCACTTGTTTGACTTATCACTATATTTAATTAGTTTTTTTATTACATTTTTTATATTTATTTTTTTTACAAAAAAAATTAAAAAAATAAAAAAAAACTTTTAAAAATAAACCAAACATATGCTAAGGCATTTATGCTCGATGTATTGACACTTATATAATTGCGTGTCAATGAAATAAAGTGTGCACATTTAGAATCATTCCAACTTATACTGTATATTTGCCCTTTGAATTAATGATTTACTATAAAATTAATAATTTTTTTATTAATAGTATGTATAGTATCACACTATCTTGTATGCGCTTTAAATATTAATTTAATACTATTATGAAGTTGACGCTATATTAAATTATAATACATGTAATTTAAATATTAATATTAATATTTTATTAAAATAATTTTTATGATGGTCACAACATAACACTCACATAATGTTAATTCTAATTTGTTCATTTCCCTACTTAATTCTTATTTTTTAAATTATATAATATATTTTTATATGGCTACTTTGACCAACCATAATCATAAAAAAAATTATATTATTTCAAACTTAAAAATAATGCACTCTTATGATTTAAGAATTTTAAATATTTTGTACCAAAATTGTTAAATTAAAAACTAATAAAAATGTATTCAAGAAAATATCAATTTTGTAATGGTAGTATTTGACAAAATTATGTAAAATATTAATAATAAACTTTCTTTATTTAAAAGAAAAGAAAAATAATTGCTTATGAGAGTAGTAAATAAATAGGGAGGGAGAACCATTTAATGTATTGCCTATATATATATATATATTTAAAATTACCATGATAAAATAATCATTAAGAATAATGATATTATTAGTTTTAAAAACAGTATTAAATAGATGTACCACTCAAGATTTTAATAATATTAACCTCGCATGTACTTTTTATAATGGGATGTACTTTTTATAATGGGATGTTTGAGTACTGTTAGTACTTTATAAATTATAATTTATAATAAAAATTATAAATATTTAAAAAAAATTATTATTTATATTTAAAATAAAAAATAGTTAAAAATTATAGTAAAAATTAAAAATATTTAAAAAAAATTAATAACAAAAAAATAAAAATAACTAATGACTTTGCCAAACATCTCCAATGTCTAAAAATATTATGGCCCTGTTTGGATAATCTTGTTTATTGATTTATAAATAAAAAAATAAATCGCATCGTTTGAATAGTTAAATAAATTAAAAATTAAATAAATAAATAAGAAAATAAACTCGTTTGAATAGCTAAATTAACAAATAAACTCGTTTAAATAGTTAAATAAGTAAATAAATAAATAAATTTATTTAAGTATTTAAATAAATAAATAAATAAATTAACCAAACAAAATAATTTAAATACTTTTTGATTAATTTATTTATTTAATAAATAAGTTAATAAATAAATAAGTATAAAATAGTCAAATGAGGCCTATATATTAAGAATTTGATAATGTTATGATATTTATTAGCCAATCTATCAATCAAATGTCATAGAAAATATGAGTAATCTCACCTTAATTATTAACCTTGGAATCAATAGTCAAACAAGGAACCAACAAGTCATTGACATGTGTTTTTCATAATTTAAAAGTCCCAAAAATTTATGTAACAATGGTCCGTTTGGTAAATAGCTTATTAACTTATTTAATTTATAAATAGTTAAATAAATAATTTTGTTTAATTTGTTAAATAAGTATAATTTAAATTAATAAAAAAATAAATTAATAAGTAAAAAAAGTTTTAAAAAAAGTCAAAATAAATTAAAAATTAACTAAATAAATTAAAATAAGCAAATAAACAAGTATTTTTTCAAATGAATCAAATTAACAAATAAATTAATTAAGCTAAATAAAATTACTTATTTATTAATAAATAAATAAATAAATAAATATATATATAAACGGAGCCAATATATACTTACTATAAATTCGTGCTTACACGGAATCTTAATTATAAAAATTAATAAAAAATAATTTTTTATTTTAAAACTCTCGCAAGTAAATTTGTACGAATACCCACGTAGAAAATGAGGGTCAATTACTTATTCTAACTGAAAAAATGAAAAATAAAAAAACTTAAATTTTTATTAAATTGTATTTCCATGCATACCACTACAATAGATAATTAACTTCAAGATATCAACCAAATTAATTTCAATTATATATTAATCACAAAAATTATATTTATCAATACTTGAAAAATAATCTTATTTTATAATTATGGAGCTTTTTAAAAAAGGTTAATAATTTCAAAATTTGTGGAATGTGATGATTAATAGGATTTTTGTAAAATTAAATTAATTTTAAAACTAATTAATTAGACAGATAAGTTAGTTGTGAATTTTTTAAAATATCTTCAAGTTTACAATTTAAGAAATTTTAAAAAATGGGATGAGTTGGCTAATAATATATTTTAAATTTTTTAAAAATTTAAAATGAATAGTATTCAAATATAATATTTTATAAAAAATTAAAACAAAGTAATTAAAAAGGTTATAGAAATTTCTTTTAAAAGATTTATTGAAAAAAATCTAGTTAAATCAGTTATAAAAAAATGCAGTTAAATCAATTAAGAAGAAAAATAATTTCTATAATCAAAAAAGATTTAATGTTGATGTCTATTTATCATTCTTTTTCTTTTTTCAAGCTATCTTTTTTTTCTTCTTTCAAATTCTTAATATATTATTAAATTGATTTATATTATATTTTAATGCCTAAAAATAATTCATCTAAACCTAAATCAAAATTAATCTATTATTCAACTGATTTAGAAGTTTGTAGACCAGAACTTAGTTTATTATTAGATTTAAATAAACAAAAAATATTTTAAAAGAGATATTTTTAACATAATTAAATTATTATATTTTAGAACAGTTAGTGGTACCTAAAACAAGAAAATAACAAATATCTATTAATTTTGTTAAAAACAAATTGTCAAATTTCTAAGAAATATGTGTCATAAGTAATTGAAATTTTTTTGTAGAATTTGGAAACTATAATCTATTAATTTATTATTATGTGTTTTTATTATAAAACTTTAAACTTTAATTTATTTTTAGTATAGCCATTTTTAGAATGACCTGGATGTAAAAAAAAGTTCAAAAAAAATACCTTGATCAATAAATTAATAATGGTATTTATTTGATTCCCATATAACATACTTTAAAAGAATCAATATTAAATGGAAAAAACATTACTATATTAATAAAATATTAAATACTTTCATGACATATTTCTTTTTATAATTTATAAATTTTAAATTTTAAAAATTGGCATTGGCAATTTAAAACTCATAGAACACGCAACCTTTTGTTATAACATATAGTATAGAAATACATATTTACTTATCTTATTTTATTTGTTATGTTTAGAATTTGTTGAATTTACCTCAAAATTTTCAAAAATCAAAAACCACCGCTAACTAGCACTAGTTGGGTACTCGAGTATTGGGATTCTAAAAACCAACACTAGGAGGGTGCTCAAGTGTTGGGATGACAGAACCAAGCGTTAGTGGGGGCGTTAGCAAGGTGCCCGAGCACTGCGACATTCAAAAACCAACAGTGTGTGGCCCTAGTATGTGCTCATTGAGCGCTCGAGCATCGCCACAACGACTAAAAGTTAATTTTTAAAATTTTGAGTGAAGGCTTATATATATGGACCATTTGTTTTAACTAGGGTCGAGAGAGATATATTATAGAGGCATAGAAAGAGGTCAAAGAGTATAGAGAGAAACTTAGTTTAAGACTAGAAAAGTACTACACAAAAGAGATTTCAGTTTGAGATTATAGATAGTGAGAGAATTATTGTAATCCTCATTGATTATAGTAAATTAATTTCTTCTCGTCCAATTAATGTTAGTACCTTATCGAATCACATATATTCTTGTATACTTTTTGTTTGTTCTTATTTTTTATTGCTTTATATGAATTGAAGTCAATAATATGCTTTCGCTGCACAATAAATGGTATTAGAGTTTTGAATTAATGCTTAATTATTCAATTGCAATAGAGATGTCGTATTTCAAAGTACGAAATCGAGAAATTTATCACCAAAAATAAATTCTCTATGTAGCAACAGCATACGAAGGATTTGTTATTAATAATCAAGTTGCTCGAATGATTGAATAACTTTTAAATGAAGAATTTGTGGCAACAGCATATGAAAATTATAATAATTGAATAAAACAACAATCAAGTTGTCTAAAAATATTAAATTCTCAACAAAATATATATTAACAAGTCTTCCACAAAATATAAATTGTATAAATAGTTGTCCAATATTTAAACAACTACACATAAAACAACTGAATTCATAACTAAACAAAACTAGAACTTTCCAAATACCAAAGTAATTGTATTCATAAAAAAAAAAAAAAAAAATCCACCCTCTCTAAAGATAAATCGGTGGATACTTGAAGGAATATAAAAAGTAACAAACATCGTTATTAAGTAATTAATATAGAAAAATGCTAACAATTGTTCATAGAACGGTCAATATTGAGTTTATAATATATAAATATATGTACAAAAGTGTAATAATATTTGTCAAAATAATAAATTCTACATCTAATAGTGTATTAATATTAAAAAAGAATTATTTTTATTATTCTATTAATTATCGCGGAATGAATAGTGATTAGTATGACTCATTGATATAATGCATTTTTAATTCTAAACGAGTATAAATGTGACTTTTATTGATTGATATTTTATTGGTCAGTTTTAATTTATTTTGATTTAATATTTATTAATTTATTTTTTAAATTAAAAATTATTATTTTTCTTGAACCGCGCAAAATGACATTTATTAAAAAATTGAACAAAATTAAATGATTTAATTTGATTTGCTCCATTATTTCTATCTTGGCAGTATTTTTACATCCCTGTGTAGGTCTTACACATCACTACTCTAATTCGAATACGTTAGCCCATGTTTGATTTGGCTTTTTAAAAGCTTTTATGTACATATTTTTTCTTGCCTCATTTGATATTTTTCTTTTTATTTTTTTGACCTTTTTTTTATTTTTTAATTCGTGTGGATTAAACATGTCTACAAATTATGCCAATTTTTTTATTAAAATTGAAAATTTTTATTAAAGGCAGAAGCTTTTTATAAAAATTTTAAAATCACTTTTTTTTTGTCTTATTTGATTTGTAAGATTTTTTAATTAGTAATTTTAATTCTTAAAAATTGTCATAACGACCGTTAAAGTAACCAGAAAAAATGAAATAAAGAAATACCCCAAATGCAGGAAGAGCAAGCCTAGGGTTCGCAATAGTCGGTTCGCGGCAAAAAAACAAACCAAATGCTGGTGGTGATTTCATTGTCGAATCCCTACCACCATTGGAGGCCGAGGCTGAATCATCATCGTCTTCGTTTATGCGCTTCGGTTTCCGCAATTGCCGGAGCTAAAAGACCGATGGTCACCACCACTTCCAGCAGCAGCAGCAGCAGCAACAGCTCAGGGGCATTCACGACGATCAAGGAGAGGGCCACCTTCGAACGGGAGATCAAAAAGAGCAAATTCATCGCCATTGCGGGATCCATCTCCGACGAACGCTCCGCTCAATCTTTCCTCTCCGAGGTCAAGTTTTTCTTGCCAACAAAGCAATCTCATAATCATCTTCGTCGTCTAATCATCCTCTTCTTGTCCATCTCTAAGTTTCCTGATGCTATGGCCCTACTATTTGGGCTAAATTTGGATTGTTTTGCTTATTTTTGTCTTTTTGAATTATTTTGATGAGATGAATTGGAAAGAATCAAAAATCTTGATCAACAAGGGAAAAAGTTAACTAGAAAATAAGGAACGTAAAATTTATCTTATTGGTTTATTTTAGTATTAAAATTTTTTTTTTTTTGATAATTTTGTTTTACTTTTTAAAGTTGTTTTTATGAGTAAAAAATCTAATAATTTGATTAAACGAAAAAAAAAAATATAAAATAAAAAAAATAAGTAAATAAATAATTATCCCAAATGTAGCATGTACTTCCTCTTCCATTTCACGATCTATTGGCTGCACAATATTTTTTCTCAAATGACTAGTTTTTTTGATCTTCGTATTTCACGAAGCATCGCATTAGTGTAGTTTCACTAATTGATTTAGTTCCTATGTTGTTAAATTGTATATTAATCTCGTCGAACGTGATGGCATATAGGTTCAAGATCCGCGTGCTACACATAATTGTTGGGCGTACAAGGTATATTTGCATTTGTCATGCCACATTAGGCCATCTCCAACCACTCACTTTTTCTTTCATCAAATTTGAGCAAGTATTTTGGTTAAAAGCTTCATTTGATATTATACACTCCAATGGGCCAATGGCTAGAAGCAAATCTTTCATCAATTTCTTCTTCTCTCTTTTTTTTTTTTTCATATATAAAAAGATTCCCAGACTTATCCTCAAAATCCATTTAAACCATTTTTGATGAAACAATTGAATACTCCAATTCTTCATCTTTTAAACATTTCATCAAATATTTTTAAAAAAATCCAAAACCTGTCCCCTAAATCTTCTTTCACCAAGTTTGATGAAAATCTTGACTTTCCCTTGATTTGATGAAAAATCATGTTTTTCCTTTATTTGATATCAATATGGTAAAATGGTTAGAGCTCATTTTTAGTCTTCTTTTCATCAAATTTGAATTTGGTGAATGGTTGGAGATGCCCTTACATTGGAATTGTCTTGAGCTACTTTTTGCTTCACAAATAGTTTGCCCATTGGCCGCTTGTTAACTCGAAAAAAAAGGAGGAGAGAGATATGCAAAGATTTCATCGTAACACGCTTTCCATGAGGTGTTCCTTTAATTCATATCGACCATAGCATATTCTATCTGTTCACGGAGTTGAATCTAAATTTTTGGACACAACATGTGTTCCATCTCCAAAATTCACTCCAAATGACCTGTTGGCTACATCATTTGCTCTTCAGAGTTTGGAAGAAGCAAAGTCCTTAGCCACATGAAAGGGAGTTTGGATTTGAAGTATGGAATTTTTGATGGCGCAACTGACATGTCCCTTCTTATCAAGTTCATGGGTTAGAAAGCACGCTAGATTTAATGGATTAAATGGAGAACTCATGGTAAGCATGTTTGCGTGGGACCATCTTTGTGGCCTTTTTCGTTAATTCACTACAAATGCATTGGCATTTTGCATTCTAGGTTGGAGATCATTACCGGAGTAATGATGATGGTGAACCATCTGGTACAGCTGGCAAACCAATATATTCTGCAATTGTTTCTTCAGGAATAGACAGAGTGATGGTGGTCGTAATAAGGTATATTCTTTTCCAAATTACTTATGAACAGTAACTGTCTTGCAACTTCGCTTTCACGTGGTACTGCAACTTTGCATTTCGTTCTTGTTTTATCAAGATCGTTAATTTGTCAATGTATTGTTGCACTTTCTATCTAATTTGCTTTCCTTGATTTCAGGTATTTTGGAGGTATCAAACTAGGCACTGGAGGATTAGTCAGGGCTTATGGAGGAGTTGCTGGAGAATGCCTGAAAAATGCACCAACTTGTCTTGTGAAATCTAAAGTAACAGATTGTTTTCTTACTTTATTGCTATATTTTACTGGCTTTCAACTTCACATCTCTACATCATTGAAACTAACGTTTGGGGACTCATAATTGTGATGCTTATTTTTTTATTGAAGGTTCCAATTGGCCTGGAAGTTCCATTTGATCTTTTGGGAGTTGTATACCACCAGGTAAGATTGGTCAGACGTGGTTTTTATGGTCAAACCATTTTTTTTAGGTGTTTTTGTTCTTTATTTACATTCACCTTTTCCCTGCATCTCAGAGAGTTTGTCTAAAAGTTGCTAAAAGTAAAAAAAAACAAAAAAACAAATTGAATCTGCAATTTAGAAATTGCGAGTAAAGAGGAAACGAAGCAACTTTAAAAAGCACATAAAAAGATGGTTCCGAACAACTGCTGACGTTATTGTTTGTTAATGGAATTAGTAGAGCAGTTTTACATAAAGCAATTTATAACTCACATTTTTTCAACCTTTTCAACTTTCTGTCATCATGAATAAGGTGTGTTTGTGTAGAAATAGCAAACGCTTTATGTTTCACTCTTGCTTGGTGATTGCAGCTACAATCATTTCAAGTTGAGGACATCAAACATGACTATGATACTGGAAAAGATAATGTCACTATGGTCACTTTCAAAGTTGATTTTGACAGAGTCAAGAGTTTGGAGGATGCTGTTAAAGCCAATTGTAGCCGAGACATTGTTTTCTATGAACGCTGAAACAGAGCAATCATCCTTGTGGTACTTGGTTCCCTTTCATCTGGAATCGTCGAGGTGGTCAATGCCTTTAGTTTGCCATGAAGGAAGCCATTTCAGGACTGGTAATTACATCTCCTCTGCCCTGCTTCCACGATTCCAATCAAATTGTGTTCTTTATATGGCACTGAATGCACATTTCAATGAAATATGGGGTTTGGCTTGTATCTGGGAAATTTAGCTGATAAAAGTGGGCCTGTTGTTTTAGATGACACTGATAAATATGCTGGAAAGGTGGTCGGCCTGTTGAGTTTCTTGCAATTTTGTCTGATCAGTGCTAAGCTGTTTGTATTTATATTCTTACTTTAGTGCAATGTATGAAAAATCTAATAAATATATAATAAATTTGTTTATAGTTCTAACCTCCAACCAGCTGTCCAATTTAAGTTTGACACAATGGATCTTTCTGTTTTTTAATGATTAAAACTTTTCATTCACATCAAGCAAGGTCACCCAGGCAGCTCTGATGATTTCTTAAGCCACTAAATCAGCCGATATGCTTTGACCATGAGAGAGAATCTAATGCATGTCTGCAGATATGCTTTGTCATTTGATTTTAGGGTCAGTAAATAAGAACCTTTTAAGTTGGCATATATGCTTGTCATTGATTTTATACATGATATACTCAGTTTTAAGTTTGTAAACATGATTGTCTTTACATAAGAAAAGAAAGTAGTTAAGAAATATGAAATCTAGCTGATTTGAACTCAAGAATTAGATGAATTCAATATTTAGAGACGTACATGCACCCATACACAAATTCATATAACGTACGTGTTGATAACCTTTTCCAATTATGATTAAATAAGTATATTTAGCTTTCCATTCAATGCAATAAAGAGTAGGAAGGGAAAAAACAAGAAAACACAACCGTATTTAACTGTCCAAATGACAATCTGTTGTATAAAATCAATGGAGGTTACTTGAATTCTAAACGGTAACAGGTAAGAAACAATGTAGTAGTGCTAATAAGATGAATTTTGGAAAAGTTTTAATCTGCCCTCTTTTTTAAGCCTACTCTTTGTTATTCTTTGCTAAGAAAATTCTATCATCAACACTAGAGATATTAATCTATTACCAAAAGTGCAAAAGACAGATATTTATTCCTGTAGTACAAAATAAGAATGCTCTCAGATTATGAAAATGATACAGACTGATTTCAGAAATGCATAAAATTGAAACCTCACATAATACAACAAATACACACAAACTCAATCAAACTGCATAAAAATAAGTAAAATTAGAATTCCTAATAGGCTTATTATCTACTATATTACGGACAACAAGGAGAAGGATAAATTGCGGTGCTGTTTTGGGACTAGTTCGATGGTGGTGGAGAGAGGAAAGGAGTTGTTAGCATCGTCGTTGGAATGGTTGGGATTGAAGGAATTGTTGTTGGGATGGTGGGCCACGGTAGGAAGCACGGGCATGGTTGGCAGGGTTGGATATGGCAGAGCTGAAGGAATTTGGTTGCTTGGTAATGGTGGCAATGTGGCTTGGGGAATGTTTGGCATTGTGGGTAATGGTGGTACTGTGACTTTAGGCAGAGATGGAATCGTAGGCACCGTTTGCAGGAGGAGCCGAGCGGCCAGGGTTGTTCGGATGCTTGAAATTGATAATGCCAAGATCAGAGATAGAGCCAAACAATGATGAAAAGCAGCCATTATTTGACAGGAGTTGAAGGTGCAAGTTCTTCTCAGCCGTAGGATCAACATACAAGGTGGGTAAATTTACAAGTCTAAACTATTGAGGCAATCAACAGATTTGGAAAAACCAATGTGAATTTGATCAGATGTTGTTGGGCAAAGTCTGGAGAAAAAACTGGTTTGTTCACCTTTTAGAAAGCCTTGCAAATGCTATTATAATTTATACTCTGACAGTGGCTTACCATGGAATTGGGTGGGACTCAAGTCATACCTAAATGAAAATATAATTAGTTTTAC